>VBSM01000662.1:1420433-1502649 GCA_008086735.1 Cheirogaleus medius
GATACAGCTGGAACCCATTCTACTAAGTGAAGTGTCTCAAGAATGGAAAAGCAACTGCTTTTCTCACTCCACAGTTCCTTGAAAGTGGAAGGAGTAGCAGCTCCTTGGTAGGCCAGTTCTTTGGTGTGGTGTTCAAGTCATTTCTGGAAGCTTAGTCCAAATCTGTTTCCGTAGCCTTACCAATGATTCTGTGAACTATCTGTGACCATTAACAAATCCATTCCATTTTTGCTTAAATTAGCTACTGTGGATTTTGTTTCCACAATTAGGAACCATGACGAATATAGTAATCATGAAATATGTTAGTTATATCTGAAGGCATCATGGAAAGCATCCTTTTAGGGAATAAAGTTTGCTATAGTGGAAAAATCATGGCTTTAGGGGACATCATATATTAAAATCCAGATGCCTTATGAGTCATGGACGATCAGACAAATTATTTCATTCGTCTGAAATTCAGGCTACTCATCTGTAAAATGTTGTTTATAATATCAATATAAAGTATTTTTCCATTTATTAAAAATATTTATTAACTATTTACTTAACATCAACACTTTTACACACTTTGAGCAAATGTACTAATGCCTTCTCTCATAGAACTTAAACTCTAGTGAGAAGAAGGAGACAATAAAATATAGAAAATAAAAGTATATAATATGTCAAATGGGCATAAGTACTTAGAGAAGAAAAATAAGTCAGGGAAGGGGTTAGAATATGATAAGCGGGGCAGGTGGAAACTGTTTTATGTCATGTGGTCAGGGAAGGCTTCTTTGACCTGAGACCTGAGGACGTGAGAGAGGCAGACATGTGGATGTCTGAAGTAAGAGTTCCAGGCAGAGCGGAAGCATGCTGTGCACATTTAAGGACAAGCTGGAAGGTCAGGGAGTGATGGGAAGATTGGTTGATAATGAGGCCAGAGTGGTATCTAGGGACCAGATCATGGTTCCCAAGCCATTGAAAGGCCTTTATATTTTACTGAGATTGAAAGTCAGATATAATATGTAGACCTCCTAGCCCGGCACATCAAATTTCCCTTTTCTTACCTCCACAAAGTAAGTTAGTTAAATCACTGTGATGTAAGGTCAACCTAGTAGGGCATCCAGGTATGACTGCAATTTTTTTTCTTCTGCTGTGGTCTTCTCTCTTAAGAAAAATGAATTAAGAAAAATTACTCCTCTCCACAGATTACCAATCCATTGTTCTTAGAACAGACCAATCTCCAATAACCCAGTAAATACGTGATTGTGTAAAGAGAAAGAAAAGTAGAGGAAGTAAAATTGTAAAGAAACAAAGAAAGAAGTTGATGTCATCCTCTGGGCTCACATCCTGACACTTCACAAAGAGAACAGCTTACAAATATTTGTAGCATGAAAAGTAATTTAACAACTGCTCTGCTAAATTCAACAGACTTCTCTGAACTGTACCTCTGACATGGAGCAAACCCAGCTGTCTCCTTGCCTTGCCTCTCCTGTCATATGAAGCCATTTTTTAGCCCATTGTGTTTCTTTTGTCTGGATTGACCTTCCCTCTTTTTGCCTGGCAAAGTCTTTTTTACTTTTTATTTTAATAATTAAGACCTAGCTTCGGGGCCACTTTCTCTGTGAAGCCTTCTCTGATTCCCCAGAGTAGAACACATCAATTCTCGTCTCTTCTCTCACTGCTTTTCTTATCTTTACTGTTACACTTAATAGTTTTTCCTGTCTCTCCCAGTAGTCTGTGAGCTCCTCAAGACATGTTTATGTCTCATTAATATTTGTTTTCTCAATGTTTTTAAGTTAGTATTACTATTTTCATTATCATTCATATTTGTTTTTAGTGCTTGACAAAAGTGTTTGTTGGCAGATGGAGGAAAGGAAGGAAGGAAGGAAGGAATAAAGGTTATTTATATCCTTCGTTGTATGCCTCTCAAACATTTTTTGAAAGAGGCAGATTAAACATTTAAGGAAACATAAAACCCTTAGAAAATTACAAACATATGTGGACATTTGGTGATGATGACGAGTAAGGATTCTTATTGGAAACTTAGAAAATTTTAGATAGGGATCACATTTTCTTTAAGAAATATTTGTTTTGGGAAATTTTAGCATTCCTAATTCATTCTGCCTGAACCTATGATAAATTTCCTAAGTTAGAAAGGAACAGAAGATCTGCATGTTTGCTTTATGATGAACAAGGGTTTTCCAGTTTTTTAATTCAATTAAACCATTGATTTGAGGGATCTAATTTGCCCAGTGAGAAGTTGAGTCTTGATTTATTTCATCGCTTGATATTCTGGCAAAAGTAATAGAGACAATTTTCAGTCAAGGACAGTCTTCTTTATTCCAAGTTGTTTTGTCTGTTCTGAGGTTTATTTCAACACAACTGAGCCAAGCATCTGAAGAAAGACAAAACATAGTTAATAATAAAAAGCTCATATTTATATAGGCTTTTTTTTCTGAAAGGTTAGGGAATCAGATGTTACTATACTACCATTTTAAAAAAAGGAGGAAACAGAGGTTCAGAGGTTACTTTGTCTGACTCGTATAATATAATTCCATTCTAGAATAGAGAATTTAGGCCTTTGTGAAGCATTACTTTGCACCTAAAATTTTCACTAACATTTAGTTGTTAGTTTTGTAGTAATACATCCTTTATTTTAAACCCATATTATTTTTAGCAACACGTTTTATTGATTTCTAGATTATAGGCATGGTTTAAACTGGCAAGAGGGGAACCCTGATCGTAATCAGATTTGCTTTCTATATTTAAGAGAAAAGATGGTATAAAAGGGAAAGAAAAGGTTAGTGTGGTCAGATGACTCGAATTTTTGAAGACAGAAATGATTCAAAAAAGATAGGAAGTTCTAAAAAATGAGTGCCAATATGAAAGTTCAGTAAAATACAACACATGACAGGGTTTTCTAGGAAAGAATGGCTAAGGTCTAAAAGATTCCATATGGTGGCATTTATCTTGCTGAATCTGATATAATTTAAGCCATCTTAACCCTTGTCTAATATGTGGAGATCAATAAGATGTTATTACAAAACTAAAGGCTCTATTTTCTCTCTCTTCTGTCTTACAGTCATTGATAGCCTCCTGTGACTATTGGTCAACCATTTTCCATAGACTCAATCTCTACAAAATGCTAAATAGAGATTAAGTTTTTCCTTTCAGGATACTTATAATTCCCACTATTGTTATTAATGGAGTATGAGAGTTTTGTGGAGAACTAACCTATTATTTGAGCCAGGAATCACGAAGGCAGAGGGGAAATCAGCAGAGAAGTGTCATTCAGACAGAAGCAGCATGGTTAGTAATTTCTCACTTTGCCTCGATAGCAATCCCACTACCCTTAAGTTTAAGAAAGAACTTGGTAATTAAAGTCATCAGAATGTTTAATATGAGCTGGAATTACTTTAATCCCTTACTATGTGCCTGGAAAAGTGCTAAGCACTTTGGCATGTGTGATCTCATTTAATTGTTGCTGTCTTAATGATGCCATTATTATCTCTACTTTACAGAAGTGAAAACCGAGGCTTAGAAAAACTAAATAACTTGCCTGAGGTCACAGACAAGAGGGTACTGCTGAACACAGTCACACTGGTGGTCTATACTTGAACAGGGAAGATTATATGTTCTCCAAATGAAAGGATGGTATGATCTGGTGACACAGACATTTTTTTAGATGGAAAATTGCTCGAAAGAAAGGGAAAACAAATGAAAACTAGCAGTGTAGAAGTTTAATAATGTAAGTCATATCGCAGAGTTCTCTAGAAAAGATGGCTGAAAGCTAAAAGGTCCCATAGTGAATTTAATATAAATTAGGAGATGGACCTTAGCTTTAAAGGTTCAAAGGCTAGTCAATGACCTGAGTCAGTTCAATTCAAAAAAAGATAGCTCATATTGATAGAATTCACATGAGGCTTACATTTATAAGTAGAATGCTAACTGACACATGAAAATGCTTGTTGGAACAAGGCATTTGTGTTCATCTGATTAGAGTATTCTCCTGGCATAGACAAGGAAAATCAAAATGTCGTGAAATACAGATAGCAGCTCAAATCTTCTGTTACTCCTATCTCCATTTTTCTGTGTGTCCTAATGGGCTTACAGTTTATATAGTCAGTTCTGTCTCATAGTTTGTTCTTTCACTGATTACTTATATACCACTCTTGCAGTTCTTTCTTTCTGTCTGTACAACCCAGACAGGATGAAACACAATCTATTGTTCTTTAATTCTCCTCCCCTGGCCACCACATACGCACAATACAAGCCTAAAGGGCAAAAATGTGTATATAAAAATTTACTGAAGGTGTTGGGAGGCAGATGGGATTTTCAGTGAAGTAATATATAAAACTTATAATTCTATATTAGATATCCCTGTTCTTAAAAGTACTTTGGCCACCCCGCCGTGCTACCCAGTAATATCCTCTTTTGCCCGGGCATGGTGGCTCAAGCCAGTAATCCTAGCACTCTGGGAGGCTGAGGCAGGAGGACTGCTTGAGCTCAGGAGTTCGAGACCAGCTGGAGCAAGAGTGATCTCCCATCTCTATTAAAAATAGAAAAATTAGCTGGGCATTGTGGCGCATGCTTGTAGTCCCAGCTACTCTGGGGGCTGAGGCAGGAGGATCATTGCAGCCCAGGTGTTTGAGGTTGCCGTGATCTATGAAGATGCCACAGCACTCTAGCCCAGGTGACAGAGGAAGATTCTGTCTCAAATAATAATAATAATAATGATAATATTCTTTTTCCTCTACTCTCCTATCTTCCTTGATTTTTCCAGTACCCAAATTTAGTTCTTTGTTTTTGTTGATGCTAGTTTTTATGAATTTTTAATTATACACAAGTGACACATTAATACATTCAGCTTCAAAAACAACAACAACACAGAACACTGGCAATAAAGAGATACCTCTCAACACTAAATAACTGGCTCTTTATTTCTTGAGCAGAGAATTTTGTCTCTTTGGTTTCCTTGTTTGTGGTAAACCCATACTTTCAAAATCTCAGTTATAAGCTCAACCTTTCCAAGGTATTTTCCAAAAATAACGATCCCTTCCTAAAGAGAAACTCTAGTGTAACTCCAAGGATAATTTTTAAAGACATGTGATAATCAGAAGGTTTCACATTGAACATGGAGTCAAAGCAGAAGAAGGTTATTTATATTTTCAGGAGTATGTTGGGTTTTGTCTTTGACATACACAAATAGACACTGACATGACAGAGCTCGTCTTGCCTGGCCACTGCTTATGATTGCTGCTTACAGCTGCCTCTGTCATTCTTCTTATTCTCTGCCTCGAATGTGTTAATTTTATAATCCCAAATGAGTTTAAGTTTTCTTATTCAAGGGATCATATTCATATTTCAGAGTACTGGAAAAACCAGAGCCACAGCAAATAATTTTAAAAACTCAGATGAAATGGTAGAGGTACCCAAAACTGAATATTCTTAAATGTTTACAGTATTTAAATGAAGGATGGAAAAAGAGGCTTTATCCATACTAGAGACTAATGAGTTCAATACTAAGCCTCAAAAAATGTTAAGAAATTGAGTGAGCAGATGGTTTGGTAAGACCATGTAGTTAAGGAAGTAGTTATCACTGGAAGAAAGCACAGTTTCCTAAGAAACAAGGCGTTGCACGTGGGCCTCATTCTTCTTCTTCTTCTTTTTAAAATAGATTTACTAGAAAATATATTAGAGAATTTCAAAGACAATGTATTTGGATTTCGGCAGAATGTTTAATATGTTTTAAAATATATTTGGATACCAGATGGAAAAATATGGACAAAAACCAACAGGTTAGTGTAGCTAATCAAACAGCAAACAAATTATATACATATAAAGATATAATTTCATGTAAGAGTGAAGAAAAATAGAGTAAGTGGATATAAAGTGACAATGGTAATCGTTTAGAGAGGGTATCAGGAAGAGGTCTGTATGAGAAAGGAACATTTGGACAAACTTAAATAGACCTGAAGATGTGAGCCATGTGACTATATGGCAGGAAAAACCCCAAACATTTTAGGTAAAGGAATAGCAAGTGCAAAGTCCTATAGAGAAGAAAGTGCAGAATGTTTGAGGAACACTGAGATGGTTAATAAGGAATGAATAGGGGGAAGAGTTTGGAAGGTGAGCATTAGCTCATATAAGGTCATGATAAACATTTTGGATTCTATCGTAATTATAATGGGAAACCATCAGAAGGCTCTGAGCCGATTTATTTTTTTATTTTTAAAAAATAACTCTGGCTGCAGTGTGGAGAATAGCATATGGTGAATTAAGAAAGTGTTAGCAAGAATGGAAGCACAAAAGACAGTTCAGGGGCAATTTCAGAAACCCAGAAGAAACACATTCATAATTTGGACACAGGATGATAACTGTGGAGTTGTGAAAGGTGGTCATATCCTGTATATATTTTTGAAGGTAACACAATAAGACCTACAGAAGGCATGAGCACACAGTGTGGAGAAAAGAGGAGTGAAGGATGAGTTTAAGGTTGTGGTCTAATTACTTGGGTGAGTAGTGGTATTATTGCTTGAAATGGGAAGCATTAGAGGAGAGACAGAGGAGGAATGGATTTGAGAACAAAATATCTGACTCTAATTTTGTTTAACTTTATTTTAAGACATGAATTTTCTATCTGACAAAGGCAACACCTCATATCAGTATAAAAAAAGTTGGTTATTATTAAATAAGTGATTTGGGGACAAAATGGATGGCCATATGGCAAAAAATAAAGTCTATCTTGGACTTTATGCCAGGATAAATTCCAAATGAATCAGAGTTTTAATGGCAAATGAAGCAATAAAAGTGTGAGAAAAAGAGACTGGGAAATTATATCACAATCTTAATTTAGACAAAGTCTGTCAAACAATGGCACAATTTTATTTTTAAATTGCTAATACAATCAAAATCTCTGCTTTGACAGGTGCAAAATGCACTCTGCATGGTTTCTTAGCCTCTATTCCGTGTATGTGCAACATAGGAGTCTATCATTGACACAGGAGAAATTGCATTCAGAATTTTAAGCTAATTTCTCTGCAGTTTCTTTCCTCCTCAGTGATACTGGATCCTCAAGTCCTGGCTGCCTCCAACGTGTGACCCTCAGCCCAGTGATATGGGCCATATCTGGGCGACCATTCTCTTTTCAGAATTTATGTTCCATGCCAGGAATCAGCAAATTCTCTGAAAAAAAAAAAAGCAATGAATAAATGTAGAACTTACCTCAATACATTTTTCTTCATTTTAAGATCTTATAATTCAATTTCTCACTGTTTGGGGTGCTCTTCGATGTTGTGATATAGATTCGTTTTTTATCTGTCCCATATTTTATAGTTATTCTCTGCAGGTAGGTTTGTATGAGACAAGTTAGTCAGTCATGAATGAATACCCTTTCTCTTAGTGATAGATTGATAACACAAACAATGAATCAATAAGAATTTAGATGATTTACATAGCACAATTTATACATTTGAACATTTATAAGCTTAACATTAAAGCCAACAATTGAAGAATACACATTCTTTTCAAACTGTCTTTAAAAATCTGTGAAAATTTACCATGTGTGAAGATAGAGAGGGAACCCTAACACATTTCAATGAAATACTTTTATTTGTTAATTAAACATAACATTTTTTAAAAAGACTAAGATAGCATATGCTATTTTATGTTCATTTTGTGACAATTAAGCTTTTTAAAAATAAAAAATAAAATTCTATAAATTAATAAGAAAAAGACAAAAAATAAGAAGTGGAGTAAAAGACATGACTAAGCATCTCACAAAAGGAACATGAACAGTGCACAGATATATTAAAACATATTAAAAGATGCTTAAACTCAATAATAATCAGGGAATATGAATTAAAACCACTATAAAATAGCATTTCCCACCTTAAAGATTGGCAAGAATTAATAATAATTAATTAATTAATACATGCCCAGCCAGGCTGGAGACAGCTCACCCATGTACTGTCTCCCACTCCATCCAAGGTCCTCACGTGGTAGAGGTCTGGAGGCTGGCAGCAGGCTGTGGAGGAGCCTCCCTCTGATCAGGAGTGGACCCTCTCACCCCCGAACAGCTCCTTGAGCTCTGCATCTACCATTAACAGATGACACCAGTTGGCCTCATGGGGACTTGGGTAGGCAAAAAGTGCAAAGGCAGCACTGGGACTCCCTCAACCTTGCTGTTCACATTTAACATACTCAGAAATGACAGGAAAGAAGTCCCACTTCAACAAAAGCATCTGTAATCATAAAAAATTAAATAATCAAAAAATAACTCACCTAATATCAACCATTGGCAAGGATGTGGAGAAAAGGGACACATACATTGCTTATAAGAGTATAAACTGGGAAAACCACTTTGAAACACAATTTGGCATAATTTATTCAATTTCAATATTAACATAAACTAAAACCTAATTTCTAGGTATAACCTTAGGGGACACACCTGCATAGGTGAGAAATAGCATGTCTATGAAGTTATTTATTGCAGTAGTATTAGTAATAGCAAAAGATGGAGATGATGTAAATGCCAATCAGTAAAGAACTGATTAAACAAAGATATAGCTATATAATAAAATATTATACAGTTTAAAAAGAATGATAGCTAGATTAGATAGATAGATTCATGTTAACATGGCGTGATGTCCAAAATGATATATAGTTAAGAACAAAAATTGTACAAAATAGCAAGTTATCATTTTTATAAATTGGGAGGGGAGGATGTATGTATTTGCTTATAGATGTATAATATATCTCAGGAAGGATATTTTAAAATGATAGCATTTATTGCCCTCAGAGAGGGGTTCTGAGAGGATAGAGGATAGAAAGTAGTTGAAATTTTTTGATGTAGAGCCATATAAATCTAGCTATCTATTCAATAAGCACAACGTACAAGATAAAATGTTCATGTCCAGAGATAACTAAATTTTTTAAATATTTTAATGTTTGAGATGCCTATTGTATTCCATAAGTGGAAATAATCAAGAAGGCATTTTAATGTATGTGTCTTGAATAGATCAAGGTTGGAGATTAGATATTTCGGAGTTATCCATGTATGGATGATTTTCAAAGCCATGTGAACATATACAATCCCATAAAGGAGAGAAGAAAGGAAGTCTAAGAACTGAGCCCCAGGGCACTTTTCATCTAGGAGTCTGAAAGATCAAGGCAAGTAGTCTGAGAAGTGGGCAATAGAAAACGAAGAAGGCAAGATAGCCTAGAAGCCAGCTAAGCAAAGTGGTTGACTGTATCAAATGCTACTGAATTTGAATAAGACAGTATGCAAGGATCCACTGTTAGATTTGGCAATGTGGGACTTAGGGAGCGATGTCAACAAAAATGATTTCAGTGGAGTTGTTAAGATAAAACTTAACTGGAGCAGTTTTAAGAGAGAATGGAAATAAGTTTGTGAAGACTGAAAACTCTTTCAGTATAGCAGAGCCTAGCTAGAGAAGGATATAGCTCAAAGGAGGATAGTTTTAACTTGGGGAGTTTGTTGTTTTGAAAAAAAGGGAGATATGCATCATATTTGAATGCTGTGGAAATGATCCACACAAAAGGTAAAAATTGATAATGCAGGAGAGTTGAAGTGTAACTTGTAGAAGCAAAGTGAGATTTGATTACTCCCAGTCTAATATTTTTCTTAAGGCAAATCAAGCAACATTAAGAGAAATAGGACTCAAAATTGGGGAACTATCAATATTCCTACACGTAGCTCTCTAATTCCCATCTGGAGAATTATGCTACGGATACCACCTATTTCTACCTTCTGTGAGTAAGGAGAGCACCAACAAAGTGCTGGAAAAAAATGTGATGTTGAAAGCGGAACGGAAAGTCATCTAAAAATAAAATTGTATAGAGAACAGTTGAGCCTGGAGGAATGAGAACTTGGAAGAAAATGTGAAAGTGACCTTCAAATAGATGTCACGTGTAAGAATGACTGCACTGATTTTCTAAACATGTTCCTGAGAGAATTAGGATTTTAAAACAAAACAAAGCAAAACAAAACTAGAATCACTAATAGGTAGAATTTGACAAATTATTTTTTAAAAGTGTATTCATGTGTGTTGTACATGATGAATTTTTAGCAATTAAAGCTTGCAGTATTTATAGACTTGTAAATATGTTATAATTAGATATGTCAAAATAACAACTAAATATTTTCCCATTTTTATTGGGTCATTTGTTCTCTTGCTGCTCAGTGTTCTTTATATGTTCTGGATACTTTCCACTATCAGATATGTGATTTTCAAATATCTTCTCCCAGTCTGTGGCTTGCCATTTCATCCTCTTTTGTTCATTTTTATGATCTGTGTTGGTGTCTATTTATTCCTTTCTAATTTCAATATTTCCATTTCTCTCTTTTTTTTTGTTGAGTCTCATTAGTCTTTATGAATAACAAACTTTTGGCATTCTTGATTCATTCCATTTTACTTCTGTTTTTTGTTTAGTTATTTTTTGTTCTAATTTTTATTTTACTTACTCTAATCTATTTTCATTAGGTTTAATATGTGTTTCTACTTCTTTCCTTTTGAGATCTCTGCTTAGACCACTGTTATTTTTAGACACTCTTTCATTCTAACATAAGCATCTTAAACTATAAATTATTCTCTAAGCAATTTGGCTACATCTTACAAATTTACAAATTTTATATGTCATAGTTTTGTAATATGTCAGCTAAAATATTTTTTAATTTTTACTAGATTTTTTTTGATTCATCGATTATTTAGAGGTATATTGTTCAATTTCCTAACATTGAAGAATTTTGTAGTTATCTTATAATTATTGATTTCTAAATTAATTCTAAATTAACTGCATGATTTAAATACTCTGAAAATTTTTGAGGCTTGATGTATGTTCCCATATATGGTCAATTTTGTTAAATGTTCCATGCACACTTGAAAAAATATATATATACACATATACTCTTATATGTGGCAATTAAGTTGAGTTTATTCAATATGTATTCCTGACAAATAAGCATATGAAAAGATGCAAACACTTCCAATTAAAACAACAATGAAGTACCACTATACGTTTGTTAGACTATTTTAAATAAAAAAAAAACAAAACCCAAAATTACATTATCAAATGATGCTAAGGATGTGGAGAACAGGAACTCACATTTATTGTGCTGAAGGGGAATGCAAAATGATATAGCATTTTGAAAAAGTTTGGCTGTTTCTTGTCAGGTTAAACATACACTTACATATGACCTAATAATCCCATTACTGCGCATTTACCCAAGTGAATTGAAAACTTATATTCATATTAAAACCTGTACACTAATGTGTATAACAATTTTATTCATAATTGCCAAAAGCTGAAAACAACCAAGATGACTTTCAATAGGTAACTAGATAAAGAACCTGTGATAACATCAATACAATGGAATCCTAGTCAATAATAAAAAGAAGTGAACTAATGATTCATGCAACAACATGGATAAAATTGTAAATTCTTCTTGCAAAGGGAAAGAAGTAAGATCCAAAAGGTTACATCTTGGATGATTCTATGTATTTGACATTCAGGGGTTGGAGGAATATGGAAAGAGTTGATTACAAAGGGGCCACATATGAAAATTTTTAGGGTGATATAACTGTTCTGTATGGTACTTGGGCAATAGACACACATGTCTATACACTTAACCAAACACTCATGAAATAATACAACCCAAAGAGTGAACTTTATTGTATTCAAATTTAAGAAAAATTCAGCCAAGACTTAAAAAAACAAAAAAACCAGGGGACTTCCAGTTCACACCATTCTGGAATAGCAGGTATCAGATTTACATCCCTGTCTTAAGCAAATACAAAACCGAATAAAATGTCTGAAGAAACTATTTTCAGACACTGGTCAGAGACAGTGATTCTGTGATCCTGGAGAGAATGGAAACATACAAATTGACCTCCACTTTCACTCCAGCTCTCTGCTTAAGGGCATTTTCTAAAGTGCAGTTGGATAAAAGTGGAATCAGAATGCAATGATTTTGCTAAGTGGACAAAAGAGAAAATAGCATTTAAGACTTCTGCACAGGCTGGAAATTGCAGGTCAGGGGACTCAAGAGGTAAGAATTGCACAAAAAAGGAGCTCCAGAAGTCTGCAAAGAAATCTCACTGAGTCTATTGTCAAATCTGAAATTGAACATGCACAAGGATGTACCCCGCAAGGCTGCTAGAGACAAACTACCGGGGAGCTGTGAGCTGAACAGGTATCATGGAGATCACACAGTGCTGGCATTATTAGATCACTCAACATTTAAAAAATCCTAGCAGAACGTGTGTGGTATATAGCTGAAACTTCAGAAGGGCCACAATTTAGGAATATACCTAATACAGCTCAAAAGTGAGGGATACTATTTGTTAGGCCCTAACAAAGCCTAAAACAAGCCTTCACAAAAGAAAGCCAATCTGACAGCAAATTTGCCAGTAAAATATCAGCACTCTTTAAAAGGAAACATCATTCAGACTCTCAAAAACGTGGCATTCACAATGACAGGCAAGCATCACAGGAAAATAGCTATAAATTAATGATAAAAAGAAAAAAGGGTAATTTATGCATAAGAGAACAAGAATAAGATTGACTACTGACTTTTAATAAAAAGTAATTCAAAAGACAATGCAAAAAGATTTTTTTAAAAAACATTTTAACCTAGAGTTCTCTTTCCAGAGAAAATATCCATCAAAACTGAAGGCAAAATAAAGACATTTTAAGACAAAAGCTGACAGATTTATTACTAGCAAATATCCACTATAAGAAATGCCAATGGCAGTTCTTCAGATAACTTATATCTAAATAAGGGAATGAAAAGCACTGAAAATGACAAATATGTGGGCAAATATAAAAATGAAAGCAGAAAAATATATAAAATGCAAACCTTAATCGTAAGAAAATTTGGGTGGACGTGACACAAAGTAGATTTCAAAACAAAGTGTTGTTTGAAATAAAGAGGGACATTTCATAATAATAAAAAGGATGATGTTTCACAAGGACATATAATCCTAAATGTATGAATACCTAATAACAAGGATTCAATACATGAAGCAAAAAATGACAAAACAGAAGGTAGATAAATTAAGTTTGAAGTTTTAACACTCAACACTCAGTAATTAATAGAACAAATAGACAAAAAATTGTAAATACATAGAGAGTTTGGACAACATTATCAAGCAACCTAACCAAGCTGACACTATGGAACACTAAACCGTAAATCCATTCTTTTCAAGTGTACACAGAATATACACTAAGCAAACAATATTTCAAGCTAGATCAAAAGTTTCAACACACCTAAAATGGTTGAGAAGTACAAAGTATGTTTCTAACCACAAAAGGATTAATCTGAAAGTCAAAAATAATATTTTAAAAATCTCCAAATATTTGAAAATTCAGCAATGTATCTACAAATGAGACATGGGGCAAAGAAAAAAATAAGCAAAATTAGAAAATATTTTACATTGAATATAACATACCAAAATTGTGACATGCCACTAAAGGAATGCTTAGAAAGAAAGTTATAGTTTAAAATTTTTATTTCAGGAAAGAAGAAAGATATAAATTCAATGATCCACCTTTTCACCTTAAAAAGGGAGAGGAATAAAAGCAAATTAAACCCAGAGTAGAAGGAAGGGAGTGACAATAATAAAATCATAAATTAAGGAAATAGAAAACAGGTAAACAGTAGAGAAAAATTAATGAAACAAAAAGCTGGTTATTAAATTTTTTAAAATGATAAATATCTTACTAGGAAAATAAAAAAAAAGAAAGAAAGAAAAGAGAAAACATTATATATACTACAATACCAAGTAAACATTAAAAACAACTTTGTGTCAATAAAATCAACAGCTTCAATAAAGGAGGAAAAGCCCTTAAAAATAAAAATTTAATAAAATTGACATAGGGTAAAATAGAAAATTCAAATGACCCTGTTAGCAGCCAAAGAAAACTTGAGGCCCACATGACTCACTCTTGAGTTCTATCAAACATTTAAGGAAGAAATAATAACAGTCTTATGAAAACACTTTCAGAAAATAAAGTTGATCGGTAAGATGGCAGAATATCCTCCCACAGCAACCATAATTCAGCACTCAACCACAAAAGAAGTGCCTTTTGAGGAACTTTGAGGTCCAGGTAGAAGGTTGCAAAATCCTGATAAAGCCCAAGACCAAGGAGGGACATTTTGAGAAGGCAGTCCTACTCCCAAATGGTAGGTTTATAGATGGTAGTCCAAGCTCCAAACCCAGAAACATCCCTTGTATCCCTGTGAACTCAGCTACAGTTCTGTTTGGTTTTGCTCTTGCTACCAGCACCATCTGACAAGGGTGACAATTGCCATTTCTGTGACTAATTCAGCTAATTCTCGCTGATTTCTCTTATGTGCCTGATAAGTACCATGATTTAGATATAAAGCACTTAGAAGAGTGCTGGGAAGTATTGAGCTCTCTATAAATTTTGCCTTTATTATTATACTATGTTTTCTTTAGTTAGCATAAATAATTGTATTTCAATAATTTTTTTTCTTTCAGCACTTTGAATATATCATCCCATTCTTTCCCAGCCTATAAATGTATCATAGAGAAATCTGCTGATGGATTTATGGAGCTTCTTTTGTATGTGATGAATCATGTTTCTCTTTCCCTCAAAATTCTCTTTGTGACATTTGACAATTTAATTATAATGTGTCTTGATGTAGACCTCTTTAGGTTCAATGTATTTTGGATCCTTTGGGCTTCATGAAACTGGAAGTCTATTTTACTCCCTAGATTTAGGAAGTTTTCAGTCATCATTTTTTAAAATAAGCTTTCTGCCCCTTTCATTTTCTCTTCTCCTTCTAAGACTTTATAATGTATATATTTGTTCACTTGATGGTGTCTGTAATTCCTGTAGGCTTTCTTCATTCTTTTTCATTCTTTTATCTTTTTGTTTCTCTGCCTGGGTAATTTTAAATTGCCTTTCTTCAAGCTCACTGATTTTTTCCTTCTGTTTGACTGAGTCTGCTGTTGAAGTTCTATTGAATTTTTAAATTTAGTCATTGTGATTTTTAACTTTATGTTTTCCATTTGGTTCTTTTTAATGGTTTCTATTTCTTGTTGAACTTCTATTAGTTTATGTATTATTTTTCTGATTTTTGTTTAGTTGTCTATCTGTGTTCTCACGTAGTTTGCTGAGCTTCCTGAAAATGATCACATTGAATTTTTTTGTCAGGCAGTTCATAGATCTCCATTGTTTTGGGTCAGTTACTAAAGTTTTGTTTTGTTTTTGTTGTTCCTTTAGTGAAATTGTGCTTTCTTGATTCTTCCTGATCTTTGTAGCCTTGTGTTGGTGTCTGCACATTTGAAGAAGTATTCACCTGTTTCAGTCTTTACAGACTGGCTTCAGCAGGAAAATCCCTTTACTATTCAGCCTGGCCAGAAATTCTGCATGGGTCAGCTGCGAGGGGTCTGTGGATAGGCAGATGGGCCTCTTGATAGTCTCCTGGATAGCCCCAGGATGAGGGCTGATTGCCAGAGAAACAAACCATGTAATTAGAGGGTTAGAATTTTCTGCCCTATTCCCCTGACCTCCAGGGAGGTGAGAGGGGCTGAAGGTTGCATCAATCACCAATGGCCAATGATTTAATCAAATATGCCTACATAATGAAGCCTCCTTAAAATTCGAAAATGACTGGGTTCAGAGAACTTCAAGATCACTGAACACATGGAGATGATGGAAGAAGGCCAGCATATCCAAAGATGGTATGGAAGCTCTGTGCCACCCTCTAACCCCTCACCCTCTGTATCTCTTCCATGTGACTGCTCATCTTTATTCTTTGTAATATTCTTTATAATAAACCAGTAAATGTGTTTCCCTGAGTTTTTAAATTATTCAAACCTGAGGAGAAGGTAGTGGGAACTTTGATTTATAGCCAGTTGGTCAGAAGTATAGGTAACAACCCACCATTTGCAATTGGTATCTGAAGTGGGGGCATTCTAGTGGGGCAGAGCTTTTAACCTGTGAGATCTGATTCTCTCTCTGAGCAGACAGAGTCAGAATTGAATTAACTTGTAGGACACCCAGCTGGTGTCCACTAGAGAATTGTTTGGTGTGTCAGAAAAAATGCTCACACATCAGACTACAGAAGTGTTTTGTATTGAGTGTAAGAGTAGAGAGAAAAAAAAGTTTGTTTTTATGCTTACATGTGTGTATTTAACTCTATGATAAAATGTCCCAGCTTCTGCAGGACACCCACACCATCAAGATAAGCAGCAAGGATTTCAGTCTGTCCTGTGGCCTTCAACTCATGCTTGTGTGATCAGCTTGCTCTTGCTCTCCTCTGCTTTACATCTAAGTCTAATTCCTAACAACAAAAAATTCCCAGACACTACCTCTCACCATATATCATACATCAATTAGAATAAAAAAAATAAAAACAACTAGCAATCTGCCAAATAAAGTGCTAATTTCAGGGAATGACTGGTACAACCTTATTCCTGAATAATAGGAACATTTTATTTCTCCACAGGAATTTTTTATAATGGAATTTGACTTACTTGATGAAATTACTTTTAATGTCAGATAAACAGGGAAATTTCTGAGAAAAAATTAGTAAACAATGATAAAAATCCCTGAGCCAGTTGTTTAGAGGTAGCAAGTTGCCAGTTACCTTTTCAACCTCCGTGAAAAGTAAAAAAAAAAAAAAATTCTAAGCTTTTCTTTAGTGGTGACACCTAGTGTCAAGAACTGAAAAGAAACCCCAAAGGTGTTTTGATCAGATGCCAGTTGGCCTGTACCAGGGAAACTCTTTTAAGCCAGGACTGTTTCTTGATAGCCCAGAAATGAGAACAGCGTGTGATTGCTGAATATTTATGATCAATGAATATAAAATCTAATATTCCGGGGGTAGGAGACCACAAATAATGAAATCATATAACTTAGCTTGATTTTTAGCATTGACATGACAAAGCCTAAGACAGCTGCACCTGGACTTGTGAAAGGATGATGAGAAGGCAACTGAGAAGCTGCTGCTGGGGCCATAGAAGAGCGTGATAGCACCAAGTCTTCGGCTAGGAATTACGACATGCATATCTATTCCTTTCTGCTTGTGGAATTTGGGTGAATTTCTTAATCTCCTTGAACTACTTCTTCAATGTAACATCGAGATAATTATATCTGCTTTTCCTATCTTACAGGGTTATTATGAAGATCAAGTGAGCTTCAGTTTTGTCTGACATTCATTAATTCATTCACTTAACAAATACCTTTTAAATATATAGTTTATCACAGGCACAGTATTGTTCTATCTCCTTGGAACACGCAATTAAATAAGATACAGAGGTTATAGTCTAGATGAATATAAGAAACAGTGCAACCTTGGGCAAGTTACTACGGTTCTTTTCTCATTTTCAAAGCAGACATGCTAAAAACTACATCATGTTTATTTTGGAGAATCATTGCGATAATGGACAGAAAGTACTTTGCAAAATGCCTAGCATATAGTGTAAATAATAATTATTATTGTTGTTATTATTTTAGAGAGAAGGCACTAAGCAAAGAGTCAATCTTACTTTGGAGGAGGTATGATCGGAACATCTTCATTACTAAGTGACCTTCCACTCGAGTCTTTAAAGACCGGCTCACAAGAGTGAGGGTGGGGAAAGTTCATGCTGGTAAGGAGAAGGTATAGCACTAGGAATGAGGAGGGTGAGAATACTGGTTATTTGCAGTGCAGCATCTGTTTAATTAACTCATTCAAGTAGGAGGTAAATGGTAGTGACTGTGGTGTGGATATACAATCAAATTCATCTGCTGTGCTATACCATACAGAGGGGGCCATCTGGGGGCTCCCTCCTCGAGGATTTCACAATCATGAGCTCTAGCATGTCGCTTATCACCTTATGTTGGAACCCTGTTTATGCATATCTTCCCAACTAAATTCCAAGCCCCTTGTAGAGCAGGGACTGGGTTTACTTCACATCTGTATTCCTAACCAGCCTAGGACTTGACACGTAGTTAGCACCCAATGAAGATATGTGTATTGAATAGCTATGATGAGTGCTATAATTGAGTTCAGAAAAAAAGTGTTAAAGTGCAGAGAAGCAGGAAGCCACTGGCTTTGCTGAGTGTGGGCAAAGGTTTCATACACAGTAATATCCATAAGAATCAGATCAGGATCTTTGTGTTCATCCTACTAGACTGCCACTTCCTAAGAGAAAGATTTTTGGCATAATGTGATTTGTTCCAGTGATCCCTCAGGATCTAGAAAATTCATCTGTTTGTCTTTTGAAGCTTAGGAATGTGTATTTCTACAGCTGCTAATTTATTAACTTTACTAGGGTCACATGAACTTGGTTTTCCTGGGCTGAGTTACAGCTTATCTGGAAGAAGTATACTTTCTAAACTCAAAATCAGAACACACAGTCCTACAAGTATACTTATGAAAAAAACAGAATAGAATATTTGAAATGGAAAGTGTCTGTAACCTCTGGTTGCTATTAGCATCGCCTATTACTTCCTGTGAATTCCTCAGATTCCCCCACGTGAGAGTCTGTTGTGGATAAGAGTGGAATTGGAGGTGGGTAGGATTCAGCAGAATTCTGTAGAGGTGTGGACTGTCAACAAAAGGTGGATATGCTGCTAGACAGGCAAAACAGAAGCATTCTGCACATAGAAATTGCATGCTTGTGGCTAAGTAAAAGAGAAAATCCAGGCTTTCTTCAGAGTAAAATAACTTGATTTGAAGTTCAAAAAGGAGGAGAAATAAATTAAGGAAGAGAAGAAAAAGAAAAACAACAAGTTGAGTGCTGATAGCTGCCATGGATCCAATTAGGCTCCTCTCTAGCTGTATGATCTTGGAGTCATCATTGGCTCTCTTTTGAGCCTTAGTTCTTCATGAGAAAAATTGAGTAAAAATCCTTGTCTCATAAAATCATGTGTGTGAAACACCTGATATGATACGCACCAAGAATATAAGCAAATTAAATTTGGAGTAAGAAGGAAGATCTACCATAGAATTTTTTTTTTAAGTTGTAGGAAGGAGTCAAAAAAGAGAGAAAAACAGGAAGTTTAGAAAAAGATAGGATTAATCCCAAGAAAAAGTGATATAAACATACCCTAAAATAGGATTATGGAACATCAGAGAGAGAATAGCTACAAAGACTCTTGAGGCAAAAGAAACTAGACATGGGGAGCTAATGTAATCACACAGTAAAAATGATTTGACCATTTAAAGGAAACATCATTAAAGAAGTCATTAAATTCTAAAGCAAAACAACCAAAAGCAAAAAGAGCCAATAGCAGAATTTCACAAGTGGACATAAAAGCATAACCTCAGATGTTAGTCAAGAGCTCCAGACTTTGAAAAAACAGGAATGACAGATGGCCCAACTGGCTGTAATCTGACATCAAACACCTTTTTAAACAAAGAAACCAGGCAGAGATCTTGTATGTCAGCCTGACAGCAAACTAAGAGACCATTTTCATGTACTTGCTTACACATCCTTCTCTTTGCCTGACCCACTTTATGAACTGTGAATCTATTAGTGTTAATTTCCAATGAGAAGGATTTAAAAAGAAAAAAAATTATATATTTTTTATACATACGCACACATTTATACCATGGGTCTTCAATACAGAGCACACAGACATTGTTCAAGGTTTTCCTCTATTATCAACCCTGAAATAATGCCGTCTATAATGCTGAGCTTGTTAGCAGCGCACTGCAGCCTGGTATAAGAAAGGAACTCCAAAACTGGTGCCAGAAGACCCAGACTCTAGGCTCAGCTCTCCTGATATCAACTGTGTGACATTGCCAAGTCCCTTAAATTTTCTGAGCTTCAGACTTCTTATGCATAAAATGAATACTTTAATCCTATCTACTTTAACCGTCTCACAGAGTGACGATGACAATCAAGTGAGATGCAGTAGGGAAAAGCTACACAAACAGCAAGTTATTAAGTCATTGAGTAGACTGGGGTGCTGAATAGGCTAAAGTATCTCAACTAGATATCTGGTAGACAAGTTAACTGCTCATCATTCTGTGTCAGTGGTTAGATTATATCCTAGGCTCTCAGGAGACAAGAACGCAAAGGAATAAGGCATAGCCCTGAGTCTTTTTCTAGCTCACAGTTAGGAACTGGCTGGGGTAACAGGGCAGTGGGGTGAAAATAAGGACATATTATTGCAGAGAAAGTAAGGAAAGAAGTGCTTACTTTCTCTGATCATGCCCTAATGATTCACACCAGGAAGTTATAAAAGGAAGCAAATTGGCCTGGGTAAGAACCTGAGAAAGCCTTATTTTACAGGTTGCAGAACCTTTTTGTATATTTTATTTCATTTGCTACTCATCAACTCTGTGTTACAGAAATCTAGGTAGCCTCATTTTTGCATGAACAAAAAGAGGCTCAGGGAGTTACTTGTGCTGCCTCAGACCATATACAGAAAGAACCTAGGCTATAAATTTTGTGACTCTAAGCCACATAATACTTAACCAACTAGTAGGAGATGGTGGTTGTAACTAGAAAAGCCTTTCTTCCAGCCCTAAAGCCTAAGGTTACCTATATGCCAATTTCTGATGTCTGTACTTACAGTTCAAAAAGCCATTGGTTTAATAATTTTACCAAAATATGTCATCCTTATCTTTGAGATCTCTTTTAAGTCTGTTGCCTGTCTTGAGGAGCTAGGATCTGAATAAATGCTTTCATTTGGATTTCAATTGCCTTTATCTTCATAAGAAGATACTTTATAAACTGCTAATTAATAAAAATAGAAGATCCCTCATATAAGCTAAAAATATATACTCTTTTCCTTTCTCTACTTATACTTAGTCATTCTAGAAAGATGGGGCTGGGAAGATTTGGCAAGATGAAAGATACATAATTTCCAAATGCTGTTAAACCTTTTTGAGAAACAAAGTACAGTTTCAATGGAGGAAGATTATCCCCCTGTACCTGCTCACCCCCTAAAGTGAAACAGAAATGATATTAGGATGAAAAGTCATAATAGCTACCTGACATAAAGTAATCAAAAATAATTCACTTATTTTCTCCATTTTTTTTAATGGTTAGTAAATTGGCTGGGAAATGTGCAGAGATAAAGAAGCTGATAGATGTCTGACCTACTTATCCAGAAAAGGAACAAGGCCACAGAGCCAAGAAAATTTAATACACAGCTGCCTTGAAGGAGATGAAGTAGGTGGCTACCTGCCTGGAGGGTTTGAGGTTATTGATGGTACCAATAGCTTCCCATCCGCCTTGGTACCAGCTTCCCCTCCTCTCTGACTTGGTATTTATGACATTGGTCAACACTAGGATGTGGAAGGGATATTGTTTCCTAAAGGTATAGTCAAAAGCCACAGGAAGTTTAATTCCCTTTCTTGGCCTATCTTACTAGGAACTTAGAAGGAGATGGGTATCTGCAAGCTTTCATGTCCAGACTTTCAGAAGTCAAAATACCAGACCTTAGTGTTTCCACCATTCATCAAAGAGAATTCTCTAACTGTTCCACACAATTATCTTATCTAATTTGTAGAGCCATATCTCTAGTGGAAACACACCAAGCTACAGAAATGTCACTCATTTTGCCCAGATGGAATATGACAGGTATGAAGAAAGTCTCCCTGTGTGCTAATTCTTTAAAAATGTGTAGGTCTTAGCTAGGTGAAATAGAATATAGTAAAATAAACTGCCCCATGCAAGACCTAGAGCATGAGAAAGCATGATGCATTTGGAGCTCTGCAAGAAGTTGTATGTGACTAGTTGGTTTAGACAACCTTGTATATCAGGCTGAGGATTCAAGAAGCTATCCTCTAGGGCAGTGCCAATCAGAATTTTAGAATGAAAAGTACATTTTAAGACTAACAGTGATTTTTGAGGTCATCTGTATGAGAGTAGCTATAATATCATTATCTATTAATTAAAATATTCAAAATGACAAGCTAATAAAAATTCAGAAATTTTTATAAGTAAATTTGTATTTTGCTGCTAACAACAGCACCCGAGTGAGTTTAAAATAATACTTGGATATGTGAGGGGTTATTCAATCAACAGATAGTGAAGGGTGTCCACGTGGGTTTATAGACTCCACAAGACTCTTCCCTCTGTCGCCTGGCTCAGGAGCCTATCGGAGGCTGAGAGCACGGAAAGTCATTGAAAGGTTTTAAACAGAAGAATGACGTGATCATATAAATGCTCTAAGCTGTTTTCTCCCTTGTCACAAAAAGTAGGTAAGGATTTTATGTGTTACCCCTCTTATGAGAATTTGCATTTAAGAGAGAATTCTTAAGTGATAGATTATGCTTCATAAAATGGAATAAATTGCAAATGTTAATTTGCAATTGGTAGTTGGGAAATTCAGCATGAGAACT
Source organism: Cheirogaleus medius (assembly GCA_008086735.1). Lineage (NCBI taxonomy): Eukaryota > Metazoa > Chordata > Mammalia > Primates > Cheirogaleidae > Cheirogaleus > Cheirogaleus medius. The sequence goes on from VBSM01000662.1 coordinate 1,442,752, forward strand.
CTGCCAGTTCTTCAAATTCCAGTAAAGAGTACATGGTAGTTGCTAGGGTAATGTCTAGGATAAAAGCCTGTTCTGTGTCCATAAATCTTTATTTATTACCTTGTGGTATCAGAGAATGGGGCTGTGTATAACACATGTGGATTACCAGTTTTCGAAAAATAGCATTACAATACACAGACCTCCCTCTCCCTCAATCAAACCAGCTTTCCGTCTGATCAGAACACCCCCTATCTCTCTGGCTGTCTTCAGGAAGATTTTAAGAAATAAACTATGTGTATCATCCTATTGGAGTTATTCACATTAAAGTATGAATGTCTGATAACTTTCTAATATGAAATTTAACACTTAAAAAAGTGGTTTGTTAACCCAAAAGAATAGCTAGTTGGGAAAATTATTATAGATATGGGGAGAGGAATCTATACTGAAAAGCAGGATTTTTCTGGGCCATCCCCACACTACCATTTCTCTAGCATCTTATTGTTCTTTGATATCAACTTTAAGAACATCTATTATTATGTTATTATAAATGTGTGAATGTGGCATAAAATGAATTTTGTTCCAAGGAAAAAATACCCCACACTGGGAATCAGATCATCTATAAGGATTATGCCATTATCCAGAGATATAACTTTGGACACATCATTTCGCCTCTATCGGCCTAAATGTCTTTATCTTTAAAATGCAGATTGGGTGGAATAATCTCTTAGGATGGCAAGTGATGTTTTTGTGTGTGCTGACTGTTACCCAAATGATCACCAGGGGCAATGTGGCTGACCTGACTGGCCAGGCAAGTAGGTGTCTCCTTTGCTCCCTGGGCTTCAAGTCTCAGTGGCATCTCAGCTGAAGAGCATCTTTGCAGAGAGAGGAGTGAACTTTCATCCTGATCGTATGAGAGCACTTGCAGTGTCTACACCACCTCTGACATTTTCTGAATCTGGATTTTTTTCTTTATCACCTCCCTGCTCATTTTCAGTCAAATTGTTAGAGAAACTCAAATAAGTATAGAAGTTAAGGCATTAATTGCTACATTAAAAAGTAGTCGAAATAAATGTTCATTTAAAAGAAACGAAGGAACATCAATTTCCATTCATCCTTACTCATTAAAGCCTCTGGGATATAATTCTTCTTTAAGTTTCTTTTATGTCTTCCAAAAATTCTGCTTGGAAGCAAAGAAGCTCTGGGCATTTAGCAGCACAATCCGAGGCAGCCATCTATTTCTCATGTGTCACGGGCAGTTCCTTCCAGTGGCTGTCACAAGGCACTGCTTTTTCAAAGCAAAACTAAGACTTTCAAAGTTGCCTGTGGGCATATCCACCCCTGCCTGCCTGCCATCAGCAGCATTCTGTTGCAGTAAAAGTGACTGGGAAAAGTGGCCTCATTAGCAAAGAGACCAGGCTAATCTGGCCCGAGGCCTGGTTGCCAAAGGTGGAGCAAAGACTGCCTCTTCCTAAGTTTTGTTTTTAATAAAATTTCTGTTCACATTTCTTATTGTCTTGACGAGTTAAAAACATTAAGAAGGTAGGATTAGACCAAAAGGTGGAAAACCATGGAAAGTGGACCAGGAACTTGCCAGAAGAAACTAGTTCAAATGCAGCATGCACGGAATTGGGAAGGCATCTGAAAAATCACTGTGTTCGGGAAAGTGTCTTATAGGCAAAATAATTTTCAAAATACTGCTGATTTAGAAAATGTAAAACTAGCAAAATGTGCTTTGGAGATCTTACAGCTTAGAAAGCTTGGCTTACCTGACTTTGACAGATGATAGAATGGGAGTGGTTCATTTAGCCTGTTTTGCTCAGGTTAAAGCCAATAACCCTAATGTCTTGAGGGATCATATGTGATTCCTTTGTCCCAGTGAACCAAACAGGAGTCTGAGAGGAGATCGACTGACCTCTAAGCTCTTTTCTGCTACCGAATTGCATAGTGACCTTGAGAATGTCACTTTTCTGTGGGGGAAGACCGAGAAGTGTCGATGATCTTTGCTCCAGTAATACTTCTTCATGAAAATGCCCAGAAACTCATCTAAGATAATGAAAATAAAGAGGAGAGTAGGTAGTATCAAAATGATTCCAGGCCATTATATCCACATTAAATATAGTTAGGCCTCATGGGAACTTGGGATGAGGATCAAGAAACTTATCAGAGACCTAGATACTCTCTTTAATCTCTGTCTTTCTCCACATGGATTCTCCCAGCAAATCTGCTCCAATTATGCTTCTTTCTGCATATAAGTTTTCCCCTTTTATCCAGTTCCAATCCCACTTGTTGTATGATCATAACATGTTACCTAAACCATCTGGGCACCAAATTAAGGTCACAGAATTGAGCTACTTGCTCAGATCTTTCAGCTCTTTCACCAGTCCAAAAAGAGAAAGGAATTACTATACTCCCTGAATATTGGAGGATCCAAATGATATAATGTGCTCAGTCAGTTCCTAACAGTGATGGCAGCTGGGTCAATAAGTTATTGTCACCTGAATCCAAGAGAAAGTAGTCACCAGAATGTATGAAAATGAGGTGCTTTCATCTCCCTTTTTGAGTTTTGCTGTCAGGCTATATCAGAGCTGACCCTTATTAGGAATGATCCTCCCAGTTGATCAAGGGCTCACCGGGTGTAAGCAGCATATGAAGAAACAAGCCTATCTTAAGGAAGAATGTTTCATGTAAAAGATACTTAGGAGTCAAGAAAGACTCATATGAGGTTGTTATATAGATATATATTTAATATATGTGATTGTGGTAACAGATACATATTTGGTGCCTTATTTATTAAGAAGCATAAGTCATACAGTACATAAAGTATTGGATACAAAACTCAGAAGATAATCACAATTATTCCTGAATTTAAAACATATTGTATAAATGCTTATAAATGGATTTATAAACCTTTTATTTCTCCTGCCTGTGTCTCATGCAGATGAGTTGCAAGTTGTATCATTTTCAAAAAAAAAAAAAGTTTTTTCAAATTCTGATACTATATGACATAGAAAGAAGTTTCGGCAAAATTATTTACTTGTCTCTGGTGGCAAATTTCTCAGCATTTTTCTTTGTTTTGTCTATGCCTTAGACTGTACATTTTCCTAGACAGGAAGTTAAGTGCTCTTAATGTATTGTTAGATAACTATGGTTAGATTCAACTATTATAAATAATTTCTCTTGCAGGGGGAAAAGAGGAAGAGAGATATAAGGATGAGGTATGGAGGAAAAATATCTCAGGTGAAAGAACAGTTAACTCGCAAGAGGCTTATTAAATTGGATATGAATATTAAGAGGTTAATTTGTAGCTTCATTACTAGAAAAATAAGATTATTATCAATCTCTGAGCTAAGGATAGTATTCCAAAGTGTTTTGCTTTTGTTTGTTTGTTTTTTTTTGTTTTGTTGTTGTTTTGTTTTGTTTTTTGGCCTGTCACTCTCTGCTATGAGTTTCCATTCAAAGCTATCGATGTCTCCTCAGTTGAAAGAGTTGACCTCTTTAGTTTCTGGATGGTTAAGAGGTGCCAGGAAGGCCTTTCTTTTAATATGTATTGTTCTGGCTTGCCACAAGAACTATTTGGTGAAAAGTGTATTTAACACACAGAGCAGCTGCTAAATTGTTAATTAAAGAGCCTTGTGCCAAGCAAGTGTTAAATACATACTTGTCTAATGGAATGAAGAGACTAGAAAACCAGAGCACTCTAATAGCAATTCAGTCAGGATATACCAAGATGCACCAAGACTTATGTCCAAAACCTATGTGGAGCTGCCTAGCCCTTTTGGTTTGGATGCTTGGATGCTGGAAACTACATTCTCCCTTCTCTGCTTTCTGGCACATGCAAGCCAAGTGGGGAAAGGAGATCATCCATATTTGCTCCTTTCTCTAGTCAAGGCTTTCTAGGATGTTAAAATGAAGCTTCTCCTCTAGTTGCATTGTGAGTTAAGAAATGCCTTCTTACAAATATGGAAGACGATAGTAAGAAGCAGTTTGGTTTTCAATCAAATTGAATTGCTCTTAAAAGTTTCCTAGCAAATGAATGAATTTCATAGGTCTGGGCACTCACTTCTTTGACACTTCCCTTCTCTTCTGTCTTCCCTTTCTTCTCATGACCCATTCTCTTCCAAACTTGTTAAATTCCTAGGAAACAGGGAAAATGGTCTGCTAGAGAGAACAGTTTCAGGAATAAAAATCATTTCCTGAAATATAACTAGGCTTTGAAATGATTCTCTATTATCAGATTTGTTATGGGATAGATAGTTTGGCAAGTCCCGAGAAAGGGATATTATTAGTTTATCGATTGATTTGTCAATGGCCAGGTTTTTATCGAAACTTCTATACACCTGTTATTCTTGAGGAAGTAATTAATAGCTCCAGCATATTGAAATATACCGTGTATGAGATCACATCAATCAAGTAAAATCTATGGCTTTGTAGAGGATGGAAATAAAAACAAACTCTTTCACTGAGTTCTCTTTATGCACTAAAAACTGAAATCTACCTAAAACATAATTTATACAATAGAGAATTGGAGTACATGGGGTATGGAGAGTAGGGCCCAAAATGTTTCCATATATTTGACTTTATTGATTTGAAAGCAAATTTATTGAAATGCGTCAGTTCTGCATTTCAAAAGGTCTCTATCTGGGAGAAAGGAAATTGGGTGTGTGTGCGTATGTGTGCATAGGGGTAAGATGAAGTGTTGTTCCCATGAATAAGCACTGCTTTATCAGACAAACATGGAACATAGCTTCCTAATTAACTGTAGAGTTGATAGTCTGTCTCTTTGTCCTGGTCAGTTGAGATCTTAATCTGAACCCAACCCCAAACTATATCAAACCCAAGCAGAAAAACAGGTTATGGGCTGTTACGTGGGATAATCTTAGGTTTCTCTCAAGAGTGAGAAGCATATACTTCTATTTCCATTGACCACAGTTTGGTTCCGCCACCTTTCTACATCCCAAATTCACTCACGACTGTAGTTACACTTTTCACAAGGGAGGAAAATGCAAGCACCACAGGGCTCTTGTAGCACACTTCATACTTTCCCAGGCAATTTACTCAAGGGAAAGTGGTGAGGACGGGGAGGAAGGAAAGGGAGTGATAAATAGATGTTACACATGTTTTTCCTGGAATGATCATCCCACTGTTTCTAAATACCCAAAATTAAAAGAATGTATTTTCTTTGTGTCACCATGGAAATTACCAGTAACACAGGTTTTGTTTCTCTTCTCTACATTTCAAAAAACTTTCAAAAGCTTTCAAAGAAATTTTCTAGAGCAGTATGTTTAGTTTCTCATTTGGGGCTAGAATATTTGTATTTTTAATTGTACTATTTCATATGTTAGAGGAGTTTTTAATATGTGTATGTAAGTATGAGTGCAGACTGCTTTAAATTTAAAATTATAGATAGATAGATAGAGATAGATATAATGTCACCATTTGACTGAAGGACATTCCTTCTCTCATTTTTTTTTTGCAGCCCTCACTGCACTGACCTTGTGGCACCCCCTTTCCTGCTCTCTGCCTTCTGGATTCAGCTTATGAAAAGGTAAGACCTTCTGATTTTCCATTGACAGGTCTTCCCACTTTCATAGGGTGTGCAGTCAATTTGTGAATACAGTTAATCAGAGTTTTCATAACATCAATTATCTGGGTGAGACCTGCAGTATCTAGTTAATTCTCTGGACATTTTCAAACATTTGGCTATTTCAAATAATATGAATAAAATATTTGAATTTTTAATTAAATTAGTTTTCTTAAAAATGTTTTGGTATTCAAGAAAAAATAACTCAGCTAGATTCTTGGGTTCCTAATATTTTTATCTATGTTAGGAAGTAAAAGGCCAGCACTTTTCCTACTGATTTGGGGCAGTGTAGACAGTTGTTGAGGAAGATTGTGCTGGAAGTGCACCCTCGGAATTTGTATCAGAGTTCCTTGTCAGTCCTACACAAATGCATATGATGAGAACTTCAGGATCACAATGTTGATCTGGCCTCACTATGAACTGCTTGATGAAGGAATTTTTTTGAAGCAGGCAATATCGACAAATATGAATGAATTCGTATCACTAGCAATTGTTGGCTGCATACCCAGTCACTCTATCCATTTTCAGAATGTCAAATGGCAAGCATTCAGGAAGGGCATGTAATCGTTTGAAATCACAAAAATAGGAAATATTCAACAAGCACAGTTAGTGTTTATCTGAAGAACAGAGTAACATAGTTGCTTCACTTTCAACATTCTTAGTAAATAACTGAATAAATGAGCTACATATGGGAAATTAGGAGTGTGTGGAATAAAAATGGAAACCGAAAGAGGAAAACAAGACTAAACAATGTAATCTTCTACTTAAACATTTCATAATTTTATTAATCCTTTAAAAATCACCCTCTTTCTTTTGAATTAACTCAATATTCTCATCTTGATTAGCCTCATACATGGTTTAGTTTGGTTTTATTTATCACTAAATTATGTGAATCATTACTTAATAAAATCTACTAAAGATTAGAAAAAAATTCTAACAAGACTTATAATGACAAAATACAGAATTAGAAGTTTAAACCTACTAAAAAAAAATAACCATGGCCTATCAATTAGCTGTGTATGAGGCATCTCAGGAGTATAAATCTGTACTTTGACTATAAGCACAATTTACTAATGCAGGAGGCAAAATAGTGAGGGAAGATTAGAGTTGCTAAAAGATCACATTTTTATTTATTTTTTGCAAAATGCAATGTACTTGAAAATTCTGTCTCACTTAGAAAGCCTCTATATATAGTCACCGTAATTTTTCCAGGGATGATTTGGTGTTTTGAAGATAATTGTCATTATCCTATGATAATAGCACCATAGGATAATTAGCCATTTAAGCTTAATAACCTTTTCCCTTTTTAGTATAGCCCTCTTGATATTGAGGTGGGAGACCACCCCACTGGAGCAAGTTTTATTTTACAGGATTAGAATTAGAAATTTTGGAATTTTACACTCACGATGAATTCAAATAATTTGGAAACTGAAACATTTGACTTATATGCTAGGAACATAGATACATTTAGAAAATCATTCATTTTTTAATGTTAAGTTATTGATTACCAAACAGCATTTGGTAACTTTATGGGGAGGCAGTGAGGGAGGTATAAGGAAAGAATTGCTATGAATTGTGTTTAGACTGATTTTGTATAAACATCATATTTTCACGGTTGTGTTGTGTCTCTTACTTATATCCAGGTAACATGAAGGTGCTCCAAGAAAAGATCAATATTTTAAATATTGTATTTGCTTAAAACATCAAATAGTGGCTGTCTCATAAAAATCATATCACCTTTTACTAACTAAATCAGAAATAATTAGTGGGGTGATCTCCCTGGATCAGAATTAAAACAAGTGAGATCAATTAAGCTTCCTTGAAATTGGTCTTTCTATGTCCACATTCTTTTTCAGACCAATTTCGGTGGAAATCTACTGCCCAAATCCACATTTAATGATATATTCTTGTCTTATAACTCTTTGTCTTAGGCAGGATTTTTCTGTGGTTCTCATTGGATCTATTAACTGAGTGGGGCGCAATTAAGAATAGGGCAGGAAGAAGAAAGTGGGGAAAGAAGCATTTGGATAATAGATAAACACCCAAAACAATATGGAAAAAAAGAGTAAGCAATACTCCCTAGTATCTTTGAGCAAAGCTGCTGTGGGAAGATATGTAGGTTACTCGAAAATACAGGGTTATTGTGGAGGAAGTAACGCACAGGAAGATTTTGACTAAATTACTACTTGATTAACTCCTGATAAAACTCAGAGCGCACAAAGCGAGGCAGTGAATCCTTTTCCATCAAGGCATGGATTCTTTTCTGGGCCACGTCAAAGCTGCTCAGGGAAGGTTCCACCAGGTTCTTCATTGTGATGTCCTTAGTGAAGTGGTCAATATTCACCTGTGGGCCAGGAAACAGGGTCACTGATCAGCCCAGGTAATGGGATTTGAAGAGAGGTGGAGAGGGAGGTGGAATTACTCACCAGTAAAACATAAGAGAGGAGAGAAGTCATAATAAGTTGACTATTTTATAGCAATTGGGTAAGGCAACTGATGCTCCAATAAACGTACGACTCAGATTTAAAATCCAACCAATGTTAGAAACTCACCAGGTGTCAGACCTTCCCTAGTGGCTCACATACACATTCCTTATTTAATCCTGATGACAACACCAAGACTGACTCTTTTCCTTTTATAGAAAAAATATGTGGATGTAGAGGGTTAAGTAGATCACAGAGTGACTAAGTGTATTTGAATCCAGACAATAAGACTTTGAATCCACATGTCCTGATGCCTCATTCCAAAATCTTCCTGCTACAGCATTTGGTTTCACGCCTAGTGGAGGAATTGAAGAGAGAGAAAGAAATTCTGCACAGGGATCCAGGGCCTTTTTGCATGGCTCCAGAAAAGCAAGGAAATGTGGTCTTTCCTTAAACAAACCAGGAAACAATCGTTCTGACAGAACAATAACAAACATAGCAGCTAGTAGCCACTAATATTTATTGAGTGCTTGGTCTGTGCCAGGTGCTATGCTGAGAACTTTACAAGGACAAACTCATCTAATCTTACAACTCTATGAGGTAGATGCTGCCATCTACATTTTATAGTTGAGGAAACAGAGGCACAGAAATGTTACGTAATTTGCCCAAGGTTCACTGGTGGTAGAAAGAAGATTCAAAAACCCAGCAATGTGGATCCAGAGCTGAGCGTTTAACCAGTAGACTACAGCATTGGAAGGTATCATGGCTTATATGTCCTGAGTACAGGGCCACTACATCGAACAACTCCTAGGGACATCACTCATATTAGGGTCTATGTGAATGGTGCCCCAGGGGTTGTATAGGGTACAGACTGTATGAGCTGCCTTGAGTATGATTTGAATCTCCATAATTCATGTTATATGTTTGAATGACTCTTAAGGGGCCTGAGCGTCAAAGTGAAAGAAATAGAATGCCAATAAGCCAATGGTTCTGAATTAGAACATTGAAAAACATTTCAGATCTTTCCTGGGCTGCTAGAGGTCCTTCGTACTGAAAAGAGCTATCTGGGCTCAGACAATTATGAAACAGCTGTTAGCTAGAGTCAGAGACAAAGGTGTGATTCCCTGACAAGCCAGGCCAGAACAGACAGCAGGGCCAAGCAGTGTTTCAAAGTCCAGGATGAAATGAGTTGAAGCTACAGAAAGATTTCCCGCAGGTGAAAGGGGCCAGTGTGCTTTGTGCAGACATGGTGGAAGACAGACTGTCAGAACTGGGGTCAGCCTCAGAGGTGATGGAGTCCACTGCCTGTCTTTACATGTGAAGACTCCGAGGCTCAAAGAGGTCAAGTTACATGTCCACAAACAGCTAGTGTGAGACAGAGGTGAGGCTATAATGTAGATTTCTCTATTCTCAGTCTATTATTCTTCCCATCACGCAAAGGCAATGCTTCTTCCTTCTCTTATATTTAATATATACCTATACTAAGCTGGGAAGGCAGTTTTACTCCAAATGGCTGAATTTCTAGGAATTATAAAAGTATCTCCTAATCTCATTTTATCAAAGGAGTGATGCATTTAAAATCTTCTAATACATAGTATCCACCAGAAAATAGCAGCTCTTTCTCTTATTATTTTGATGTGCATAAGCTTTCTTCAATGAGTCATTCTGATATATATTCATCTGTTTACTGATCCAGAAAAATACTATTTCATTAATTTTAAATATGTTCCAGTGATAATTTGCAATGTACAAATTGACCTACACATAGCCATTTGTCTTTTTAAATCTTTGTTCTAATTCTTATCAATGTATCTTTCACTTCTTCATATTAAAGAGCAGAGGTGAATACTCAGAGAAAGAAAGTTTACAATACTATTTGCCTGGGTAAATTTATTACTTAAGTCAATGTTATCAAAATGAAATGGTAAATATTTATGTCAAATTACAAGATTTGGAGAATTTTTTAACAAAAGCCACAACTTATTAAACATACTCTAGGTGCATACACAAATATGCAAGATGTTTACAGTGGAAAGAACTGAGGACTAGAGAGCTTTAGTTAGAAACTTGCCCGAAGTCCTACATCTATCTAGGAAGATCTGGAGTTGGAGATTTGCATCCTTTCATTTCACAAATATTTACTGAATGCCTTTTACGTTACAAAGCAGGATTCACATCCTCTCTAATGTCCAGCTCAGGCTATTATTGAGGGTTGCCTGTATTTGGGGGCCTTATGTATACTATTATACCCCTACACATGCATACATCATTTAGAATGAAGGTCAAGTCTATTTTAATTGCAGCCTTGCAATTTGTGGCCACCATTTATTTGTTTGAGTAACTGAGCTAGCCAGGGTGTTATTTATTTTGAAGCTCTATTTTTAATGATGCATATTTTCATGATAACCAACAACATATTAATAAGGAACCTTGAGAACAATGTTTTCCTAGATCTCAGACCAACTTACAACATTCTGGATGGGTCTCTACCATTTGCAGATATTTCAACAAATCCTAGAATTCTGTGAAGAAGAATGAAGTTGGTAGGAAGGTAGATTGGAAATGGGGAATCCACGTGAAATGGGAAAATGTGTGTCTAATTTAACATTAAATTAATCTTCTTATTAGCATATATAGAGAGATTCCATGCTGACCAAGGAAATGATGGCCCAGCACAAATGATATCCGAAGTAGGGCAGAGCTAACATATATGCTTGAGGTGAGAGGTTGAGAAATAGAAGGGAAAGTCGGATGACAATTCCCAAATTATGCCCATGAAAAGTCTAAACATGGACTCTTTTAGAACCTTTTCATTTTCTCAACTTTGACCCATGATAATCTATACTCTCATTATCCTAACCTCTACCTCCTGTGTCATGGAGGGAACACATCTATTGGTTTTAAGGTATATAATTTGTCCATCCACTCAAACATATTTACCCTTTAAAAATGGTCAGTGAGGGATAATTCACAGCCAAAGGAATAAATATCTAATGGTAAAACTTTGGTAGTCTAGAGTACCTGTGGGACAAAAGAGATATTGGGTGGGGGTTTTCCCCCCGTCGAATCATCTTAAGTAGATTACTGCCTATCCACAGGGCTTGCTCAGATCATCTCTGTGCTTGACTCCAAACCTTAACGAAACACTTAATGTCCAGACTGGATTAAAGGTAACAAGTGGAATTAGAGTAACCTGATCAAAATATAATGAACAGAACTTGCTGAGGCCATCCTGAATTTCACAACAGGCTTTTCAATATGGTTTCATAAATAGCAAAGAAAAGAGCAAATAAACTTCTTCAAACCTTCTTTGAAATTAACACATATCTGGTCTTTAGTAGTCAATTAGTGGCTTTCAACATCTCTAGCTCTGTTATCTTGTAATATTTTGATTTTGGATGTCCTATTGTCCCAACTACAGTGAAAATGGCAAAGGCTTAGGGGGGAGAAGGGGGAATAAATGACAGAGAAGAGTAGAAGTGGGAGAAGAGATGAATTCAAAGGAAAGAAAAGGAAAGGGAAGAGAAAGGAAAGAGGAACAAAGAAAAGTGGTAGGAATACGTATTAGGCATTATTTACTTCCAACACTGAGATACAGGTTGAGTATCAGTTATTTGAAATGCTTGGGATCAGAAATGTTTTTGATTTTGAATTTTTTCAGATTTTGGAATATTTGCATATACATAATGAATTACCTTGGGGATGGGACCTAATTCTAAATGCAAAATTCACTTATCTTTCATATATCTTTATACACATAGCCTGAAGATAATTTGATACAATGTTTTTAATAATTTTGTGCATGCAACAAAGTTTTGAGTGTGTTTTGACTGAGACATAAGGCCAAATGTGGAATTTTCCACTTGTGGCATCATGTTGGTACTCAAAATGTTTCAGATTTTGGAGCATTCTGGATTTTGGATTTTTGGATTAAATATGCTCAACTTGTATATGTTTTCACATCTACCATTTAATTTAATCCTGACAACAAGTCTACAAAAATAGTCTTCATTATTTTCATTTTCACAAAGAAAGAAACTAGGTTCAGAGAGATTCAACAATGCATCTAAGATCGCACGCTGGTATCATTCCACTTGAGGTTACATGCACTGAAGTGAGACCCATATATGGTCTAAACAGTATTTGCATTTATACCTGCTTGATCATTTTGCTCTGCCTTTGTATTCAATAGGTGATTAATAAGGTGGCCTACTCACAAATAGGAGTACCCTTTGGCTGCCAAGGGCAGGTCTGTACCTCCTACGTGAGTTCCTCCTGGGAGTTTGTGAGCTGCCCCTTCTTGTCTGGCCACACTCACCCACCTACCCACCAGGACCGACCTCTTTAGGAGCTTCTGTTTGGATGAATTCTTCATAAATTTGCTTTGCCTTCTCAGTCATCTTGGCAGGGGACTTGATCTTCTTGTAATCCTGACAAGCAATCCAGAACTCAAGGTTTTCCTCACTGAATTCAGACTTCAGGAAACTTTTGAAAGTGGCAAGTCCATCTAGCAAGGAAAAAAGTTAGTTGGGGAAATTTATTAATTTATTTCACTAAAGCTACACTTTGCTGTATAGCCTAGGCATACTTATTATATATTTCTGTCATTTATGTAGGAACCTTACAAGTGTTAACTCATTTACTCCTCATTACAAAACTAAGAGGCAAGTGCTATCAATATCCCATTCTATAAATGAGGTCAGAGAGGTCAAACCGACTTGCCCAGAGAGAACCACCTGGTAAATGGCAGCACCAGGATTCAAACCCAGGCCGTCTGACTCCAGAGTCCATACATTTATCCATTTTTCTAAGCTATTTCTCCATAGATGCATGATTCAGCTTTGTGGAACAGAAAGTGTCTAATAACGGCTGCCCACTTTGTACTGCACTTGGACTGGGAGAAACATACAAGGCCAGCATACATGTCATATCAGTGAGAGAATGGGAAATGGCTTAGCAGTGCTATCCTATGCACAAAGTTCTAGTTCATTCACACCTGCCTTTCTTTATCCCTTCATTTGGATGGAGAAGGGATAAGGCAGATATGGAAGACAGGAAGATAGCAGAGAACACAGAGCTTCAGCCCTGCTCAACACGGGGAGTCATGGGGAACTCTGGGACTAGACAGAGGGCCTTACTACACTCTCCTTTAAAACAATTGACTACAGTGTATATTTACATGACAAATGTTTACCTGTTTATGGTATTAAGGGACATTATTAACAGTAATGCCATTCTGGACACTTACCAACTACCAAAGAGAAAATAGTACGTTTAAAACTTGGTTTGTCAGAATAAATAATATTAATGTTAAGTATCACATATAAACTACTTATAATCCTTTTTTTTTCTTCTTTTCTACAGATGATTTTTGAGTAACTGTTATTCTCCAGGCACTATGATATGTCACTGTGGTAAGTAAAATAGGCCTGGTCCCTGCCTTGTTGGAGCTTATAGACTCTGGGGGAAGTAGGAAGAAGATGAAGAAGCATAACAAACAAGAAATGTTTACACAATGAAGGAAAAGCTTTGTGAGAGATAGTAATGGAGTCACAGAAGGGTCCTAACTTTATTTTGGGCTTAGGAAAGGCAAGGAAATAACATAAATTCGAGATGTGAAGGATGAGTGGGAAGGGGCCAGGTGAAAGCCACATACAGAACAGTTACTATGTCCACCAATTAGATGTCAGTTTTTAAAATGTATTAAAGTTAATATGATTGTAACTATTATGTTTCTGTTCTGAGCATACTATTGTTAATATAGAATAAACTTCAGTTTATAATTAATATATACACATATATATGAGTGTGTGTATATATATATATATATTTATATATGTATAAGAGGATTTTGGGGCCTGATCATTCTGCTTTCTTTTTTTTCCTACCCTTCCAGCATTAACCTCCAAAGTATGGTAAGGATTCAGGAAACATTGGAGATAAATTTTAAAAATATATCTATCTTTAATATTTTTCTTCTCTTTAATGCTGAATATATATGTATATGATTTTTTAAACCAAAATTCTAACAGATGTGTATCTTTAAGGTGAGAATCAATGTCCACTTATTATCTTTAAGAAAATTAAAGATTTCTAAAGGGAGGAGAGAGAAAAACTTAACTTTCCAGAGGCTGTGTCAACATCACATGCCTGGCACGCCACTTTGCCTCCAAGGGTAGAAGGCAGGACTGACTGTTACCAGCACTTCAAGGTCTGGTTTTCCTCTAACTTGCCCCCACCAGGAGACACTTATGCAATCCATTAGTTCTGCTTAGGGCACATGTTTCAAATTCACTTCCTTTGACCTAATTTCAATCTATTCCTCATTTTCCCTGCTCCTTTTTATAGACTCTAAAGTTTCATTTATTAACCATTGTCTAATACATCGATTTCATGCAACGAGCACAAAATGTATGTAAGGATTAAACCAGAGACACTGTATATGATCGTCCATTTTTAAATTATTTGTTATACATTTTCATTGTCCCTATAACCTTTCAAAGTCCCCTGCCACCATATTCAATTCTAAAGAAAATGAATGGCTAAAGTGATCATTAACTTGGATTAGGGTCACCATTGATCTCAGGATCCAAACAAGACACTGTGTAATTTGACCCTCTTCCCTGTACTTACCCTAAATATATTTTTTATTGATTAACACCTCAAAATACATCTGGGAGCAATGGTAGGTATAAGAAACAATTTTCTCTAGGAACCTGGCTAGAGGGATTACTTTAAAACCATTCGGTAACCTGTATCTGGATAAAATCAGGTGTATTTTCTCTCTCTCTCTACATATATTTCCGACTATATTTCCAGCACTATTTGTCATAATTTAGCGACATGGGAGTTAACACATACGATGAAAGAAAAAATAAGGCCTATTTCTCTCTCTGTCATGATTAAAGTTTTCCTTGTTTCTTAAACAAAAGGCGTCAGATAGTCTCTCAAAATTCTCAGGCACTTTCTAGCTTCTAGGAAATGAGGTTTTATGAGCTCCCATATAACCAGGTCTATGGAAGAAAACAATAATTCCACAGAATAAGTCTGTGGCAAATTTATTCTCATTAGTCCCATATCCGCACAACCTATCAGGCACTCTGAATCACACTTTCTGCGTCTTTGTAAAACGCAGAGATAAAATCTCAGTCCTCTCAAACATTGTTACTTATGACCTGAGGACACCTGCCAGGATTCCATGGCAATGTTCACATTTACTAAGTTTCCAGGGCGTGAACTTGGAAAACAACTTTCCAGTGCAGTGAGTCCATTTCCTGGATACCGATTTCGCCGCTTTCATTGTATTCCACAGTATTATGATTCCAAGGCTTTTTGTCAATGTACACGCTTTAAACCAAGGCTCATAAAATGGTTTCATACTCTATTGGTCTGAGAGATGTTTAAAGCTATTAATATTTCTCTCATCTGACTTTTGAGCACTCTCTGGAGAGCCCTTTACTGGTACCCTCTAAAAACCACTTGTGAGACACTTTCTCCTCCTTAGCCTCTGGTTTTCTGTTGGGCCCTTCCTCAGAGACTCTCTCTGTTAAATTCCTATCACCCCTGAGGAAGTCCTCTTGGGTCAGGGTCAAATAAACTCCAGGCCAAATGTCTCTACTGTGCAAAGAACACACATCTTCTTTGCCTTGCTACCATTCCTTTGCCTTCTCCACAGCCCAGAAGGGCTCCCAGCACACCTCCCTGACAGATCTCCACATTCTTCCCTGCTGAGGTGACACAGAGCCTCAGAACACCTCTCAACATACCTCTTCAGGCATCTACACCTAGGAAGCAATGAAAGCCACCAGATGGTCTGGTCTAGCTGAAACGCTCTGGGTTGTGATCCACATTATACCTAGAGCTGGCCCTAACGAGTGGTGTCCCTTTGGACATCCATGTAAAATAGAGGAGTGGCCCTACCTGAGAACAAATCCAAGTCAGTTTGGTACAAAGAGGAAAAAATAATTGAAAACCAGATTAACACAAATCTCTTCAACAGGGCAGGGGAGTGAAATGTCATTGATAAATACCATTGCATGGCTTATTGGTTCAAAGCATAAGCTCTAGAATTAAGATTGCCTGGGTGTGAAAACTGGCATATTATATTACTGCAATGACTTGGGCAGGTGATCTAATCTTTCTCTGAGACTCTGTTGCCTCGTCTGTTCAATGGAGGTGATAATGGGACCTACCTGATGGGGTTGTGAAAGGATTAAATAATCCATATGAAGCTCTCACATGGTGCCAAACTTAATTATCATTATGTATTAATAGGTCAGTGCATGCTGGCTTTCATCATTACTATTCACAACAAATTTAAAATTAATCCTTATCATCATTCAAAACCCAGTTCTAATGATGCCGCCTCCTCTTTGAGGTAGTCTTTACCCACTGACTTGCTCCTGAGGATTTTTATCATTATGACAGAAGAGATCACTTTCTATTCCTTTGTTGAGATTGTTTGCTTTTACAGCTATCTTTTCCATGAGGCGGTTAATTTTTCGAGTTCAATGTTTGCATTTCACCTGTTTGTCCCGCTTTTGCATCTCACCTCCTAGCCTAAATCTGTGCACCTAACGTTTAATAGATCTTCCCACTGAGCTAAATAAGATACATTAATGGAAGCATTTACTTCCAAGTTACAGAATCAAAGAACACAAACTTTAAAGAAAAATAAATTTACTGATTTCGCTGTTGCTATACTATTTCATTTCATGAACATGGTACCTAACCTCTCTGTATCTCAGTTTCATTTTCTGAAAAACAGGGATTGTGCTTGTACTTAAGTCCTAAAATTATTGCAATCACTAAACAAACTAATATAAGCAAAGTGCTTAGGACAATGTCTGGCACATGATGAATAATGAATATTAGCTATTTTTTTATTATTATATTCATTATTTTCAAGGAAATTGTGGTTGCCAGTAAGATGATAAAAAAGATAAGCCAGAAAAGAGAAGGAAGAAAAGTGGAAATCAGAGAGAGAAGCAAAAGGAAAGGGCATAGGAAAAAACAGAAAAATGAGTCTGGATCCAGTGTACCTCACTCCCCATGAAAGAGTCCAAATCTCAAGAGTGTCTCAAGGAAATGTTTTGACCTTTTGGTACTCCTGGGGAAAGGAGATCCACATAAAATTTTGCTGCTATTGGACTGTGTTTCATTCTTCCTATGCTCTTAAAAATGGCCATGTCGGGGAAAAATTAAATGTCACTGTCTTATTTAAACTCCCATGAGCAATCTATTTTTGTGTTTAAAGAACGGACACACTGGTTATATGCCCTATGAACTTACTAAATGGAAACAGATGGTGCCACCTAAAGAACTGTAGGCAAAACATGTGAGAAGTCAATGTATTAAATACTTTCAGAACAGAGTCAAATATACTGGATGATTAAAAATTATTTTAAAAATGAGGAAAGATAAGAGTATTCTATAAATATTATAGAATAAAATGCTATACTATATTGAGTAGCAGCTGAACTATCTTAATTTTTAAAGATTTGGTACCAGTTGATTTCATTTCCACTCAAAAAAGATGTGAATTTACGTAATGCTCGGGGAACGATATCAACTGTGAAAGTCAATATGCTCCATAAGCACAAGAGAATGCCACATGTCCCCAAATCAACAAAGGTACTACTCCTCAAGGTTAAATGGTTTAAATTTATCAAATCAAACATCCAAGAAGAGATTGTGAAATTTTAGGTGCATATATTTCTCAACTGTATCTTTCTTCATTACCTGTCTTGCATCAATCACAGCTAATGTTAGATATTTTCTGATTATAGACTACTAGTTTTAATGGATTCAAATAAGAACATTTCATAACATCTGAGTTGCCAAAGTTTGGCTTATTTATTCATGGTGCACAACAGCTGATGTTTGGGAGAATAGGCCAAATATTGTTTCTTCATGTTGATGATGGAGGGGCAAGGGGCAAAATTATTTGTGCGTGCCTGTCATTCTACTGGTTCTTCTGCAGGAATAGCCAGAGAGAAGCAAAGACAGAATGGTGAGAGAGACACAGAGAAAGAAGATGAGTCCTGGGGAGAAGCAGAGCCAGAGGGGACAGATGGAAAGACAAAGAAGGCAGAGACAGGGAGACAGTAAGGACAGAGAACTAGAGAGAAAAGAGGTGGTCTTGTTTACTATCAGCCTTACCTCTCATAGGGCATGGCTCTCCTTTGTGTCTGTGAGATTTATATACCCATATCATAAACTCTCTTTTTTAACCAAGCTAGTTTGAATACATAGGTGTCCCTTTCAAGGAAATAATTGAAAAATCAAATGTTTTTCCATTTATTGATTTGGGGAAATTAATTGTCCAATCTTAAAAATATTAATTACTTAAGAAGACAATTATGTGAAACTTACACACACACAAACACACATATACCCAAAACACACATGCACACACATATGCTGTATACACATATGTACACATATATAATTTTAAAAATATATATAATATACAATTAAAGGAAATATTGTGAATAGTGTATATACATATATATGTGTATACATACACATAAACACAAGCACACATAGGTGCGTATATATTTTCCCCTCTGAGAAGTGGAAAATATTACTGTGGGAATCTCATACCTCAATCTCACACCATGGTAATCATGCTTGCAAGCTCAAAGTCTTTGGTCCCTCAGCAAATGCTAAGATGTTAACACTAGCTGCCTCTGGCTTAACTCCTACCCCTCAATTTCTTACCCAAATAGCTGTCTGTCTCTTAAAATCCTGAAATATATGAATATGTGGCTCTCAGGATTTAGTGTGACTGAAAAGTATTTTGTATATAGGCCATAAATATTTATCCTCCTCCTTAATGATTTTGAAAACATGAAAGTAGCTCTGCTAACTCTCAGGTTTGACAATAGCAATAAATACTTGTACTCAGGGTACTTAGCATTCATAATTTATCAATAGGCCCTCTGTCAAACTGCTATTGGCCCCAAAACCACTAGGGTAAGATAATAAGTCAATTGATAAGCATAGATATTTTTCTCCTAGTCGACTTCATGGAATTTCGAGGTCCAAGAAACAAAATTAATTAATTAGTTCATTCATTCATTTAATAACGACTTATTAAACACCTTACATGTGTCAGGGCAGGGTACTCCAGTTAGCACAAGAAAGGAAAAGAGAATCAGAAATGAATAACATTGAGAAAGTCCCAAATTAAAGACTTTTCTTTATCCAAAAATAAGAGATTGATTATATTGCAGGTAAGCAGAAGCTTACTCCACCAAAATCAAGATATAAAACATGTTCACACACAATTCAACATACATTCTTTTTCATCTACTCTGTGCCCATTAATCATAATGATCTTGTGAGAAATACTTTGTAAATCCTTATTTTTAGAAAGCATGTAACAAAGTTGCACATTCCATTCTTGTGGTGAAGATGGAGAAATATGGGTTGGGTATTTTAAATTGAATCCTACTTTTGAGTGAATTATTTAACAAATATTTGTTTTCCTCATAGTATGAACTTCCTGATGTGAAATTATCTAGATGAAAAGGACTAAGTCTTGTAATCTATCATAGAAGGGAGACAACTCTGAACAGACTACAAGTCAGCAAGTATTAAGTGGCCTAGAAGATGTGCAGACAAATGACTCTGGAAGTGCAGAGAGTGGATAAATTATTCTGGGTGGTCAAGGAACACTAGGCATTTCGTATTTAGATTAGCTATTATAAGAGAGGGAGAATTTCAACAGATAGCAATATGAGGACAAGGTATTCCAGCCAAAGAGATTACAAGTAGAAATCCCATATGGAACAGAGAACAGTTGAATTTGCCTACAGACAAACCATGTAGTTATGGTGGTAAATCTTAAACATTAGAAATTTGAACTTGACACTGTACTCCTTGGGAATCAGTAAGGATTGGATTAGGGGAGAGGCAAGTAGTGCTCATTGGTGTATTGGTATTAGCTTGGGAAAGAGTTCTGCACTGGTCAGCACCTTTGTCATGCCTTGAATGAAGACGTAAAAGGCACACTTCCAGAAGATGAAACGGAGGCTGGGGGCGATAACAACCCATGTCAGGTCACAAGAGCAGTTGACAGTAGTCTGAACTAGAATGGACTACCCATGACTTGTCCAGTGATCTTTACACTGCTATCTCCAACCCTAGCAATTCATTTTGAGGCTAAGTTGGGAAAGGTATAACAGTATCTCTATTTTACTGATGAGAATACTGAGAAGCACTCAGGGCAATCTGCTGCTTCTAGCTCATACAAAAAGCAAAACATATGGGAACACAACCTGTAAGCACCGGTCTCTAGGACACCTGCGGTTCACCTTCTCCCACAGTGCTGTGGGCCCTCCTCATCTCGTGATCTCGACAAGCACGTTCCCGTGGCACCCTTCCCTTGATGAGACCACTTTTAAAAACTGAAGAAATGTCAAATTGGAGAAGAAGAACGTGGGCAACACAAAAGTGCTTTGTGTCTCTGTCCCGACGCTGACCCTTGTTAACCCTTACTGAGAACAACATGAACTTACAGTCGCTCTGCAGGAGCTTGTCCAAGGAATCACGCCACTGAAGGGCCTCATCCGGTGAGGGTCTAAATCAAGAATAAGGGAATAAAAAGGTTGCAGCATAAGTAGAGAGTTAGCTACATATACCTGCAATGACTTCTCCCTGCTTTCCTTAGATAGAAATCATAACCAGCAATGATCCGTCCACAGGACGAGCAAGTTCAAGTTATTTTCTAATAATTGGGTTTGATGAGCTGGGTTTGCTTTCATACATCTGTATTCTTAATACATATCTTCATCTCTTTTTGAACGGTGTGGTTAGGTCTGTCCCTTTTTAGAAGTAGAGTCTATTTTTCATCAAGCTGTGTCTTGATATTCTTGTATATCCCATGACAGTGGTTCCAGTCGTCGTCTTTTTTCGAAATATAAGTTAATGAAACCCAGTTATCCCATTACAGGAGTTAAAATCATGTTCTCCACCTCACCGATACTGCATGTTAACCACTTAATTTAATCAGCAAAGGGCATTTGGTTTCACAGCCACGTCCTAAGGCCACCTCGTTAAGGCTAGTGGAAGATAGTAGGTATGATGCTGCCTCATGATGGGAATGTGATCATAGCAAGTTTAAAAAAGTGTAGATGTATTTTTCCTGTTCATTTAGAACAGGATTTTTTTTAAAGGTTTACTATTTCTGATTTTAAAAAAAGTGGTTAATAGACCCTAAATAAGAATGTTGTACACAAATGCTCAAGATGCTGACTCAGAAGGGGAAAGTACTAGCCAACATATAGTTTCTCCTTAGGCTGCTTTTATTTTGACATTTATATATACAGAAACCCTGAAGCTATTTCACTTGAAGCACCAATTTTTCTCTCTCAGCAGGATGTGTCAAGTCAAGCTGGTATTGTCTGAGAAAAATGGCTGGGTGTGCTCTCCCCGGCTCACCCCACTTGAACCCTGGCATTATCATGTGGGTTCCACGTTGTCAAATCAAAACAGAATGACAAGGCATTTATTAGAATACTAAGGCCATTGGAGATGTTTTTCCTAAATTGGGGTTTCTTTAGTTCTTAAATTGTTTATCAACTGTCCAGGCAATCCAAAAAAATTCCCGTGTCTAGTTTTCATAAAATGGTATTTTGGGGGTTTTAATTATTTAGATTAACAACTTTGGTTGACAAGATGATTGCTTATTCTACTTTTCATTTTGCTGTTCCAGGCTCAGATTCAGCCTAACTTTATTTATGTAGGGAATCCAAGACAGTAGTAGGTTTTCTGGCTAAGGTATTGTGAATAATTCCTTCACTTCTCGATTGCAGAACGTGTACAGTCTGTGAGTCCTAATTGTATGATTTTTCATAAAGTTTTGTGTTCACTCTTTGAAAATTAAATTTGCCAAAAATGAGGATAACAAACCTTGTGACATAATCTTAGGTAATTTCTGTTTTCCTGGCTAGAAAGTGGTATCATAGATTAAAAACATACTCATTCATCAGATATTTATTTCTAACAAATGAACTACCTTCCCTCCCTTCCTTTTTTCTGGATAGTATAAAGGAGCACAGGAATGACAAATGGAATAAACAAGGAATTATAAATGTGTCCCTATATTTTTCTGGTTCATTTTACTTCTAACCAGAAAAGCACCTATTTACTAGAGGTGAATAACTCCTTTCGGCTCTTCTCTATGACCTCATATTGAGAACTGTTCCTACCTACATATAACTTCATACCTACAGGTTTAGCACAAGGCTAACTTAAATTCTTCACTACAGTGGTTCCATGTTTTGCACATAATAGGCATCAACCAAGTCCCTATTAATTGTTGACAGAAGCAGCAGGATATTAAATTATTGGACAAGAGAAACTGGCTCAGAGAAAGGGGAAGGGCTGGTTTACTCACAGGATCCCCTGATTTTATAAATATTTTCATAAAATGACATCACCTTCCTGCCCCCCTCTTCTTCTGCTCAGTACCGAGGTGCACAGGAAGGAGAAATGACATGTGCAGGTGCACCAAACTTAAACATATTACCAGATCCAGTTTGTCGCAACTGGTCTTATTAGAACCAGACTAATGGTCAGTAGGAGCAGCACATCACAGCCAAGATTAAATTCTTGAAAAGGACATGTGCAGAGCCCGCTTGGGGGTGAAATGAATCCAAATTGATTTAAGGACACAGTCAAGCAGGACACATCCCCCCACAGCATGAAGCCCAGTGTTCTGATTACCAGGCTAGGAGGTAACAGAGGTTCATCCTGTCCCAGTTCTCAGAATTTGCCAGCCCTCGTTTAGGCTGACTTCACTGGAAACAAGATAAATGCAGATCTAAATGACCAAGAAGTGTCCTGGTTTGCAAGGTCATAGCTGATCACAAAGGGTGGGCATAGTCTCTGCACGTGGGTGTGCGGGGGAGGAAGAGGAAGCCAGTTCAAATGAAAGTCAAAATAAACATTTATAGAGAAGACTAACCACATGTTCTATAATGCCTGGCGTGAATGCCACCTGGCCCCGGAAGTGACCAGCCTGGCTGGAAGCTCTCTCTCTCTTTGTCAATGAATCTCTCACATGGCAGTGATGCACTCACCACCTAAAGGTATAGCTTGTCATTCCTGGAGAGCTTTTCTCATTCTCCTCTATCGGATGGCACATCCCCTACAGCATCAACCCACCCTGCACTAAATGTGTGTCAAGTTAATACGCAAATGAATGATGGCTCATTTTGCCCAGAGTGAGCCTGGTTGATGAAAGAAAGCCACAAACAACCCAAAACTTAGATTTTAATGACTTTCCCGTGAACCACTACCATAGCTGTTGGTGACGCCAACACTAGCTATAACCACGGGATAGTGTTTTAGCCTAAGCACCAACAGATTGTTTCTTATTTATTTAATTTATTTTGGTTTGGTTTTTTAATCTACACAGTGCCTGGCACATATTTAAACATACTTGATAATGTTCTCACATGTTCTTGCTCTTGACAAAGAAAATAAAATTCAAGCTATTTATTGGCATCCGTAGGTGCCAACTCTGCTCTGCTGTCCTACCTTATGGTGTCTGCTCATAACCAATCTCCAGCGACCTGGACGCCATGGATGGAGACACAGATTTTAAAAAAACAAAACAAAACAAAGACCTGCCACTTTCTGATGTCCACGTGTGGGCCAAAAATTGTACACACATCTTTAATCTTCATAACAAGGGTCACTATGCAGTCACCCAGGGGAGGGTATTTGTAGGACGGCATGCTATCCTGTTCTCCACTAGCAGACTAGGCACTGCCTATGTGTGGAGGTCATTCTTGAGTGTAAAGCGGCAAACACGACGTCAACAAAAATGTAGTAAAAATTGCTGATGTAGTCAGGGACAAAAGGGACATTTAGAATATAAAATAAACTATAAGAATATCTAGATCAGCTCCTGGCATTTTGCAATTGACTATATTATAATCCTTGGTAACAGTTATCACAGACTAAACTTATGTGGTCGACTAATTTTGTTCATTGTTTATGATGAGGACCTACAGCAGTGCCTTAGGTTCCGCGCCATCTAGAGAGAGAGAAGATGGGGTAACACCCTGGGTTAGAAGTTAAGGAAGAGTTTTAAGAGGAGGGCAAGTGGTGAGCTGTCGAATGCTATAGACAAGTGGAAGATAGGGCCTTAGAGACAACAGCTTCAGCGAGGTAATAAGGTTTAAACACCGTAAGAAAGAGATAAAGTAAATACTGGAAGCAGTGAGTATAGACTTCTAAAATCAACCAGTGAAAGTAATTTCAGGTACTTTCACTGAAAGGTAAAGGAGCAGAAAGGGTGAAAGGCAGGAGAGTATTTTTCAGAGTGGAATATGGTACTTGTTTGTTCCTAGGGAACGAGGGTCTAGAGGAAGAAAGAGCAATTAAGCATACTAAAGTGGTAACAGAAGCTGGCTTTGGGTGGTACGGATATAGCCAGCTTTTTTCTATTTTTCTCTATGGTACATTTTTTTTCCAGGGAGAATTTAAAAATATATTAAAAAATAAAAAAAGCTTTTTAAAAAAAGGATTCTACTGAGGTCAATAATAACCCAAAGAAGATGAGAGGAGTTAAAAATACTTTCAGTCAAGAGGATTATTTTTTTTCTTCTGAGAGAAAAACATGGGTAAAAAATACAGAGAATTTTTAAAGCAGAGAGAAGAGAGTTGATAGAGCTTGAGCAGAACACAATCTCATCCTGTCAGTCACAGAAATTTGCCAAACATGAGGAGGTGGGATGGGGTTTGTGGGTTTGGAAGAGAGTGGGAAACTTATTTAGTGGTCACTGTTGAAAATGCAATAGAGACACAAGTATTCTGTAGGGATAGGAAGGATTTTTCCAAAACAATTCAAACTTCTGGAGGAAGAAGGGGGCAGAAGACAAAAAGAAGCAAATAATTCAATAAATGGTCAGCCCCAGGTTTTCTTCCAAAACAGCTTCTCTCTGAATCCTTGTTCAGCCAAATAGTTCAAGTGGGATATTAAAGCAGAGATTCAAAGCAGGAAATGTAGTACTATATTTTTAAAGTTAATGCCAACAGATCAGTAATTACCACATTGTTTACTTCAAAATAGACTTTTTGATCTGTTGCTGCTCTGAAATGAGGTTCTTCTCCACTAGTGCTTGGTGCCGGCTTCTGGTTGAATTAGCTTCTCCTTTTTAAATGCAGAAAACTCAATTATGCCTCACTTCTGGTTTGAGATCACTTTGAAGTAATAAAAAAAAAAGGAGAATGGAAATATCCACTTAAATGGAAAAAGATTTTTAAAAGAAAAAGAATAACCCATCTCGATATTTCCCAACCAAACCAGCTATATTAAGTTGAAGGTCATTTGGACAAAGGACAAGTTGGCCAATTTAAACAAATATTAAATTTAAAGAGAGAAATAGAGGTTTAAGGGGACACTTGTATTTTTACCACACTTCTGTGATATCTTCAAAGAGCAGAGTGAAGGAGTTTAAATGAATACATTTGTCTTGTCTTCTTTTGACTTCCCTTTCTTGACTTTCATGGGTATCTTTGTTTTAAAGGGAAGGTGGCATGTATATGCCCAGTCAGTGATGGTCTATGCAGCTAGCAAAGCGATGATAAACAAGGGGGGCTGCTGTGAGTAGTGTTATTCAGTTAAAGCAGGGCCCATGTACATTACTAGAGCTGGATTCGCTGCCATAACATAGCGATCGACTCTTTATAATTATAGAAACCCATGATGCCTAAACTGACAGGAAGAGTGGGGAGGATGTAGGGGAAGAGGATGGGGCAAGGGAGGGAGGACTGCAGACACTCAACAGCAATATTAATTTATGAATTGGGAAAAATGCTTGGTATGCATTAAATGGAAATAGCTAGTCAGCTATTCATTCCTCACTAACGTTAAAAGTCTTCTGTTCCTCTGCTGGACCTCGATGGGACACTATCTTGAAGAAGAAGCTATTAGACTTAAATTGTCTGCCCTCCTCATCCTTAGCAGCTTCCTGAGGGAAGTGTTTCCCTTACACCTCCCTGCTGAGCAGACAGCCCGGGATGGTTCCTTAGCAGGTGAGCATCCAGGGCTCGTAACTAATCAGATCAGCATGGTTACCTGACCCGGGCAGTAAATGAACAGGTATTTTGACCACATTGATAGGTGGTAAATAACTAAGGAGGGTGGCTGATGTCATTTTATAAATTATGGTCTCTCTCCAAAGAGAAGGCAGAGCCCTCTCTTTTACTTTTTAACTATTCTGACAGTATTCAGTATTAGGCTTCAGATGTGAGATAGCAAAAAACAAAATGCTTATTTACAAACCAACTCTCTGAGGGCTTTTATGATCCTTACTGAGCAATTGAAGGGGGTAGTTGCACAGATGAGGGATGGTGCTAAACATTTGAAAAATAGCTGTCCTCTGGAGGAAAATGAGTGGAACCCGTATTCATGACTCACTTCTGGGCCTTGGCTGGTTTCTCCGGCTTCTCGTTGTATGGAATGACAAGGTCAACAGCCGAGTCTGGCTTCTGCAGGAGAATTCCCAACTTGATCTTAATCTCCTTGGCCCTGAAAGGAGAGATGTAAGGGGAAATGAGGACACCATATGAGCATACAGATCTAAAAAAAAGATTTGTTTCTGCGTCAGAGAAACAAAAATGAACAAAATCCCATTTTACTTCTTGCATTTTTGTTGTGGCAGAAAGAATACTAATGCAGAAATTGGGACACATGAGTTCTAATAATTAGCAATCACCAAGCTTTTATTATGTGTCTAGTTAATTTGCATTATCTCATTTTAATCTTAATTATGGTCTTACATGTATTCTCTCATTTTGTATATGGTAGATACCATAGTATTATTTCTATTTTGCAGATGAGGAAACCGAATGGCAGGGAGTTTAAATAAGTTACTTAAGATAACGCAGCCAGCACGTGGTGGTGACAGCATTGAGCCCTAGCTATGCGATGCCCGAGCTCACGGTGGAACCACTCGCTGCATTGCCTGCCAGTCTTCGAAGGGCTCCCAGCCCAGCCATTAATTAGACATACGACATTTTAAAAAATGATTTTCCTTTTTACTGCCAGACCTCTCAGTTTCCTCATCTGTAAAATGATACTGTTAATCTAGATGTTTTCTTGAGCCATTTCCAGTTATAAAATTAAATCATTCTGCTTGATGATTTATTTCTCTGTAAAGTTTCTTTTCCAAACTCTTGCCCATTGCTCCATATGGCTGTTGGAGTATCTTACATGCAGTGAGCCCTCAGTAGGTGAGTGTTCATCGACAAAAGACTCATTATAGCAGCATTTACTATTTCTTTGCATCTTCAGCATTTTAGGGAGTAGATGTGGTCAGAATTCTGGGTATTCCTTCATCATAGGATGCCACTGTTTTCATGCTCGGTGTTAAGGTGAAAACCAAGCAGCAGGCAAATCTTAAATATTAATCCGGAGGACAAGCTGGATATTGGGAAACCTAAAAAGCTGTCCTTTCCCTTCACCTTGGCACTTTGCACATGCTTTTAGGATAGAGTTTATCATATTGTATTGTGGGTATTGATTTATGTGTCTGTTCTCCCAGCTGGATATGAGAACTCTTTGATAGTACAAATTTAGTCTTAAACACCTTTTAACCCATGTGTTTAGCACATTGCCTGACAACACAGTAAACATTCAAAAATATTTTAACCAATACCACATGCACTCACCATTAAATTGGAACTAATTGATCAACACTTATGTGCACATATGAAAATAACATTCACTGGACATCAAGCAAGTGGGAGGGGGGTGGAGGGGATGGGTAAATTCATACCTAACGGTTACAATGCACACTATCTGGGGCATGGGCACACTTATAACTTTGACTCAAATGGCACAAAAGCAATTTATGTAACCAAAACATTTGTACCCCCTTAATATTCTGAAATTAAAAAAATTTAAAAAATATTTTCCAAAGTAAAATAAAAATATCTTGATTTTATTCCTCACAAATCTGCTAACATATACTCCCAGTCAATGCTAATACTATAACCAAAGTCTTAAAGAGCTATGATGGGGTTCATGTCATAGCCAGATAGGATTTTACTATCATAAATACACTTTCCCCATTTATTCACAGTGAGATAGTGATGGGGCAATTAAAGTAAATAAAATGCCAATTATGGTTGTTAAGGAAGAAAATTTAAGGAAACCTATTACAGTAACTTACAAAAACCCTATAAATATCTCATTATCATAACATATTTTCCTTTAGGCTAGTAAATATGGTTTTGAAACTATTATGATTTAGGATTGTTCACATCTACAGTGTCTTTTCCTTTTCACTTCTTTCTGCTTTCATTCTTTCCCTAGGATCCTCTCACTGATTGACGCCAACTCAGGTCCCACACTTCATCAGCCCGAGCTCAGCCAAGCACAGCTTTATAGTAGGAACTGGGAATGTTCTGCAGAGAGAGCTTATATAACAAAGCAAATGACAATAAGTGTTGCTTTAATTCCAGGCTTCCCATGTTACCTGAATTATCTAATGTTTGGGATTTTTTTTTTTTTTTTGCCTGGAAATGGGGACTGATAAAATTGTACATACCAGGACTTTTGGAGATGATTAAATATGTTAATGAATGTGAGTCACTTAGCACAGCCTTCGACATGTAATACTGCTTCTTCAAAGTTAGCTCTAACTGCATAATCATTTTTCCAAACAACAGCCCATGTTCCCTAGCTTCAAGCATCAAATTGAAACAACCAAACAATTCCCCACAAGTTACTAAAGAATTACTACACCCACCACTTTCTATATTCTACCTCTGGAGAGAAGAACTGCCAATTTTATATTTATCTGAAATATGAAGAAAACATTAAGGGGAAGGGGAAAATGCATGCAATATTTGTGGCTACCCTCTGCTGGCTAATGTATAGTACTACAGTCAGAGATACAAGGTCCTTTTCGATCAAGACACACTATCTTACCCAGCCCATGAAGAGTTTCATCCATAATGCCTCTCCTCCTGGCTCTAGATGTCCCTCGTTTCCCTTATCTAAGGGACATGAATGCAGTAACTGTCTTCAGTTTCAACTTTGACTCAATAGTCCACTCATCCGTATGTAGATAACAATTATCTAATGTATAACTCTCATGTTTGGTTTTATTGTTTGGTTGATTCTTCAGGTTTTTGTTTTGTTTTTTTCTCCTCTCAACTTCTGTCTCTTTTTCCCTTCTCTCTTTCGCTCCACTTGAACCTTTTCCTTTTGTAAAAGGCAGGAAAATATTTGTGTTTGATTGCCTGGTGCAAGAGTAATGATTGGACATGAAGGGGTAATTAGAACAAAGGAGTTGGATTTTTTAAAAGAAGTATTCATTAAGTCATTCACTAATTCCTTACTTATTTGCTCACTGATCATTTACTGTATCAGGCAGGACACAGTAAACATAGGAACACACAGGATTTGCTCGTTGCTTTCAAGGTGCTTGTAGCCCAGTGAGGTCTTAGACTTGGAAATAATCACAAGTAACTAGTTAACGAGAGAATTTGCAGAAAGCAGCAGAGCACTGGTGTGTGTGTGGGGGTGGGCACTGTCCACAAGGGCGAGTCAGGGGGACTTCTCAGAGGAGGTGAAGGTGGAACTAGAGAATGAGCAGCAGTCAGTCAGGTGGGCAGGAAAGGAACAGGCCTTCCAGGCAGAGAGAAGAGTGTGTGTATGTCATTTCAAGGGGCACAAAAGTAGTCTGTACCGCATGAGTGTGAAACGTGAGAGGAAGAGCAGAAAGCCTATTAGATGATGCTGGCTTACTCGCCTCTCCTTCCAGATAGCGGGATGGACGTGGGAGGGACCTGTACAGTACCTAGCTTGCTGTACATTTTTGCATGAAAACAAGAAAGAGGTAAAACTACTGAAAAGTTCTTTCAAAGACTGTCTCTATGTAAAAGAGATGGCATCCCATCTTATGAGCGGAATGTGTCTCAAATTTTCTTTTACTATTTCAGGAAGCAGTGTTCCATAAAAACACTGTTTATAAATGGTGGTCAAATTTTTAAAACATCCCACAAAAAAAAAAAGCCTTTTAAAACCAGGATGAATCAGAACCTTACTACTATTTTATCTATATCACTGCTCAGGTTTTTTTTGTGTGTGTGTGGCGGGGGGATGATTTAGAAATCAACTACTGTTTATAACATTGCCTATAGAAAATCATATTCCATTTCCTCAGAGCAGACAAACATACCAGAATATCAGGTTACTCTTTTCCGAATGTTTGCCCTGGGGACATAAGGGAGAAAGGAAACAACGAAATGTCTTGAAACACACTTCTTTCTACCGGCTTCTGCTTCTGCTAGGTATTCGATCAAGTACAGAAGATTAAAAAGTAAGAGAATATATAAAAATCGGGAAGTGCATGTGAGTTAATTATGAGACCAGAGAATTAATAATATTATTGCATTTCTGCTCACTCAACAGTAACAGTTTGAAGGCCAAGGAGTTAACACATGCTGCAGCTCAAACAACTTTAAACATTGCACTTTTTTCACAAGACTAAACAATGTTAGTAGATTTTTTTTTCTCCTCAAGGGTTCCTGGAATATCATTTCACCCCCTATCCCGCCATAGCCTCACACACATAAATATGGGAATGAAACAAACCAAGTGGAAAATCAAACAAAACAATAATGCAAATGTACCAAGTTATTTTCCTCTTTAAAGATAAACTTGAATGCATCTGACATTAATTTAATACCAAAAACAACTCTTTTCCAGAGAAGAAAACTTTCTAATTTGTTTATGATTTCAGACTCAGTTTCTGGTTTTGACTGCACACAAGGCATTTCTTCCTGGCTCTATTACATTAATGCTTGTTAACAAGAAACTATTTTTATCTCTTCTCATCTACCCCCTCCTCTCGTTTTCCTTTTGTTTTACAAAGAAAAACTTGTTTTAAAATAAAATCAATTGGAAATGCCTGGATGAAAGTTTAATTAAAGGTTCAGAGGAAGATAATTCTTTGTCTAGATGACTCATGCTAGTGATTTCAAACCGAAAAGGGTTGAATAATTCTAGGGTTGTGCAAGTTTAAATCTGCTCCTTGTGTCGGTATGCTGGCTGGCTGGGAAATCAAAATTCAAAAGGCCATGGGCCACCTCAGTCCTTCCTGCTAATGAGTGAATTGAGAGAAAGTTACTACCTTAAGACATGGAAGTGTGGAAAAATAGCACAAGCAATCACTAAAAACAGAAACATCATTGCATTTTGAGAAATACAATTATATTCCAGCAGAATTTACTAAGAACCAACTATATATTAAGTCCTATATGAGGCGTTCCAAGGGTTATAAAGATGTTCCTTTCCTCAGAGACACTAGGGACAATGGAATAGAGGACACAAACAGGTAAACTATATGGTAGATATTTTTCCAATCATTGATTAAAGAGGGTGGGAGTTAATAATAAAAGAACATAGGCCCTAAGCTCAAGAAACTCAAATGTATATCAGTGTGATAATGTTTAGATAATGCAACAGGAGACATTATATACTCTGCCAGCTGCCCCTACTATATTCTCAGAGCTCTCTCTATTTTTCTTTCATGGCACTTACCAATTTGCATTTATATCTCTGCATATATATGTATATTTGAGTATTGTCCATCTCTCCCATTAGAGTGTCAGGTCCCCAAGAGCAGAATGAATATCTGTTTTGTTCACAATTAAAGCCTCAGCACCTAGCACAGGGCCTGGCACTTAGTAGGCACTCAATAAATATTTGCTATATCAATTGAATGAACAAAATAATGAATGAACTGAATTGCATTTTGGGGTGGAGTAGGTGAAATATTGGTGAAGTAGGTGAAATATTCTGTGTGGCACAAAACAAGTCATTGAGGACTAGGACGTCTGTAATTTGGTTAACTGGTAACATCATTAAATGACTATAAGGACTATAAAGTAAGTGAATTCAATTTCTGTCCTTTAAAAAAATTGAAAATAGACCAGTGGGGCTCCAACTGAACATACATTCAATTTCTCATACCGTATAGGATGTTCTCTGATAAGAAGAGGCAGGGAGGGTAATTGCAATCATTAGCAATCTGAAAATAATCAATTATGAGACCACAATTTTTCAGTACTTAAAAAAGAAAAAAACAGGCCGGGCGCGGTGGCTCACGCTTGTAATCCTAGCACTCTGGGAGGCCGAGGCGGGTGGATAGCTCAAGGTCAGGAGTTCGAAACCAGCCTGACCAAGAGCGAGACCCCGTCTCTAAAAAAAAAAAAAAAAAAAAAAAAAAGAAAAAAACAGAAGGCCTGGCGCGGTAACTGACGCGGGTAAACCCAGCTCTTTAGGAGGCTGAGTCAAAAGGATCACTTGAAGCTAGAGTTCAAGACAGACGACCCTGGGCAACAAAAATTTAAATTTTTTAAATTTTAAAAAAATTTAAAATTGACTGGGCAACCCAGCTACTCAGGAAACTGAGGCAGGAGGATCACTTGAGCACAGGAGTTGGAGGCTGCAGCGAGCTATGATCCTGCCACTGCACTCCAACCTTTGCAACAGAGCGAGACCCTGCCAAACAAAAACAAAAACAGGGAAGTAGTCCTGAGGCCCTGAGGCACAGACCAGTCCTGTGGTTGAAAGACTTTTGGCAACCCTAGGCAGGTTTCATTCTAGACTCCAGACATATATGAGGGACAGTCAAGAAAAAAGAAGAGATGGAGGAAAGTTGAGACTTATTAGGCAGGGTTTTTACAACACATTTCCGAAAGAGATACCCCAACATGGGACAACCCAGTTTAAATTTAATCCAATTTACATCTGTGTTGCAGATGCCCCCTGCTGGCCGTGGGAAGGCATGAGTATTAGTAAAGAAGTAACCTAAGAACACATCTGTTCGAGGCTGTTTCCTTTTGAAGAAACACTAGGAAGCTTGTTTCCATATGCATAAGAAGAACATGTTTTGGGTTCCTCAAAATGCAACAAATACCCAGGAAAAATAAATACAAACTTCTAAAGCACTTGCTAGCAACTTCTCTTCCCAGCTGGAGAGTATGGCGTCAGCCTGATCTGAGACGAGGGGCAGACATAAGCTCCTTGGAGTTTGGTGGGGCAGAGACGTGAATCTGCTCTCTGTCAAGCAGAGACTGACAGACAGCAGGGAGCCCTGAGGGTGAGTGTGCACTGGGCCGGACCCATCAAGAGAGAGATTTATTTGGTTGAAGAATGGAAAAGCCTTGTTGGCTACTCATTTAAAACTTGAGATCAGTGGAGTTTGTTACTCATAGATGGATCATGAGAGACAAAGGGTAATACGTGATCTTGAAAACCCTTAATGGAATATAAGGAAATATTGGTGGAAATTCAGGTCAATTCTGGAACTGAAATTCTCAACTTGCCAGGATCCTCTGAACACGGCCCCTTAAAATCAAGGTTGACTCTCAACGGCAAGGAAAAGGCCACACAGGTCACTTTGGTGGAGAAAGAATTTATTATGTTGGCATCTACCCTTTTTCTGAATTAATATACTTTAGTTTGAACTAAAGAAAATCTACTCATTGCTTGTGCTTTAACAAAATATGAAAGAGTAGTCTAGTAATGCAATATGATACCATGTTAAAATATATATACTTATTTTCTTGCCTGATTTATATAATTAAAATATGACACATTACAGAAAATGACTTTATGGTTAGTTAATATGAAATATTCCTGAGTGTCCAAGATGGAAAGGTGAAGAAATTGCTAAAAAATATATGATATCATTGTTATTAATGTGTTGTGATATGACTTCAGAAATGACAGTCCTCTTTCCAAACACAAGTGAATCATTCCCTGGTAGGGTTTTAGGCTTTCACTCTTATTAGTGATTAATTACATAATGAGCCTCCTCAAATCATAAGATAGCTGAAAAGATGGAATTGACAATGTCATTTGGTCAAATGGGTTCATAGAAAGCACATTTATCTATTACAACCTTCTAGCTCCTGCTATGTTCTAATTTTCCCCTTCATTAAATTGTCTTAGTAACAACTATTTCCATTTTTCTGTTCTAGCTCTTACCTCAACTGCCCCAGATAAACTGACAGGCAATCTGCAGTAAAAGACTAGGGGAGTCTACCAGGGTACTTGTTTAAATAAGCTGACTTAGTTTCATAGGACTTGGTGGAAAGAGAAAAGCCTGGCCTTGTGTAGCTTGACCTTTTGCTCATTTATTTATTCAACAAATTTAAAATATGTTTATTGAATGCCTACCATGTGCCATACACTATTTCATGTTTTGAAGTCCCCTATGTAACAAAAAGACAAGGTCTTCTCATGGAGTTTGTATTTTAGTTGGGCAAGACAGATACAAACCAAGAAATAAAAAACATTGAAATGAACAGTTTTAGCTGGTTATAATTGCTACAGTGTGACATTATGTATGTAGTAGTTGACTTCAGCCACTTGCCCTAATTAGGAATTCACATCTCAACGGTGGTCAGCAAGCTTTTCAGGAAGCCCATGCTCCAAAGGTGGCTGCTGTAAGTGCCTCAGCTACCTTATCTAGATCAGTAATAGCACATGCATTGCCAACTAGCAGAACGTGTGCTTGTTTATTAGATAATGGGCTCTCTCCAGTCAAAATAATAATATTCAAGTCATTTGGACTGGCGACATTATTGTGGAAATACCCATCAATTCCATAGAAAGTTTTAAGAATGTAATGAGCTCTTCACCCTTAGAGATGGCACCTATGGCTTGATCCCTGCATAGTCATATATCCTGCCATTGATTCTAAGATTTCTTGTTGCCTGATACCTACTACAAGGGTATCAGAATCCCACATCAGAATATTATTGTATCTGAGTAAACCTTTCATACAAGGTGCAGTTAGACCACAAAGAGCTGGGACTTTATTGAGATTATAGAATAAGTTGTATAAACATTTTACATCAGCTTATAAATAGGTATTTGTCCAAAAAGTATGGCACAATTGGATTTCATTATATCTATGGTGGTCTTGCTTTCATAAACTGATAGCAAAGTTGTGGAGAAATAACTATCACCTACCACTAACCATTAATAGCTACAGTTATCTACCAAAAAGAACCCAAGAGTTGGACATGAATAAATTAACTTAGGCTAGTTTTTACATTTACTAACTGAGTAACTTTATGCAAGTTATCTATCTCTGGGCCTCAGTTCCACCATCTGCAAAATGAGGATAACATTAGTACCTGCTATAAAAAGTTTCTGTGAGGACTGCATAAAGACAATGCATGTAAAAGTTAACACAGTGCCTGGGACACAAATGGCATGCAGTACATGTTAGTTGGTATTGTTAATGTTATCATCATCATCATCACCACTTCTGCCTATTTAACACTCATACCACCTAGTATTACAGTTTGTAGCAATTTCCTTTAACTCCTGGGATATTAATATTCAATATATTCACAATGTCAGATTAGGCTGTGTGTGGTGGCTCACGCCTATAATCCTTGCACTCTGAGAGGCTAAGGCTGGGGGATCACTTGAGGTCAGATGTTTGAGACCTGCCTGAGCAAAAGCCAGACCCCGTCTCTACTTAAACCAGAAAAAATTAGCAGGGCATGGTGGTGTGTGTCTGTAGTCCCAGCTACTTGGGAGGCTGAGGCAGGAGGATTGCTTGAGCCCAGGAGTTTGAGGTTGCTGTGAGCTAGGCTGATGCCATGGCACTCTAGCCCAGGTGACAGAGTGAGACTCTGACTCAAATAAAAAAAGAAAAAAAAATCAACAACAACAACCAAAAAAATCACAATGTCAGGTTAAAAAAATAAATAAATAAACCAAAAAATCCAATAAAATATTCAATTTATTAAGTTAATTCCCTCTTGGTTGGATGAATAGACAATGGACACTGTGTCTTAAACATTACTGGTGAAGTAACAAAGACACTAATGTGAGAGAATTAGAAAAAGTCAGCAGCAATTCCTGGTGATTCTACACTGGGAAAGGTAGAAGGAAAGCTAGGCATCAAAAGCCAGGAAGATATTGGACTACAAAGCAGTACTCAAAAAAAGACAGTGTGACCCTGGCTCACTTCGGGGCAGTGTGGATAGGATTATCTTTGCAGTGCCCTTGTTTGCTCTCTGTTAGTCAAATGCAGACTGGAGTTGGGTAGATTGATAGAGCCTGAACCTACCTGTTGATGCATCCTCTTCCTCGGTCACTTGGGGTAGAAACACACTTTGTCTCCTCAGCTCCCTGATATATCCCATATGAGGTCACCAGACTTTCATTTACTCATATAATCCCTGAATCTACTGAATCTAGATGAATTGACTCCCCCCATGGTCAAGCAATCACCCCTCTTCACAGCAAACAGATAGAAAACAAGTGATTTGTAGTAACTCAAAGATAATATACTTTATATACATTTTGATTTATTGAGATGTTAATTCATGTTTTCCTCTACATATAGTTTTTCTTCTTACTTTAAAGATGGTAGCCAGGCATTTGTGCTTTCTTACCTCTGAAGGAGTTGTGTTGCAAAGCCAAAAGCAATAATTGAGGGTAATATGGTAGTATACCCATTTTGGCCTTTGTTTTCCAATATTCTAAACTCCCTGAGGAAATATGTGGCTTGTCCCCAGAAAGGAGGACTGAAAGACCACAGCTTTTGATGAATGGTAAGGAAAAGAAGCAGAAAAACTAGGCAGAAAAAAAAAAAAGAGTGAATTCCTGAGACACTGTCAGAGGACTGGAAGTAGGACTTTATAACTACTCAAACCCTCATCCTTCTCTTCCACATACACCTTTGCACCAGTCCAGGGAGATAGCAGGACCACAGAGGTAGGCAAATATATGGTGCCAATAATGAGACTTGACCCTAAGATGATATCCAGAGCAAGGAGTCCTGGCTTCAAGGGATTATGAAACTTCAAACTAAAAACAAAAATCAATGATGCATTTATATTCAATACTCAGCCATCTATAAGCACACGTCCCCTTTGCCCCCCCAAAAAAAGATTGCTTAAATTAAAACAGGAAGTGTTCAGGAGAACTTACTAATCCTAATGGTTATGAAACCATGGAAATAGTGAACAATAGCTGTGGCAAAGTTTCCATTACTGAAGAAAAGTCATCAAGAAAATATTAGAAACCAGCTGTTTTGGATAACTAAGTCATATGACTACCTGGATCTGTCCAAGTGATATGATAAGATATTTTCCAGATCCTTATTCCTTTATTACAGCCATAAGTAACATGTTGAATTGTGTTAAATATTTCCCCTGCACTTTGCAGAGAAAATGTCCAACTTCTAACTGTGGTAAAAATCTTTTCTCAGGTTATATAACTGGAAGAGTTTGTAAAGCAAATAGGATACATGTTAAAAAGTCTGTTACTAGAGAGGAAGACGAGAACATTGAGCTCTTACTTAGAAAATTCAATTAATATCAAAACTAAGCTCTTTTTTTTTTTTCTTAAAACAAGAGACAGAATAGCACAGTGGTAAAGGGCATGAATATTGGAGCCAAACTGCTCAGATTTGTCTTACTATACATGTGACTTTTGGCAAGTTTTTAAACCTTACCTTGCCTTAGTTTTCTCATCTGTAAAATGTTGATAATAATGGTGCCCAGATCATAAAGCTCTTATGATGATTTAATGAGTTATTACATGTGAAACATAGTAGTGCCCTGCTAATAAAAGTAGGTAGAAATGTTAGACTCTATTATTCCTTATTTACAGAAATTCCTGTGCCAAGGAAGGAAAATACCTATATTAACAGAAAAAAAAAATGCAGCTCTCAACATAGAACCTAACAAAGAGTATAACAATTGGAAATAGGGGAGGAAACAGTGCAACACTGTAACATTTATCTTTTACTAAAACCTGTTTTCAACTCAGTCACTTATTTACTGGATGATATTGAATAGGTTATTTTAGTTCTATTTTCTTCTGCCAAAAAAAAGAAAAGGAAGAGAAAGGAAGGAAACAAGTTTAGTGCTAAAACCTCTAATATGCCCTCTAGCTATAATGAATTGAGATTTCAAGGTTATCACATGCGACATCTTTAATATATAAATGAGAAAGCCAAGGACCTGAGATGTTAAATGACTTTGAGTGACACCACATATCCTTTTTTACTTGATCCTTCTTCCCAACATCTCAATTTTATCTGTAACTAGAACATTCTCACAATTTATGAACTGCCTGATCCATATTAGACTGTCTTCTTCATTTCCAATGTCACAAATGTTCTTTTTCCTAGAAAATTCTTTTAAATGTGCCCTTTCTTCTCCATACCTGATTTCCCACTTGTCTCCAGGCCTGAATTATTGTGAAGTCCCACCTTCCCATTCCCCTGTTCTTACTTCAATACGTTCCACACTCAATATCAGACCAGTTTTTCAGAGACAATTTCCTATTGTTAATATTAATTTCTACCCCAGGGGACAAGGCAAAATGGACTCTCCATGCTAACTGATGTGAGTTAACACAGAACCAGGCAGCCGTGCCTGGGCGAGGAAGCGGTCACGTACTCTGTTCTCTGAAAGATGTTATGAAAGTATCACAGGACCTCCCTTTCTACAATCAAACCAAACCAGTTCCTGCTGTCACTGCCAAGATAAACTGTGGCCAGAACTCCTGACAAGACTTCTGGTTTGGGACTTGGAAATCAATCAATCAGAGTTCACCTGCCCTGGCCAATCAGAGCTCAGCCACATCAAACAATCAGCGCTCAGCTGTATTGACCAATTAGAACTAAGGAAGTTTCAATCCTTCATTTGCATAAATAGACCTAATTGTGAATTCGGGCTGGACCGTGTGCTATTAAATTTCCCTAGTCCTACCCGTCTATTTGTCCTGTATAGCGTGCCTTGCTTGTACACTGATGCCCATGTCTCCCACATTTGCAAACCGTTCAGTGGAATGATCTCTTTTCTCCAAATTCCTTTTTAGAGAACTTTTATTCACACTGGTAATGGTTCTCTATTGTCAACCACAGTAGTTCTCAAACGTTGAGTGTGCACCTTTATCATTTGGGGGTCTTGTTAAAATACAGACAGCTGGGCCCCATGCCACGTTTCTGATTCAGGAGGTCTGAGGCGAGGCTGGAGAATTCGCATCTCTAGTTCAGGACCCCACTTTGAGAACCACTATCTACCATAAATTTCAAACACTACTTTCTGGCTTGTCAAGTCCTTTATGCTAACCTTATTTTCCATTATTCCCCACAACCCTTTGTACACCTACTCCTTTTTGTTTCCTCATTATCTCCTAGGCATGCCATCTCTTTCTCCCTCCACCTCCAAGTCAATTTAAAACTCGTCTAATACCTTAGGACCAGAACAAATCTCACTCTTCCCAAAAACCTCTGTTCTTACTCCGGCCTAGCCTGCCTTCTTGCTTTTCTACTATAAAAGTCACAAAATAGAGGTATATTTAAGGGACCTTACAGAGCTTTTAATTCATCCGCCCCCCATTTTAAAAGTGGAAAAACTGAGGCTTGTAGAAATAAAATGTTTCCAAGTCTCATGGCTAATGAGTTACAGAACAAGGAGCAGAATGCACTTCTGCTAAAGTATGGATACTACATTTTCACCAAATGGCTCTGGTTTTTTGTGAATGTGCTATCATACATATGTCCTCCCAGTGAGATAGCAAACTCTTTGACTGTGGCTACCATGTCTTACTTCCTTGGTCTCCCTAGAGCACTTTAAACATAACTATTTTAAAGTTGCTTTAAGTGTTAGGATGGCATAGAGGACAAGTGGACAGGTCCACACTACTTGGGTTTATATTCCAGCTCTTACTTACCAGTAGGGTGATTTTGAGACAATTACTTAAATTCCAGGCATTCATTTGTCTATGTAAAATGGTTATAATAGAGATCCTACCTCATAGATATGTTGTGATGCCAAATACGTTAATACACTGAAGTGTTTAGAATAGCACTTAGTATATAGTAAATATTTGATAAATGTTAGCTAATAGTATTACTGTCACTATCATATTTGTCCTGCTATCCCTATTATTTGCATCTTGAACATAGGCATTGGTTAATAAATGTTAATTGAATGGATAAATGAATAGGATAGGATAGAATACAAAGATCTATTTGATTGACAGTCAAGGTAAGCTCCTTTCAGAAGGTCTCTACCTCATAATAATGCAACCGATTCTGATAGCATAAAGCAAATACATTGCTGGCCTCTTCATTGAGTAATATCACCCCCTTGTGTTGAGATTTTATTTTTTTAAAGAATACTGTTTTTCCCAAGCATTGGCCACTCCCTACTAAAGAATTCCCGTGGAAATTGGGACATTTCCCATGCTTTTCTGGCCCATCTCTGACATACTCATCACTCACAGCAGGAATCTGGAGGTAATGAAGGAGTCAGTGGAGGGACCAGACTGACAGGGCAGAAATAGTTCATTTTCCTTTGACCTTCAATTCCCCGTCTTCTCCAAAATGATGTTGGCAGGATTGCTGGACTTTTGGCAATTCATTTTGGGAGCCAGATAATGAATAGTGGGAAAAATTGAGGAAGACAGAAATGTATGGTTTATTTTGAGTTCCAAAGGTGGAGGGGTCAGAAGGGATTCCCATGAGAGCTTCTCTGAACACTGCATCACCCATAGCCTTTGAACATCTCCCTGTCCTTCTGCTTTGAAGTGGAGAGAGGGAGTTTATAGACTGAAAGTTTTTTATGGTACGTGGACCCTATCTTTAACTCATTTTATACAGCAAAAAAGAAAGAAATAAAAGAGGTAATAAAGTGTATTGAAAAAGGAGGGAGGAAAAGAGGGGGAAAATAAAATGAAATGAGCTCTCCATAAATATTAGCATGTGTTACATCACTTAATAAAACTACAATTCCCAGAACTTAATGTGTCCTCTCACGATACATTTACATAGTAGATACAAATTCATTGCCTCAATCAGACCCTTGGTCAACACTGTGCCAAATTACTAAATGCGTTTGTTGAGCAAAATAATAACATAACAGTAAGGAATGAGAGGGCTGTTTCTGAAGCATAGAATTAGATTTCAAACCATCTCTTCTTCCTCTCCACAAAATATTGTAGTAGCAGCTTATTATTCTCAACATTTCAATTTTCAAGATGTATTGAGTTATGCATTCATTTCTGTATACATTTACTTGTCAGAATTTAGTAGAGCAACCACTATTAAAAGTACTAGATACTACTGGGATGTTTTACAAAGTTAATAAACAAGCATTCCTGACCTCAAGTAGCTTCCATTTTATAAAAGAGACATGTCTAGATACTTTTATTGGAATGCAGCTATGATATGGTAGAAAGAGTCATTAATCTGGAATTAGCACACTCGTGGTTAAACTCAGGCATATGGAGTATATTTTCTGATCTTGGGCCACATGTTTAAGTTATTCATTGGTAAAATAGTAATGTTGACAATATCCTTTGCAGAGTTATGATAAGAATGATATTAGATAATATCAAATACCCAACCAAAATTGAATCCGAGGAAAATAGGATAAGAAGTGATAAGAACTACAAGGAAGATTTAAAAGTTCTATGAAAGTTCAAAGAATGAAGCTATAGCTTCTCCCCGAGGGAGAATTATTATAGAAAAGGATCCCCAGAAGGGATGATATTTGGGGATGTAAGATTTGGCTGGGACTCTGCATGCCAGAGAAGGAGAGAGTATTGGTTTGGATCCCAAAGCAGGTGCCCTCTTCTGATCTTTCTTTCAGCTTTCCAGGGATTCCCCTTAAAGTTTGATATGGAAGTTCACATTTCCTAATAAGTTTTCTAAAACTTTCAAAGAAGCTTTCGAGGTCCATGCATATGTTGTGAGGTTACACTCCTGGAAATTTCTCCCCAGCTTCTTAGAGCATTCCTTGCTTTTCCTCCCAGTAAGTAATGTGGTCTGCTCTCCGGCTCTTGCACACTGAGAACTGAAGAATAGAAACTCCCCCAAATTGTATGGTTAGGTTTCTGGAACAGAGGTTGCTAAGTGAAAGATCTGGGGTTAGTGTGGGAACAGAGTCTAGGAACCAAGCAGAAGGTCACCAGAAGCCATAAGACAGATAAAAGGCAGGAGTCTTTGGGCTGAGTATCCTCCTCTAGACTGTAGGCATGAGCCATCTTAGAGCAATGTAAATGTAATTTTATGCATTGCAAATGTAAGTCAAAGGTGACAGTAGACCATCAGATATGAAATACAGCAAGAAGAAATGATCTGAGAACTTGGAAAAGCATGGCCACGGAGGGTGTTCGGAACGTCCTAAACACACACACACACACACACACACACACAAAAATAAGGGACGAACAATGTCTTCTAAATGATAAAGTGTCTAGTTAAACCCTTAATAGGACATGGCCTGCACCTGAGAAATTTCCACTTAAAAAGACAGAACAGTAAGCAAGGCATAGAAACAGGCACAAAAGAAAGGGAAATTGGTCAGATGGCAAAAAGTTACATTCCCACATCTCCTTCCAGGGTAGGCTGAATAAGGGCCCTCCAAAGATGTCCACATGCTAATCCCTGAGGCATGTGGATATGTTACTTTATGTGGCAGAAGGGATTTTGCAGATGTGAAACAGTTAAGGATCTTGAAATGGGAAAATGCCCCTGGATTATCTAGGTGGACCTAAAGAAATCACAAGGCTCCTTGTAAGATGAAGGCAGGAGGGTCAGAGTCTGAAGGTGTTGTGACAATGGGAGCAGGGACTGAAACATGCTACTCTGCTGGCTTTAACGATGAGCCAGGGACTGCAGGTGGCCTCCACATGTTAGTAAAGGCAAGGAGATTGATTCCCCCAGAACCTCCAGAAGGAATGCAGCCCATAAGATCTGTTTTAGCCTTATGACCTCCAGAGCTGCAGGAGAATAAATTTGTGTTGTTTTAAGCCACTAAGCTTGTGGCAATTGTTACAGCAACAGTAAGAAACTAATACACCTAAACTAGCTTTTGTTTCTTAAACTTGGTTGACAATAGAAATAGACTTAAAACCAGTCAGACTATTCTCTGCTCCTCATTCTACCCTTCTATTTGCAGTTGATAGATAATCTTAATTCTCTTAACCTTTGCTGAATGGACTGTTTCTCAACCTTCCTTCCCTGGATAGCTATTTGTTCAAATATTGCTCCTTCCCTCCTAGGCCCCAAAGCTCAAACCAGACCAGAAAATGTCCTACAGGCTTTGTTTTTACATATATATATATATATATATATACACATACATATGTATATATGCTTCATTTTTATGGAATAGACCACCTGTGAATTACTTCCTCTCTGAAGTCATGAGTATCAGAGTCACAGCTGTTTTTTTAATATCAAATTAGTAATTAGCAACTATTTAAACATCAATTGAGCAACTATAAAATTGTCCAGGAGGGTCAGAGCTTTTGACTTAAAACCATCTTAGAATTCCTAAAAGAGTTCAGAAGAATGAACTCATCACTTATTCCTAAACAGGGCTTCCCTTTCAGATAACTGTATTTTGTCAATAGTTCAGAACCCCCGGGCTCAGCTAGGTTATCTGTGATCCTCCCTTCTCTCCTTCCTCCTGTCATTCAGTTGTCCCATTTACTTTCTGTCGGCCCTTTCATTCAAGTCCCTTTCTTACACCTCTAGGAGGGAAATGAAGATAATTCCTGATGCTTTCCAGTTCCCTGTTGTAGATCCATTCTGAGATTTGGCTGCAAGGTTCTCTCAACCTGAAGATAACTAGGAAAAATTAAGAGAAAACACACGTTTCCTAGCTAACTGAATGGTTCACTCAACCCATGCAATGCATAAACGTATTTGGTGCTCACAACAATCCTATGAGGACGGTATTACTGTTACCTCCACCTTGTAGATGAGAAAACTGAGACACAGAGAAGTTAGGACATTTGCCCAGATTCACCCACTAAATGATAGAGGTAGGATTCAACCCAGTCTCATTTCAACATCTGGGCTATTAATCACTGTACAATGCCATTTCTCTCATGTTGCTTAGATATTCTAATTGGCAGTTATATGCATCTAGTAAATAGAAATGGGAAAAAAAGTAATTGTTTCTTAAAGTTTGCTATGTGTTAATCAAAACTTTTTGAAAGATGGTGTTAATGGAAG
Organism: Cheirogaleus medius; assembly: GCA_008086735.1. Taxonomy (NCBI): domain Eukaryota; kingdom Metazoa; phylum Chordata; class Mammalia; order Primates; family Cheirogaleidae; genus Cheirogaleus; species Cheirogaleus medius. The sequence continues at coordinate 1,486,788 of VBSM01000662.1, forward strand.
AATAAATATTTTTAAAGTAACAACAAAAAATTGTGGATATAAAATCAAAATTCATTTAAAAAGTTTTAATGTTTCAGATAAAACAAAATGAAGATGATATATAAATTTTAAGCTCCAACTCACTAACTATGTGCCTTGGGTAAGTCAACAAAAGAGTTTGAAATTTTTTTCCGTCTGTAAAGAAGGAATTGGTCTGTTAGCCTAAACCTATTTAGAATCAGTCTGTGATTCCAAACCAGTCAAATTATGAAGGGGAAAAAAAAAATCACATCCCATGTAAGGGATGGCACCTCTCAATTCAATTCAATAGACTTTTATCGTGTGCCTCTGAGCAACCAAAATTGTGCTAGGCACTCATTCCTAGATTGTCACAAGTGTCGATTGTCTATGGCATTCTTTTCTTTTTCTTAAGCCAGTATCCATTTAATAAAATGTGTTCCATAAGTGGCTAATGTCAGTTACATATTCCTTTCCCTCGGCTGCAGTCCAGCCATCTGCACTCACATTTCAGGATAAATACAAACATCAGGGCCCCATCTGGACCAGGAAGGGAGATAAAAGCTAAACTATACTTAGTGCATCCGGAAAATTAAAGATGAGAGGGCAATTTAAAAAAAAAAAAGTAACTTTTCTTTGAGCCAGCAGATGAGAATTTCAAGAAAATCCCAACTTACATTTTCCTCTATCTTTCTAGCTAAATGAGGAAATATACGGTTACCTAGTCAACCATGGTATTAAACTGCAGCTACACTGCAATCAGTTACTAAAGGTCAAAGTTATCAATGAAGTTTAGAAATGGTGGTAGATCCTACTCCTAGGGAGTTGCCTCATTGGATATGTAAGGAAATACAAAATAATAACCATGTTACACATATAATCGCTCGGTTATTGTTATCTGTAATGGCTAAAATGAAAGAAAATACTAGTTCAGACCTCAATGTTGGACCAAGCTCAGATTTGGGTCAGTCTGAGCTTTAGCCCCTAGCCTGAAAACCATCTGCAAAGGGAAAAAATTATGCATGATGACAGAAAACATCTCTAAGGTCTCTGGTCACCAAAAATCAATAGTCAATAGGAGGAAGGCAAAGCTAAGAAGAAACTTCTCAAACCAAGGGGTATAGTGTGAAGGAGTTGTTTCATTTTTTAGATCAGGATCATTAGCTTCTTGAAGAACCTTTACTAAAATGGATTCTGAGTTGATGCAGAACCCATGGCTCATTACAGGACATTCACAGATGGCTGTACATGATCCAGATACACAGGAGGTTATTCCTGAGGGAACAGCCAACCTGGTGGACTAGATAAAAGCCATTGTAAGGTCTGTATATCCTGAGAAGGCAGACTGCCCCTTTCCCCATACAAATGCCAAGTGGAACACCCCAGATGATGCAGCTGATGTGCAGGGTATGGGAGCCACAAGGGACCAGCTTCCTAATAATTGCGATGTTCACCCACTGAGCATGCTTGCTACCCAGGAATGGTAAAAGCTGTGTGTAAGGAGGTCCCCTTTGTGTGGCACCACATATAATGCTACTGCTGCAAAATCTAATGACAATCAGGGAAGATTTGCTGTTTTGGCTTTTCCTCCTGGGCTTTACAGATGCTAATAGAAACAGTAAATTAAATAACAAGAGAATGGCAGAGGGGAGAGTCAAGAGGCTCTTCCCAAGAAGGTGAAAATGTTTAAAAAGCTTTTAAGAAATAAGGTGAATAACGGAAACACTGATGGGGCAAAACAAAGAGGAGAAAGAAAAATACGTGTCATGAGATCCATCCAAGTATGAGAAAATCTTTAGATGGTTATTAAGAAATTGGATGAATAAAATAGACACTGATGGGGTTAAAACGAGGGCCTTAATACAACACTATCAAAGGTTGGGTGGCCCAAAGGGATCCTTGCTGATCCCCCAATATAAAAAGGCCCCAAACAATTCCCTTCTATTTACCCCAGTTTGGAGAAATTTGAAAAGCTGGAAGACAAAGATTACAATAAAGAAACTTAACCTGCAATTACTTGGAGCAAAAGTCAGCTCATTCAATCAAGATAAAGATTGACAAAGGGGTCGGGGGTCCCTGGGTTAGACCCATTGCTGGGAACCCAAAGCCTTTTACAGAAAAATGGGGAAAGTATCAGGAAGTAGAAATCCCTGGAAGAAAATTTTCCAGGATTCCTAGATACAGGAGTCTCATGCACTATGGTAAAGTCTCACTGGTAAAGCCCTGACTTGAGATACAATTAGTTTAAGAGAATGTAAAAATTTAAGGGTTGATAGGGTTGATAAAAGTTGGAATGTCTAAACAGGCTTAGTGTGAAGTGGTTGTGTCTCTTTTACCCTATTCTATTATGGGGATGAACGTTGTAGTTGACTGAGGAATGGTTCCCCTACCTACGATTGTGAAACAGAAGACGTGTAAATCTGCCCTCCAGACAAAGCTAATTGGACATGCTAAATGGGAACAAACACAGTACAGAGTAGAAGCTGGAGCGCTCATATAGACAAATTCTGTTTGACAGCCCTATGTGGAGCATAGACTGGGACTTAGGGCAAAATCCTGTGAGCCTCTCCCAGGAACGCCAACTGGAACTTTGGACTAGAGAATTTCCACCTGAGGGACAATTAGTAGCTTGTTTGGGGATGTTAATTGAAACTGCCTCTATGACTGAAGGACATAAATCTTCAAACCTGAAATACCCATGACGTCTTTGGTGATGTCAGAGAAAAACTCTAACGGGGATGGCAGTGCCCAGAAGAGTTCCGTGATAAAACAGAAATGCTTCATACAGGGTCATGCTACCTGGGAAATGCAAGGAGGAAATACAAGCAGGGAGCCTTTTTTTCTTGTAGGACTGACTCTGGAACTGTGTGAGGAACTGCTGAATTCTGTCAACACTTGGACACTGCTCTATAAACAGCACTTGAGTGACTGACAAAGTTACGTGGTTCGTGGACAGCAGTTCCAAACCAAGTAACAGACAGCTGTCACTCTGATCAAAGATAAAAACAGAACAGCCCAGCAAGCTGAATTGCATGCTGGTTTCCTAGCAATGATGGAAGGTAAAAGCCCCTAGGTTTCAGTTTTTACTGACTAATGGGCAGTGGCCAATTGCCTGGCCATATGTTCAAGCAGGATGGAAATCTAACCTATTAAAGGGGTGCCCATATGGGGCACAGCCCTGTGGAAATTACTGTGGGAATTTGAGGAGTTCATTAAAGTGGGACATGTCAATAGCCATTAGAAATCCCTTATAGGTTCAAAAAGTGATTGGAATCAACAAGCAGGTATTCCTGTGTACTTGCCTGTGGTGGCCACTCAGGCCCATGAAATGAGTGAATATTGGTGTAGCGCAGCAATGCAAAGATGGGCTAAATCTGGACATATTCTTCCAGCACACTTTGTGGCACGAAATGCCAGTAAGAACGGCTCTGTCAGAGAGATGGAGACTGCTGATGGCTGATGGCTCCCCCTGGTGGGGAGGACTGGAACGCTGCTGGCAAGTGAGACTGATGCGGTAAGCCTTGTAGGGCTACGGATGGGTCTTGACAGGAATAGACACTGACTCTGAACTAAGCTTCGCTTACCAGGTGTTAGATGTAAACGCTCAAAATACTCTAAAAGGAACCAAAAGGGAAGATATTGCACCAATTTGGACAGCCCGGCAGTCATTTCTTCAGACCAAGGAACACACTGCACAGCCCATAATGTCCAACAACGGGCAGAGATATCCTACGCAGAGGAATAACTTGATAGAGAAGTGGAATGAATGGGCAATTGAAACATTGATTGTCTAGAATGAGGGGAGACAAAAGCATGAAGCTTACAAACATGCCTTCATGAGTGTGCGCTCACACTCAACATGAATGGGACTAGGTATTCCTCTGTGTTTTTGGTAGATCTAGGGAAGAGTGGGTGGGGAAGGATGCTGGTATGACTATGCAATTCTTGCCGAGAGGGGAGGATGCTATTATAACTACTATACATTTTCTTTCTTTTCCACATCACTTCAACTTTTTTTCCACCTACCAGATGTAGTGCTCACAGGACCAAAGCTGCAACCATAGTGCTGGGAGCATGGAAGATTCCTAAGGACCTGATGGGGTAGACTGTGCCTTCACCCCATCCGGCAAAATTGGGTTAACAGTGGTTGTAGCTATATTGCCTGGTGGCAGAAATAGCCCACTAGTTCTGCATCTATTTAATGCTACCCTATATGACAGGGAGCAGACTGAAGGAGGACAGGGAGATTGAAGTAGACCAGTATTGCCACGTGCATCTAGACCAGCACAGTGGCCAAACCTCCAAAGGTGGAAGACTTTGGGTAAAAATGAGGAGAAGGTGGAACAGTAACTGAGGGTAAAGGAATGAATAAATGGGTTATGAAATGAAGGAAATCTAATATCACATCGGTAGTTCAAAAGAGGCTCAGAGTAAGAGATGATACTGTGTCTTAGCTCAGTTGGTCACAAATGCCTGAAAGGGTGAAGCTGTATATTGCTGAGACCATTCCTGCTTTTGGAATCTGACAATACGGATTGGAAGCCTGAAAACCTGAGTAGCCTCTCCCTTGGAGATATTCTTCTATGATATGGTGATGGACTGGACTAATTATTAATGACTGAATGAGATTCTAGTAATGAGCTAGTATCTTTTGACTTTATGATCATTTTGCTGTAAGGGGTTCATGGCCAGAGACCAGGGGTTAGACTATTTCTTAGCATGATAAGAAATATGTATTTTGTCTCTGCCACCAGTTCCTGGCACAGAGCTCCTAAAACTTTTGTAATTTCCTGAGTGATAGGAGTGCTGGGAGCATCTGTTGTTCTAGCATTTGGTTTTTGACCCCTGTTCTTGACACAGAGCTCCTATATCCCCTGGAATTTCCTGGGTAATAGGAGTGTCTTTTGTTTTGATAATGTGACTTCTAATGGGCTCCTGGGTGGCCTAGTCACCAGGAAGACCAAGCCATGATGAGAAGCTTGGAGCTTTTCAGCCCAGACCCCATCCTCTGAGGGCGGCAGAGGCACTGGAGATTGAGTTAACAATCAATTGTGCCTACATGATGAAGCATCCATAAAAATCTCTAAAGCACAGGGTTTGGAGTGCTTCTGGGTTGGTCAACAAGAACACAGCTAGGAGTGGGGATGGTGGCCTGTCCAGAGAAGTCATGGAAGCTCTGCACCCCTCCCCATAAACCTTGCCCTATGCACCTCTTCATCTGGTTGTTCATCTAGATCCTTTGTAATATCCCTTATTGTAAATCAGTAAATGTAAGCAAATGTTTCCCTCAGTCTTGTGAGTCATTATAGCAAATTATTGGACCCAGGGAGGGGGTTGTGGGAACCCCCAATTTGTAGCTGAACTTGAGATTGGTATCTGAAGTAGGGGGCAGTCTTGTGGGACTGAGGCCTTAACCTACGAGGTCTGACGTTAACTCCAGGTAGATAGTGTCAGAGTTGAATTGGATTGAAGGATACCCAATTGGTACCTGCAGAAAACTGAAGAATTTCTTGATGTGAAAATTCACATATTTGGTGTCAGAACTGACGTATTGTGTGAGAAGGGGGGGGGAAAAGTTTGTTTTTCCCATTTAGTGTAAAATGCAAACCATGAACAAAGGAAACATTTATTTGCCTAAGATTCATCTTTGTAAAAGAAAAATCACTTCCTCCTACCCAGCTCAGCTACACATTCAGTTTGTCTCCACAGATCTCTGATTTTAACAAACAATCCATCTTTTATCCAAGTCATAAAAAATATCAGGGTCAACACAATAAAGTAGATTAATAATAAAATATATATATATATCAGGAGTGCCTGTGTGTGTGTGTGTTCAAGTGCCATATACTTGTTTTCGACTTTGGAGATTCAGAAGTAAGACTCCAGAATCTCGTAATCCAGAAAGCATCAGACCACCAGACCATCTGAGAAAGTTTTCAGTGTGACATGCCTCGTAGACCTTGTCCCAAAGTGCACAGGTCATTTGGTTCCACGCTCCTATTGACTAGGTATCTCTTGTAAACTGTCTTTTAAAATAAATTACTGAAATACAGGAAGCAATTTTTTAATGGAATATCTTGATTCTTTCTAAACGTTCTGAATCCCCTAAACAAGTACCTCATCAACAAAGATGCTCTGCACAAAAAATATCAAAAAGTGACAAAAACAGAGCCACATACTTCACTAATAATAAACACTTGCAGAGGAGAGCACTTCACCTATTTGATTTTATGCTGTAACTCTTCTTCTGACTCTAATATGACAGTTCCAATATTTTTCTGGAATGTAGAGTTTCAAAGATCTAAGTGATCTGTCCAGATGGGCTAGGTGCTGTTTAAGTGTCTGGGCAGTTGGGAAGGAAAACACAAAGAATATAGAATAATGGTCTTAGCTTCATTTGCTAGTCATGAAACCAACAGGATCATCAAGTATCTACTGTCCAAAGTATTCAAAAACCACTTGGCTGAATCCTTTAAACACTGAAATATTTCCTTTTTGAGGAGAAGAAAATGTCAGGTTAAATTATTTTACCTGGATGTGACAACTGAATAGAATGCCTTGCCAAGAGATCTACGGTCAGAGTCAATAAACCCAAAGGCACACATGCATTAGCTGTGTTGATGATGCGTACTTCCTGTAATTAGGTTGACCACACCTACATATTTTCCAGGAAAGGCCCGATTTCTAATGCCTGGTCTGGAGGCAAGCCATGTGTCCCTGCTGTAGTTGGAAAGTGCAGTTGCTGTGCACCTATATGCCAGCAGTCTTCATAGCACTTTCAAGAATTGTCAGGACTCCAGGATTTACCCAGATGACAGAAGAAAAGTAGCTAGTCATATAAAGGCTTAGAAATCCTGACTTGCCTTTCTTATCCTGGCCTCGAGGATGAACGCTCTTTCACTGTTAGGGCAAAGGACATGTCTCCCCCTGGGTAGCATTCAGAAGGGCGTGGCTGGGCCACTCTCTCCCAGTGGGGGACAATGTGACATAGTATGAAAGTCGTCAATGTTGCCATGCCCCCAAAGTCAGATGTGTCTGTGTCTATTCTTGGTTCTTTGGTTTACTTTTTCCTCCTGCCCTCAAGGAACTGATGCTCTTGAGGTAAGAGAACACTAAGTTAACTGTAAACAAAGTACAAGAATCATAGACTGTTAGATTCTATTTAATTCATCCTGAAGTTGTACAAGAAACTGAGATCGTCCTTTTCCTTCGTGGAATTCACCAAGGTAAAAACAGAGTCACTTTCCACTGCATATGAAGATATACTTTTTACAAATTGGGAGTATATTCTGAATTTGTCGCAAGTCCTTTAAAGAAATGTGGGGTTCTCAATTAAGTCCATTGAGATCAAAAGCGGCAGAAAGAAAACTGCACATGTTTAATCTATTTCTTCTTTTAAGCTACATTCAGAATTTTGTTCCCTGGCCTTCCTATATGACTTGCATGAGATGAAAATTAGAATGAAAATGGAATCTTTTTTCAAAATAAATGGTGCCCAAATTCAGAATTAAAAGGTAATGGAAGGCCAGATGCAGTGGCTCATGACTATAATCCCAGCACTTTGGGAGGCTGAGATGGGAGGATCGCTTAAGGCCAGGAGTTTGAGAACAGCCTGAGTAAAATAGTGAGACACCTTCTCTACAAAAAATACAAAACTGGCCAGGCACGGTGGCTCACGCCTGTAGTCCTAGCACTCTGGGAGGCTGATACCAGCCTGAGCAAGAGCAAGACCCCATCTTGCTCTGGGGTGCCTTGCTCTAGCCAGGCACCTGAAGTCCCAGCTACTCGGAAGGCTAAGGCAGAAGGATCACTTGAGCCCAGGAGTTCGAGGTTGCTGTGAGCTGGGCTGATGCCACTGCACTCTAGCGTAGGCAACAGAGCAAGACTCTGTCTCAAAAAAAAAAAGTTTGTATGTTTTTTAAAAAGAAATACATATTGAATGAATTATGTATAAAATGGTAAAAAAAATACTGTACTATTTTATAATTCATCTGCATTATTTAAAAAAAGATGAGATTATGATGAGAAAGAATGAAAAGAAATTACTTTTATCAAAGGCCTTGGCACATAATTGATTGACTTAAATTGTGTTTCCATGACTACCTACAAAGAGGAAAGGAGGATGGAAGGAAATTAATTATTTACTAGGGGACTACCCGCTAAAAACTAGTCATCTTATATATATTATTTCATTTATTTCTTATAGCACTTCTCTCTGGCAAGATAAAAATCTTCATTTACAAGTGAGGAAATGAAGCTCAGAGAGGTTTAGTGACTTGCCCAAGTTCACACAGCTAGGAAATAATAGAAGCGGAGTTATGACCACTGCTCTTTCCTCCCCACCACAGTGTAGTTCCAGTGCTGATATTAAGGCAGGGTATAGACTGTGAACTGATATCCCTCCTTACTCTGCATTTTCTTCTCTATTCCTAAAACATGTAATTCTGGGAATAACTTTCTCAGAGAATCAGAAACAATCAGGTTTTCACTGTCTTTATCCTCTGGATGACTCAGCCTTCAACACTGTGCAGATCCAACGTTATCTGAGAACTGATTGGAACTTTAAAGGAAGAAAGAGATAGGAACCTACTATCTTCTGGCCCCCAGCCATACTCTGGGTCCTGTTACTAATGATTGATCCTGACTGGTTTAATTAAACTTTCCTTCCTCGGCTCTCTCAGTGAGCAGTACAGACAAAAGCCATTAACGCTGGCCCCAGAGACACAAATAATCTCTGTCCCTAGATATCATCTATCCCATAATAGTGTGCAGTATTTGCTAGAGAAGGAGAAACAAATGAGCCAACCTTTCAGGGACCTTTCAAAATGTAAGATTCTGGCATCTAAAAGTGTTATGAATGGATGGCCAATGATTCAGCATCGCCCAGACTGAATGAAAGAACGAAGAGAAGGAGGCAACTGGTTAGAATACAGAACATAATTCACTGAAGCAGCTGCAGCTGCAACTGCTTGAGATATATGCCCCCCCCAAGCAGTATTATTTCCTAACCCTTGCCATGGCCAACGAGATCCCTTCATTAGAAACAAAAGAAGACTCACCTCTTTAACAAGGTTTTCCTGATGAAAGTATAGAAGCTCTGGAGGTTCTCCTCCACCTTTTCTCCTCTCCTAATCCCCACTTCCTGTCTCCCTCAGCAGGAATCCCTCTTTATTTAGCAGCCTACACTCTTTCTCCCACTGTGACCTAAAATGTCACTACTGATACCGCATCATTCTTACTCTTCCCCATCCCTTGGGGAAGCAGAGAAAATACCAGGCTGACCTGGGAGCAGTCCTGCCTCCATTTACTGTAAATTTATTCATGCATTCTTGCAACAAAATATTTATGGGGTACCTCGTACATGCCAAATACAGACTATCTTTTTAGTGATTGAATGATTTAGGCAAAAGGGGATAAAAGCCTTTCCCCTGAGCAAATCTCTTCAGTCCTCAGAGTCAGGAGTGGATGGGCACTGGAGAAGTTGCCAGAGAACCATGTGCAGGACGTGGTGCCCAGGAGATTCGCCGAGGTCGGAAACACAGAGGTTTCTTTCCCTCCCTGCTTGCCTCTGAGAGATAATACAGACCGTACAGAGATGTCGTAACATCAGCCATACTTGCTGTGCCCTCTCCCCTCGGGGTCTCTGCATATGTGGGCCTGTCCCCTTGGCCTAGGCTTAGAAGGCCTTCCTTCTCTCTCCTCTTCCTATCTAGACTTGGCTAACTCCTCTGTCCTTTTAGATTTAGTTCGAGCATCATCCCTGTAGCTTCTAGTAAAGTTTTCCCTGACTACCAAACGCTCTTATGAGGACCTACCCCCCACGACCTCTCCCACGTTTGTGCTTCTTAGCACTTTGTGCATTAATTCCTTCATAGTGGATTACAACACTGAGCATTAATTTTTTTCTTATTTATCTCTCTAACTGGGCTGAAATTTCCTTGGGAACAACGCCTGGGTTTTTTTACCTGTATGCTTAGAGTAAGTACACAGATTTGAAAGGCAATCCAGAGAAATAATAGATACTGTTTCATTAATAAGAATCAAAGCAAAGTTTTTCTTAGTGCTTTTCCCCTACAAATTTTATTAAATAGTTCACTCACTTTCTTACATTATACAGTTTTACTGCAATATTTTTGTTTATATCATAGACCATCAGTTATATATTTATATTCATATATCTCACATTCAAATTCACACTTGTTCCCAGAAAGCCTGATCCTATACCCAACTGGAAGCTCTGCCACTATCTCTTTAGGCTTCTTTGATGATCCTGTATTCATTTCTATTGAGCTGTCACTTGCTCAAGTTAATTACCACAGTCTTTATTCACTTGGTGCTTATCTCTTCTCTACAATTAGCTCCAGGATGAGCTCATGCTTTTGAAAAAGGCTGAATTTACTTAATCCTGCAGACCCAGGGGCCTTGACCCCTCTGTTTGGTGCTTCCAAAGGCCTATTACTCTCAAAAGATTAGTTGATTAGTAGCCCTGCTTATTGGCTGCCTTTTTGCTTTAAATGTGCTCCTTATTTGACCCAATAAATCAGAGAAGATGGGAAAAACCTGAATGTTTAGTTAAATAAAAATAAAATTTTAAAACAAATAAAAGCGTTAACAAATAAAACTTTAAAATAAATTCTAAAATAATAAATAGTAAATTTTTAAAAATCACCTTTCACATTTACTTTCTATAACTCCAAACATTCCCAGCATTGCCACACCCTTGAGATGGCCAGGTGTATCTCACTTCATGTATACTATGTTGGAACTGGAAAAGGTATTAGAGAACAGCTAATCCAACTTTTACCTATTCAATTAGAAAATAGAATCCAAGGAAAGTGAAATAACTTGCTCAGGAACATAAATTTAGATAATGACAAAACTGAGTCTGCTTGTTACTTTTAACCAGTACTCTTTCCACTATTGATAAATACTAGTAAGTTAATCAGATTTTTGTAAAACTGAGTTCTATTTCCAATGCAATATAGAAGTTGCAATTTAACTCTTCAGCAGAACTTTCCAGTAAAAATAGATTTGTCTTGTAATGCATACTTTTTGCCCTAATTTATTTTATATGGATGTTTAAATATCTTTATCTAAGCATAGAGGCATACCCATGTTCCTTTTGTAGGTTGGGGCAAAATGCAAAGGTGGGAGCCTGGTGGATGAGAGAGGTGAGAGTCAGAGTGTAGAGCATGGAAGGTAGATTTGGAAGCATTTATTCAAGGAAAACTTTCTCCTTCCAATAGACAATCTTAGGTCCTTTCCATGGGTATATGCTAACAGCTTGACAGCTCCACAATTCCATGTCTCCAAAACATTCCACTCAGACAGCATTGTAACTAGAAATATGATTCTCTTTACAGTGAGAACAGATCATGAAAAAAATATGTAATAACACACAATAACTGCAGGATTCTCCACATTCCAGTAAATTAAAAGGTTCAGTCAATCTACCAAAAAAAAAAAAAAAAAAAAAAAAAAAAAAAAAAAGCTTGTTTCTTGGTCACTCTTTAACACTACACATGAACATTAATTATATCCCGGAGCACAAGAGTTTGCTGTGCATTAAAAGATACATAAAATTACTTTTCTGTGAAGCATGCTAAAAAATGGTACATAAAGTGATTCAATATTAATGTTGCTAGTGAATCAGATATGAAACAGTAATAGGAATCATTGAAAGAAATGTTCCATCCATATATCTCAGTGAACATTATGAACATTTATAAGAACACATAGGCAAAAATTAGTACCAATGCTAAACTTTCAACAAACATTTATTGATTACTCACCAAATGCCAAGCAGTGTGTCATAGGACTACAAAATGCCTGGCAAACTGATGTTGAAATCATTCTAGAGTCAATTATTCACCAATTAATAAAGTAAGATTTATTTACTACAGGAAAGTACAAAATAATTTCAAATAATAAGTGGACTAAAGGTATTTGTTAAAATTGTTGAGAAAGTCAAATTGCAATTCTCATAGTTGCAAAAATGGAAAAGAAAATAACTATGCATCATCTCATGTTTAAGGAGCTTTCAGTGCTTTTTAGCTCTCTGTGCTCTATTTCTCTGGCTTTCTATAGAGTAAAGAGGAAAGAAGAGGCTAATAGCAATAAATAGTATCCAGCACTAAAACCTATCCTCCTCCCCCAATGTTGGTCCAATAGACAATATTGATCCTCTACTTACAATCTAACTATTATGATTTAAGAGCTACAAGTTTCTTTTTTGTGCGGCTCTTAGGAGGGTTCATCTTTAGTCACTAGACAATATTGTTGGAAACAAATTTATATGCTACAATGTTATCTTCTTAAAAAATATTTTGAGGCTATTTCTAGATTGGAAGTCATCAAAAAGAAGACCTGAGCTTATAAGAGGCACATGTCATAGATGACCCATTGAACAACACAAGCTTCTATCGCCGGTCCCTTGAGGGATGGAGAGTTGCACAAGGGTCATCTTTATTTCCTTTAAACAATGAGGGATCAAACAAAAGTCAATCAAATTCATTCACAAAAAGAGGAGAAACATCCCTACTTCTCTGTATCAGGTGGGATTGTTGGGTTAAATTTTCTAGCAAGTAAAATATTTGTTCTTCTTCTATTTACTCAATCTCAATATTTAGGATTCCCTCCAGAACACTGGCCAGCCTAAGAACAACCAGGGAGTCTTAAAGATTTTGCTCCATTTATCTCAGAAAGAATGTGAGTTAATAAATAACCCCTACGTCCCAAAGGGCTTTTCTTTCTAGCAACCCAACTACTTCTATCTAAAGAACAACGAGAAATCCTCTGCCTCACTGCAAACCTGTCTTCCTCTCCCGGGACCTGTATGTACATTAATAAAGGTTAACATGTATGCAGTTCTGCTACCTGCCAGACATTGTTCTAAGCATTTCATATACATTAATTCATGTGATCCTTACAACCAGCTTGTGAAGTGGATACTTTTAGTATTTCCATTTTACAGTTAAGAAAATTGAGATAAAGGGAAGTTAAATAAATTGCCCAAAGCCACACAAATAGTGAGTAGTAGAGCCAGGATTCAAACCCAGACAGTTTGATGCTGGAATCTACATTCTTAACCATACGTTTTTCACTCTGAATAAGCACGTATAGAATCAGTATCTCTTTGAAGGAAATGATGTTCTGGATATTAAATTAAGTTTAACATATCCTATGTTGTATCTATATCTCCTAGCTCACATCTTTCAAAACCTCTGCATTGTTTACAGAGAAGAGACCATTCCCAGTCTACAAGAAAACACCTGTTTTACCTCAGTTTAGTGACAAACTACAATGCCTCTGTTGTCTCTGGGTATCCTCCCTTGAGTAAAGATTCCCCTTATCTCCATCTCTTAAACCAAAATAACTCAGTTCTCACCTTTCCAGGCATGAGTGGGGCAAAGCTGCGAGTCCTTTGCACATTTTGGCAACTGGCTTAGCTCCTCGGCTTTGAGTAAAACTTCTTAACAGCAGAGAGAATCTGAAACCTTCAAAACTGTCTGGGACTGCCTTTCCCTCTGAGGAATATATAGAGGCTCTTCCCCAGCCCTCTGTCGCCCTCGGACCAATCCAGAGCCTTGCAGGAAACTGCAGGCTGAGAGCCCTGGCAGTCAGGCACGAGGCGGAGGCTGGAATCTTTCTCTGCTGCAGGCGCTGCTGTGGCATAGGCTTTCAACCGCTCTTATCACAGCACTCTTGCCGATTCGGTCCACTCAGTCGGGGCAAGGTTAGGCCCTAAATTGTGCACAGTTTATTTGTGTTTGAATTCGTGATCTCAGGCCAACCACAGAGAAGATGTGGGCTTTCTTGTGAGGCAGAGTGCCTCGGGCCACTTCAGCTCTGTCAAAGTCATAGATTATTAGGACTGCAAGGGCCCTTGGAGATCATCATTTAGCCCAACTTTGTTTCACGGTGGAGGAAATTGAGATTTAGGAATTCAGGGAATGTGTACGTGAGCAACTGCCATGTGGCAGGCACTCGGCTGGATGCTAGGGATTCAGAGAAGGAAGAGGCACTCCTGCTCTCAGGACCACAAAACATACTTGTCAATACAAAGTGAGTCAGTGACGGAACCAGGCTTGAGATGTTGTGAGCCTTCAAGGGGTACCAGGCAAGATTTTCTGGAGCTAAGGGATGGAGGAGATAAAATTACTATTTATATAAATCAAAACATAAATAATTACTATATACTCTTTGTGAATCCATATGTAGGTGAAGGTATTAAAAAATGATCTGAAAGATCACACACCAAAACCTAAATAGAGATTGAGTGTGATGAAAGTGGGAAAAGAATAAATGATTCTATCCATCAGATATTACTGCCCCCCAAAAACTTTCCTAGTTCTGTAAATGGTCCTCTGATTATTTTTTCCTCTGACAACTAGGTTAGGTAATTCTTTGCCTGTCACCACCCGCCCCATCCATCCAGCCATTCTCGGCTAGCCTTGTCTTCCCTTCACCTTCAGCTTTTTCCTGCCTCACATTAAGAAGTATTTCCACCAAAATGTACATAAATGGGGTACAAGGTGCCGATAAGCTAATACGTCACTGTAAATGTAAATGCCTAAAAGGTAGGCATGAGTCCAAGCTGAAAAATAAGCAGCATTGCATAATCTGTAAGAAAAACTCTGAATTTGGAATTAAACATCATTCTCATAACTTTGTTATCTGAAATTATTTGTTTTAAATAACTCTTTTCCGGTACACTCTTTTTTTCAAACTTTGATCAAGACCTGTTATCGGCTTGCAAAATATGACCTGTTGTTTAAAATCAAATAAATAGAATAAACATCCAAGTACACTGCAGGTAGAAAGTTCAGTATTATTTTCTGAAATTTTTGCTTTAATAATCAATATGTATGTATGCACAAGGTCATTAGGTAAACTGTATTTCTTAGTATGGGTCATAATCAAAAAGGTTTAAACCATCTCTCTCTCTCTCTCTATATATATATATATATATATACAGACACACAAACACATACACATATATGTGTATATATTTTTTTTAACAAGAAACTCTATAATATTCACCTTTGTACTCCCAGCACTAAGCACAATGTCAGGCACATAGACATCTACAAATACTGCTTGAACTAAACACAACTGTCCACGTTCTGCCATACACTCACTAAATAAACATTAGCAAATCAATTAATCATTTTTTAAAAGAGATATGAAGGCTGTTGTTTGACCACTGAGTCTAATAGTGGAAATACAAAACTAGCAGAAGAGAGTCCTTAGGAAAAGAGCCTAAATCACTGATTAACAACCCTGGGGCTTTGAGGAGATAATAATATGGGGTGCATTTAATGTAGGGCAATAGAGGGTGATGTCTCTGCTGGGGCTGAAAATCAAAACATGGTTCTGACTGTTCCAAAAGAGTTTATGTGTTGGACTGTTCAAGAATCACAATTATCTCAATCTTACTAAAAGATGGACTGGAACCCAAAATGTGAAATTCAATAGAAATAGATACTAAATCCAACATATCTTTGTTTTTTAAACCTTCATAGGGATGACATAGCCAGAGAGCATGCAGAAGAGCATACTCTAGATGCAGAAGGTAAATGGTGGTTGCCAGGGGCCAAAGGGAGGGGGAATTCAGAAGCTGCTGTTCAGTGGGTATAAAGTTTCAGTTGTGCAAGACAAAAATTTTTCTAAGGATCTGTTGTACAATATTGTGCCCATAGTTAACATTACTGTACTGTACACTTAAAAATGTGTTAAGAGGGGCCGGGCGTGGTGGCTCACACCTGTAATCCTAGCACTCTGGGGGGCCGAGGCGGGTAGATCGCTCAACCTCAGGAGTTCGAAACCAGCCTGAGCAAGAGCGAGACCCCGTCTCTACTAAAAA
>VBSM01000662.1:1502749-1531931 GCA_008086735.1 Cheirogaleus medius
ACCATGGCACTCTAGCCCGGGCAACAGAGTGAGACTCTGTCTCAAAAAAAAATGTATTTAAAAAAAAATTGTTAAGAGGATAGCTCTTGACAGGGTCTCACCCTGTTGTCGGGGCTAGAATGTGGTAATGTGAACATAGCTCACAGCCACCTCAAACTCCTGGGCTCAAGTGATCCTCCTGTCCCAGCCTCCTGGGTAGCTCAGACTTCAGGTGTGAACTACCACACCCAGCTGATTTTTTAATTTTTTTGTAGAGATAGGGTCTCACTATGTTTTTCAGGCTAGTCTCAAACTCCTGGCCTCAAGCGATCCTCCTGTCTCAGCCTCCCAAAGTGCTAGGATTAGTGCTAACCACCATACCCAGATGATAGCTTTTATGTTATGTGGTTTTTTTAACCACAATAAAAAAAAAAAGCATGCTCATGTAAAATAAATTTGAAGTCTTCTACAGATAAATTGAACTATTTTTATCTTCTTTCCCTCCTGAGCATCCCTCAAAATGACAGCCTGTGTATGAAAAAGGTATAATGCTATAATAGCAAAGAGAAAGAAAAACAAGCCATCACGATCTGAGTGATTTCAGTCTCTTCATGGAAGATGAAAGGGATGGTTAGGAACAGTAACTAATGTAACAAGCGGAAGAAATTCAGGGGATGCTCCACAGCGGCATCAGTCTTCCCTGAAGGATGCCACAGAGGCCTGGACTCCAAAGTGCTGGATACCACAGAAGACAAAAGTTAGCCATGCAGGTGGAAGTGGTGGGAGATACTGAAAGTTTTCATCAGATGAAAGGGTCTCCTGTCCACACAACTGCTCTGATTCATTTTCTTAAATAGTATATAAATTTCTTTCTAAAACTATTATCAGCAATATATTTATTGAGATGCATTTTACAACTTCCAATCTGGGGCCTTCTGGGACTATGTGATCATGGTAAACAACTATCTACCCACTCATTAATCTCCCTGATTGCTTGCAGGGAGTTTAACCCTAAGGCCAGCTAGGAGCACACAACCAACAGAGAGGCAAAGATTTCACCTTACATGTTGCTTGATTTCTTCCATTCTTTTCTGATAAATTTTTAAAACTATATATAAGTTCAATTTTCATTTCTACCACCCAGAAGTATATACTGTCAACACATTGTGATGTCGCTTCCAGGCTTTTTTTTTTCTTTAAAGAGATAAAGAGGCAATGGATAAAACTAAATTTCTTTTAAATGACCACTCCCATTTCCATTCTTTTCCCACTTTCATCACATTCAATCCCTATTAAGATTTCGGTCTTCCAGATCATTTTTTATTATTTTCAAAGCCATATGTGCTATGGTCTGAATGTGTCCCTGAAATTCATGTGTTGAAACTAAATCACCAATGCATTAGGAAATGGGGTCTTTAATCAAGCCCTGAGGCTGGAGCTCTCATGGATGGGATTAGGGTCCTTATAAAAGCTTGAGGGAGTGGGTTCATTCTTTTCTGTTGTTCTTCCACAGTATGAGGACACAGCAACAAGGTGCCATCTCAGAAGCAAAAAGCAGCCCTCATCAGACACCAAACCTGCCAGCATCTTGATCTTGAACATCCCAGCCTCCAGAACTGTGAGAAACAAATTTCTATTGTTTATAAAGCATCCAATCTCAGGTATTTTGTTATAATAGCATAGTCCCATCAGACTAAGATAACATGGATTCATAAAATGTATACAGTAATTAATTGTATGTGTTTTGATTGATATAAATAGTAATATAAACTATATATTACTTTTGTCATTCACAAGTATGAAATTTTGTTTTGGTTTTTAGATTGTAATGATTAGCTAACATTATACATGTACATATGTACCATGCACTCTTTAAAACACTTTTTATACATTTATATATTTAATTCTCACAATAAAATCATAAGATAAGTGGTATAATTATTGCCATTTCAAAAATGAGAAAACACTCTGATCATATAAACGAAGATGATATTATTGGGGGTTAACAAGCATCATTACTAACATAAAAAGTATAGAGCCTACACTGTATCTCTAGTTTATGCTAGTTAATTGTTGGAGAGAATTCTATCATATGCAAATATAATGGCATTTTTTGTAGACCCATTGTTGAATATTTGGTCATTTCCAATTTTTTGCTCCTGGTTAAAAGTACTTAAATTAATGTACCTACATATGTCTCCGGGAGAAGTTTCCCTATACCGTAGTTCATAAAGTGGAATTGCTGGATTGTGATGTGCACTCCAAAAGCGTAAGTGATGAGACCAATTTAGACTCCCAACAGAAATATATAAAAGCATCATTTCCTTTTTGTCTTTCCCAGTACATGGCATTTTCCAGGCTTTAATTTTTGTCAGTGACAGGCAAAAAAATACCATGTCGTTTTAATTTGTACCTTTCTGATTAAAAGTGAATTTGAGCTTCTATTCATACTTATATTGTCCACTGGAATTTTTTTTTCTTCCATTTGTTGTATATTCCCATTGTTAAAACAGTCTTGCAATTTTTGCATTTGGCTTTTCAATATTGATATGTACGAATTCTTCATATAAATAATGAAACTAAAAATGGAAGAGGGGAGAAGAGAAAAGTAGAATTAGAACATTGATTGTTACATAGGCAACAGGTTAGAGTTAAAAGATACCAATAAAATTAAATAAACCAGATAAAAACAGGTTAAATAAGAAAGCAGGAGATGAGAGCCACTAAAAAGATGTATGTATAAAGATAACCATTAGAAAAAAAATAAAAACCTTCCTGAATACCAAAAATAAAAAAATTAAAGATTAAAGAGCAAAGAATACACAGTTCATCAAGAAAGGAAAATAGAAAATATCACCAAAAACACATAATTATACAATATTACGACAGAGTTTTGAGACCAAACATGTAAGTTATATTAATAAGTGTTAATGTGCATAAATTTCCTATTACAAAAGAAGTTTTAATTAGGCTTACAAAGTAAGACTCAACCAAATTCTGTATACAAGGAACATGTCTAAAACAAAATTATTTAGAAAGGTTAAAAATAAAGAGATGGACAAAGGTTTAATTGACATAAACAATGAGAAAGCAAGAGAAGTGAACTTGACAGAAGATGAATTTAAGCCAGAACGTACTAAACATGGCAAAGGAAAATATTTCTTAAGACTTAAAAGCCATGACTCACAACAGAAATATTAAACATAAATATTTTTGTACAAAATAACACAGTGACTACCTCTCTGATAAACAGAAACACACTAATAATCAGAGACTGATACGCCACCCTTAGCACAAGAAAGAGGACAAAAAATAAGTATGGAGATGGAAGACCAAAGCCTGCAAAAACAAAAAAGTGTTTTTCATAGATATAGATCAAACCCTGATAATAGAGAATACACCTTCTTCTCAAATACACATGGAATGAATATTCACCAAAAAATGAGCATATAACAATTCAAAAAGAAAATTAGTAAGTATTATTAAGTGGAAATATTACAAATATTGTGATCACAATGAAATTAAATTAGAAGTGATTAAAAAAAACAAAGAGCATCTTCCTCCTGGAAAGTCAAAAACTTTCTATTAAATAACTTTGAGTGAAAAGGGGAAATTCCAATTGAAATTACAGAATGTCTTTATCATACATTAAATTTCTATGTTTCCTTAGGTCTATTTCTGGGGTATTCTATTCCACCAGTATGTTTGTCTATTTATATACCAATACTACACCGTTTTAATTATGTGGGAGCAGCAGTGTGTTTAATGTCTGGGTATTTGTGCATGTTTGTTCTTTTCAAGATGAATGTTAGCATCGAGTTGTTTAGCTCCATAAAAAAGTTTATTGGGATTTTTGTTAGGGTTGTGTTAAATTTATAAATTTATTTAGAGAGAACTGACATCTTTATAAGATTGAGTCATTCTATCCATGGACAGGAATGTTTTACTATTTGTTTGAGTCTACCTTTGTGTCTTTCAGAAGTGTTTTAAATTTATTCTTTTATTGGTTTTACATATTTCTTGTTAAGTTTATTACTAAGTATTTAATCTTCTTCGATTCTACTTAAATGGGATTTTTCTCTACCATTACGTCCTCTAATTGATTTCTTAATTGGATATTATGATAACCTCACTGAATTATTTTATTGTTTGAATTTGTTTTATTATTGATACTCCAGGATATTTGAGGCCTTCTACCATGTCTTCTTCAAAAAGAGATGGCTTTTTCTTTTCTTTACCAATTCTTCTGCCTCTAATTGATTTACCTTGATTATATTATCAAGAACTTCTAGTACAATATTGAGAAGGGCATATTTTTGCCCTATTTCTGATATTAGTGAAAATTTTCTAGTGTATCCTCATTAAGTATGATATGGGTTTTAAGACTAAATCTGTAATTTCTTTTTTCTTTTTCTTTATACATCTTTATTCTTATTAAAGAAATATCAATTATTTCTCAGTTAAAAATTTTAATGGCTATATACTTTATTTCTGAGATTTCTACTTGATTATTTTTCAATAACTATTCTTGTTCTAGTTTTATGGATATAATGGCCTACTTTATTGCCTTGAAATTTTTAAAAACATTTATTTTAAAGGATTTCAATGGCCTTTCAGGAAGTAGTATAACATAGTGATTAAGAGTATAGACTAAAGAGAGAGAGAGCCTCAGTTCAACTATGTTCTATCACTTTCTAACCGTGACACTGGGCAAATTACTTAAAATTTGAGCACATTGGTGTTTTCTATAAAGTGAAGCTTAAAGAAGACAATGCCTATAAAATATTTATAACAGTGTGTATAACAATACGCACTCAGTAAAGATTGGCTATTAAAATTCTGTCTTGTTTTTTAAGTTTGTTTTTCATGACACTAAATTTCCTCATGGTTTTTAATTCCTGACTAGGATTTTATCTTTTGTGGAATTACTTCCTGTAAGAGTTTTCTCCCTAGAGTGTTCTGGGTTCCATAGACTGCATGCTGGTCATGTTTCAACATTGGCTATGCCTGGTTCTACTGGACGCACTGGGTTTTTAACACATTGACTGCCGCACTAGAAAAAGGAAATTGGGGCGGGGCATGGTGTTTTATTATGAAAATAGAATAAAAACTTCTAAAACAAAATGATCCTAAGTTAATGAAAAATTGGTTATTTTTTATTGTTTTCCATGAATGAGTTATATGCAATTAAATTGTCAATATTAAGTATAACAATAAGAACATCAACCAGTAAGATTTTCATGAACCAGCTATAATTATATATGCGTCATGAGGCCCTGAACTCAAAACTAGCATGAGTTAAATACAACTCATGTGGCAGATAATGTGTTAAACCAGGTCTTATGTTGGTATCTTGGCTGGAGTTTGGAGAGTAGGGTGAGGGAATGAATAGTTTAAATCTGGATCAATCTAAGTGCACTAAGAATCCTGGATTGAGCCAGGAGTAAACAGGAGTGAGAGGGATCTACTTTGTTTTAGGTTTATCCAAGATAGTCGACTGAAAGAATAACTTGAAGATAATAATGTCAGAGAAGTTGTGGGCACAGAACTCCGATTGTAAGAAATTTTCTAGCGAATGGGAGTTGAGGAAGTTGGGGAAATGAGTAAAGACTTTTCTTTCAAGAAGTTAAGGGTGATTGGAAGGAGAGAAATGATATGGTAGCTTAAGTAGCAATAAGGTTAAAAACTATTTTTAATAGGATAAATGAGAAGTGAGCACATCTTCAGAGTGAATAGAGTGGGGCAGGTTGAGGTTTGGAAAGAAGTAGATCCATTCTGATGCTTTAGAAGAATTCTCACTCACTCTTTTCACTTGGTTAATGGAAGAATTGTGATTGAGAAAGCCATATTTGATCAAATTATTAAATGTTTTGGTAGAATTCTCTTTTGTTGATGGTCTCAGTGTATCTAAACAACACTCAACTGTAGAATAAAACGATTCCCATGGAAATTCCAGAAGTTATTCCATAACACATATGTTAAATCAGAAGTAGGAAGGAGTTGGGTTCAGACTTGATGCTTTTTGCCTCTAGATGATATTTAAAAACAAAGAGTCTTGTTCTGTCTCTAAAGGGAACAGACAGTCAACATAGTTTTGTGAGAGCTGCTTTTCTGGTATAATTACCCTAATGTAATATTTATCTTCAAGGTCAGCAGTGGCTGTTAAAAAGGCTGTCCCTTTCCCTGGAGAACAGTATCCTCCCCCTGACAAATAATTTCTGTTGGAAGAACATTCTGTAAGTCCATGTTCTCACTACAAATATTATCCAACGTAGCACTGGAGGACACTTTAAAAACAAAGTCCTTTTTGATCTTTCTGAGCCAAAATTTCTTAGACTTAATTCCTTTTCCACAAAATAAGCAGGATCTTTTGGATTGAGGATTAGTCTTTTAATCCTTAATCTCTATCTTCTTTACAAATTGTTTTTAGTTTTGGTTCCCATATCCGAATGAGGGATTTGGACAGATGACCTCTAAGTTCCCTTCCATTTGTAACATGCTGGAGCTCTTTGAATCTGGGTGATTATAACTATTGTGTCTTATTTCCTTAGTATATACTAAACTTCTTGAGGTTAAATAGGGAACATGTTTTATTTGTCTTTAGGTCCCCCAAAACACGTAAGATGGAATGCCTATATCAGCAAGTCTCTCTGTTACTGAAAATGTAAATGAGTTAATTAAATAAATGGCAATATCTAAAAATGGTATAGCATTGCACAGGGATACCACCTTAGTGAGAATTGGAAGAGAGGTCCTTCCAGGTGAATACAACCTAAGTACATGGCTTGATTCTCCAAGAACTGGCCGAATTTCAGCCCCCAGTCTCCTCTCTTGGTTGTGTGCTCTTGCGCAGAATAACAACCTCCACAATGGTGCTGGGTGACCCATCATGCTACCTCCAGTGAAGCCTGAGGAGCAGCTTTCTTGTATCTCCTCCATAGGTCTGTATGTAACTAGGGGGGACAGCTGTCCCAAGAACCATACCACTAACCTAAGCATCTAGATCACAGCCACAAAAAATACACACCCTCCTCTGAAATACTATAAGGATCAACATCATCATGCATTGTATCCACCTCCAGAAGTAAAGCCTTGCTGTTTATCAACTATTAACCTCATACAGAGGTTTTCTCTCATATGGGTATCACTGATCCTTCTGTATCTTCATCTTTGTATTTATCTCTGTATTTATTTTTATAATAAATTAGCTTACTCTCCTTAACTTTAGCTTCTTCTCTTATCATCCTTTCCATTTCCTGGGCTTAACTGGACTTAACTTTCCTGGAAATTGAGCTGTTCCTCAAATTAGATGGAGGATGTTTTTGTTGTTATTTGTTTTGTTTTGTTTTCTCATATCCTGTAGATCTCAGGATCAAGAGGTAATTTAGTCTTACCCTTTTCTATTCATTGTCATTTCCAGATTAATGAATGACCTTGCTTTCAAAATTCAATTTATCCTTTAAGACTCACATCCCCTGGATATATTTATGACATATGGTAGATGCTAGTTGCCTATGCGTTGCTTGTTTTCTTTCCAAAACAGAACACTGACTTTGTATGGAGTAACAATATGCCCAGCTTTTAAAAGAAAATAAAAAATAAATTTACCTTGCAGCCAAGATTAGCCAAGTCACATGGTTTTACCTAATATGATATAAGCAAAAATTACTGGACAGAATTTGCAGGAACTCACTGGAAAAGGGGGAAGACTCTACTGGCTCTCTACTTGTGTCCCTTCCTTTCCCTTCTAGCTGAGTGTAATGCTAATGCCAGCTGGATGCTGGATCTTGGTAATCACAAGGCAGCAAGCATGAGGGCAACAGCCACGAGCTAAAGATGGTTTAGAGGAAAGAAAAAAGGAGCCTGTTGACATTACATGGCTGCTGTATCCGCCTGGAAAGCCTACATCCAAACTTCTTGTTATGCAAGACAAACAAAACTCTGTGTTTATTTAATCCATGTTTAAAGCTAAATGAAACAAAGCTAACTTCTCCCTCCTGGTTTTTTCCTCCTTCCTCTCCAAGCACTTCAACTGCAGTATCACAATCTTCTGTTCACTGTGACATCAGTATCCACAGAGAAGTTCCAATCAGCATCTCCCCTCAGTCAATGTCTCCACCTATAGATTTTTAAAATCTCATTTCTGATTAGCTTTGTTTCACTCCACCAAGGACTTGCTCAAAATTTTGTTAGTACCAGAAACTTCCTCACTTCTAAAATCTCAAATCCAACCCTTTCGTTTTCTGATACCTTTTTCTGTTCTTCAAGATTAATTGATCGAGTAACCTCATTAAAATAATCGTTTGACCTCATCTGATAACCATTTATTGAACTTTTCTTTCTCACTAGCTTTCAAATCTCTCTTTCACTTGAATTCTTCGGAAACTAACTCCCTCACATTTTCATCACCAGATATGCATCTCCTCAGTCACATATACCAGGGTCTTGTTCCTTTCTGTAATGCTCCCAAGTCTTCTTCATCATCAATCTCTCCCTTTCTGCTGGCTAGCGGGAAGTAAATACTTCCCTGCTTTCCCAGATCAGGCTCTGTAGAACTAAAGTGTGATCACTCTTTTGCAAACACTCTCAACTCCCTTGACTCCTGCTTCCTCTAATTTATTTTCATGGCAAAATCTAAGTGTAATTTTACCAAGCAACTGAACATTCTTGAAGAGAATCACATAGGTTTTCACACAGGGGAGATCGGTTTTGTGTTAAATTTGTGGCCGGTAACTTCAAATGGGTATTCAACTGTCCCCAGCAATTCTCCTAGGCTGCTCCAGGAGGTTCATTTTCTCACTTGCTGACCATTCTCCTTGAAGCCTTACACCCTATTTCATTGGAAGCTAGAGGCGGGGCATTGGGGGACTGGAATTCTTCAGAAACTAACTGTTTCACATTTTCATCACCACATGTATATCTCCTCACTCACGGCTACCAGGGCCTTGCTTCTTTCTACAATGCTCCTCTTCGTCATCATCAGACTCTCCCTTTCTGCTGGTTCATTCCCAATTATCATACAACAATGGCTCCATCTCTCTTCAATAACCCATACTTGATCTCACCTCTACACCAACCATAGCTACTTCCTTCTCCTCCGCTTTATGGCCAAAGTTCTCCAGAGAATTTTCTCTATACCCAATCTCCATATCTTCACCTCCTATTGATATTCACATTTGTATTGTAACCAGCTCCATGAACAAATTTCAATGACCCCTCTGTGCTTTTTATAATCCTTTCCCTTAACTAACTACTTAACCTTTTGAATTGTTTTCCAGAAATGGTGGATTTTTTGCAAGATAGAGGAGTTGAGATTCTGATCAGGAAGGGCAGACTTCCTGATGCAAGCAAGATTCACCATCCACCTCAACCTGCCCCAAGTCACGTGACCCTCCTTAAAAAGGTCATGATCTCCATTAGTCAGAGAGATGGATTTGAGGCAGCTTCTCCTATTGTCCCAACAACACCTCTGTCATACTAAAAAATTCCTTTCTTCCGTGGCAATCCTCATTGTCTCAATAATTGGATCTTCGTGCAATGAGCAACTAGAACTAGATCAAGATACTCTTGCAGTTTGACAACAGTATTTCTTTAATTTTTTTTGATAATGTTGCTATTTTCTTTTTGAAATTGAACTTTTAAAAGGGTTCATTTTAGTGTAACCTAAAGCTCAGTACTTGTCCCCAAGGCCAAATCAGTGAGAATGAAGAATGAGGACAAGTAATTTGATAAAAAAAGGAAGAGAAGTTTATTAATTTGCTGGCAAATAAGGAGGGTGGTAAATTAGCATCTCAAAGACCACCATCCTGCCTTTAAGCAGAAAAACAGAGCTTTTTAAAGGAGAGTTTTCAGTGGTTGGGCTTAGGTCTAGGTGACCAGTGTCACATGTTAAGGTTTTGGGCTATTGTTGCTTAACTATAATTGGTGGTTTCAGTCTTGGATTATTGCAACCTTACCTCCTCTGATAATGATCTTGTGACCCTTGTCTGGACAATTCTGTTGAGCCATCTCCTGTGGTTTAAGATAATAGAAAACAAACAGTAAACGTTTTTCTGCCCCTTTGATTACTGGCCTCAGGAAGGAATGCAAGTTTTAATTCCCCAAAAGGGTGTGGTTTTAAAAAGATAACTCATAAAACATTTCATTGCCCTCTTTCAGACCTTTACCTTTTTTAAATTAGCCCAGTGGATAATATATCAAACATACATGTACTCATTACCTAGAATCAAAAATTGCTAAATTTTGTCTTTTTGTTTTCAGATGCTTCATTACTTTGCTGTTTTAAATATATATTTAGGTCATTATATACGAAGTGTCCAATTTCAAATCAAAGGTGTAGTTTATTATATCTCAAACAAGAAGCAGTATAATTAATCAAAGTATGCACCTAAACTATCTACACAATTTTGCTATCTTAACAGTAGCTTATTTATGCCAGCAGCAAAGAAGCCTGGAGAGTGAGTGGCAATGATGACAAAAGGTGTTTTCCACAGCTTGTTGAGAACTCAGTATTTTTCCTTGCAGGAAGGGGTCCAAAGCCCGGAAGAAGTGGTATTCAGTTGGTACAAGGTCTGGTCTGTACAGTGGATGACAGAGAGTTTTCAAGTACAGCTTCTGTAGTTTAAGCTGTGTTGTTTGTGTGACATGTGGTCAAGTGTTGTCTTGCAAGAGGATGGGCCTCTGTCTATTGACCGATCTTGGCTGTAAAACCACAATCACCCTCATCATTTCCAATTAGATGCAGTGGACATCTGCTGCAATTGATTGACCTGGTTTCATGAAGTTGTCGTGGATAATACAAGCACTGGACCACCAAACAGACACCATTAGCTTTTTTTGATGAATATTTGGTTTTGGACTGTGTTTCGATACTTCATCTTTATTGAACCGGAATGCTTCTAGAGGATTTCTCTTCTGACACTCAGTTAACTTATGCGGAACCCATCTATCCAGCTTCTTTACCTTGTCCATTTGTTTCAAATGGTTTAATGTTGTTGGAACAGTAATGTCAAACCTTACTGCTAATTCACGTATAGGTTGAGATGGATTCACTTCCACTACAGCTTTCAGCTCATCATTATCCACTCTGGTCTCAGGTTGCCCACATGGCTCCATTTTCAAGATTAAAATCAACAGAATGGAACTTCTCAAACCATCAATGTACTGTGTATTAATTAGCCACATCCTTCCCAAACACTTTGTTGATATTTCAAGCAGTCTGGACCACATGGAACTCATATTCAAAAATAACACAAATTTTTGACTTATCTACGGTTTCACAAAAATTGCTCTAAAAAAAAAATTGGAAGTTAATCACAGGCCAAAATGTGCATTTGAAATACTGAGGATGTACTTTCACAATAAAAATAAAACAAGAAGTGTCAAAGAGAAACGTCAGAGATATCAGCTGTCAAACTCAGTACTTAAGAAAATCAGATATTTTATACTTAATAAGCTACATCATTACAGGTAAAGTTGAGATCCAATTTGCTCTTTTCCCTAGATACATCTCCTTCCATCATCAAGAAAATCATTATGATGCATTTAGTTTGCATCCAAATCATCGTTTATACTTTAATATACAATACACACATACATATTCATAAACAATCTAAATCTAGTTTTGTGTATTTACTTTAAAATATACATAAAGTAGAATGATTCTAAAGCTTTTTTTTTTTTGCCTCAACCTTAGATCTTTGAGATCTATACAGATTGATTCATATTTATCTATGTCATCCACTGTAAATGCTTTATATATTCCATCTTTTGTACTCAAAATCATTTTGTTGAAAGGCCACATAGTATAGTGGTTAAAAGCAGGGGC
The DNA here is from genome assembly GCA_008086735.1 of Cheirogaleus medius. Classification (NCBI taxonomy): domain Eukaryota; kingdom Metazoa; phylum Chordata; class Mammalia; order Primates; family Cheirogaleidae; genus Cheirogaleus; species Cheirogaleus medius. The sequence continues at coordinate 1,514,556 of VBSM01000662.1, forward strand.
TCTGGAGCTAGGCTGATCAGGTTTACTACACGCCTATGTTACTTAGTGGCTGTGTGACTGTAGGCAAGTTATTTAAACTCCCTGACGTCAGTCACTTCATCTATAAAATGTAGTTAATAAATGCAGCCATGTTTTTGGATTAAATGAAGATTAAATGAGTTAATGTCTGTAAAGTACCTAGAATCTTTCTATCCTATAATAATCATGCAATACTAGTGTGTCAATAGGAAAACAGATGGCATGTTAAAATTAGGATAATTGGAAGAAGGTTTACTTATAAAGGGACTAATTACCAAAGTGTAGGCAGAGAGTAGGAAAACCACATGGAATAGCATATTTAGCCATGACATCAGCAGAGAGAGGGAGCTGTTAACACTTTTAGGCCAGAACAAAACCAAATACATTAATATAATTAGGAGACAAATCATTACAAACAAACTGAAACCCCCTCTCCAATCTTCTTCCCTTTCCAAGGTAATTGCTATTAGGCATTTGGTTTATAGCCAAACTACATTTCAAAATGTTTATACACACTCATTCACGCAGACACCTAAACCTCTTTAAAGAAAGAAGTTGCTAGAACCTAGGATAGATGTCATGTAATGGAGTCCTCTCTACAACCTGCTGTCAACTATTGTTTCCAAAAGCATGTTCAGTGGAGCACTGACTGGTTCTGCAGGGTGTTAGCGAGTTTCTTGTCAAATAAGTTTATGAATAGTATTTAAAACTAAATTAAACAACTCTTTTCACCAGGATTTCTTACAGCTTTAGCTGTGCTACAGTGGGAGTCAGGAAGGGACCAAGGAGAGCATTACCTACCCCGTCTCATTCCTTGTCCAGGACTGCCAAAGTGCACTGGGGGCTGGTGGAGGGGGTACCCTGAAGACTTCCAATGTCAGTGGAAGGGACGATGAGGCACCATTTAAGCTCCAACTCCCTTGTAGCCTGAAGGGCCAAGTGAAACCTCTTGGGTTGGGAAATTTGAACCATGTGAAAAGTGCCAGCTCAAAGACTGGCAAACCAAATGGGCCCCAGCTCTCACAGATTTTCCTCACTGTCTTGTGGAGGAAACAAATTAGTAAGATTCATCAATACATACTTTTAAATTTTATTCCATCAGGGATCAACTGTATAACTCCAAATTATCTCCAATAATGGCAGATTGACTTCAATTACACATAGCACAGTGGAGATTTATAACCTATCAGCAAACTATTTTTAGAGAATTTTTCCTAAGTCATGATTTACAATCATAAAAACTGTGCTGCATATAAAAACCATCCCTGTAGTACTGGACTCACTGAAGATATTATAATTAAATAAGTGTCAGGCTGGGTGCAGTGGCTCATGCCTGTAATCCTAGCACCTTGAGAGGCCAAAGTGGTAGGATTGCTTGAGCTCAGTTGTTTAAGACCAAACCGAGCAAGATCGAGACCTGGTCTCTATGAAAAAAAACTAGCTGGGTGTGGTGGCACACGCCTATAGTCCCAGCTACTCAGGAGGCTGAGGCAGGAGAATTGCTTGAGTCCAGGAGTTTGAGGTTGCAGTGAGCTATGATTATGCCACTGCACTCTACCCGGGGTGACAGAGTGAGACGCTGTCTCAAAAAAAAAAAAAGTGTCAAGTATTTTACAGATAGCTTTGTAGGACTACCGTGAGCATGGTTATTGGCCCCAGGATTCTCACCTTGTGATTGGCCCCTGTGAGAGCGGGTGGATAAAGTCATTTTTAAATCATTCTAAATGAAATCCAATTTGAAATAAGTTTTGATTGACAGTGACCTTGCAATCAAATTTCACAGCCCCCAAGTACTCCCATTGCAGATGGCTTCATAGACTCCATTGGGTTTTTAATGTCAATTTAAAGTGAGATCGGAAGGTGCTCATGGATAGAGATTATATGGATACATAAAAGTGGAAATGTACTGTATGGGCTCTGGTCTGCCTCTCAGATGGAACTGTTGGGAAGGCACAATATGGGGACTTTGGAACTGAGATACTTGTCTGAATCATGTCTTCACCAGCTCTGATGTGCTGCGTGTTGCCAGGTTTAACAATGAGGAAAAACTTATGGCCTCATGTAGGATAGGTGAGTTGATTATATTCTATTTTTATTTTCAGTTGTTCTTCTAATGATAAGAGGCCGAGAGTAAGGACCAAGGCAGTTGGGCATCACTTTACTTTGTGGACAAGGTGGCATTCCACCTGATAAAATTGAACTTTGGGGGTATAGTCCCACATTTAGTGATTCTTCCACTCATGGAAAAGGAACAGATGAAGAAATATGATGCAGCTGTCTGAAAAATTGCCTTGCTTCATTGATGTCTTATTTCCTTTGCTAGTTTCCTATCTTCCAGTTTCCTTAATACTAGCAAGTTTAACAGTTGAAAGCCACAGAGTAACCCATTCTCTAAAATATATAAGAAATGTGCTGTGCCCAAGAATCAGGGCCCTGTGAACATTTTCTGCAGCCTTAACACTTATGTGAGAACTGGATAGCCTACTCAATGACAATTTGGTTTCATTTTTTGTAAAAGAAATGATTCAATATTTATTATTTCATTTAAAAATAACTATATTAATCATACTACGGATTAATATGGATAGCATATTTTTATGTGTTCATTTTTTAAACATTTTTTCAAACCTATTTTTTCAAACTATGTTTTATATGTTTATTTTTCTTTCTTTAAGTTTTATTTTGTTTTTAATTGACACATATTTATGGGGTATAATGCTATGTTTCGATACATATATACATTGTGCATTGACCAGCCCCTTACCTGTGGGAACTTGTAGATTCATTGCTAGAAGACCCTTGATCTTCAACTGCCCTTACTAGGGCTAGAAGGTTTGCAGGTCCATAAAGTTTTATTTTGACAGCTCAGTGATACTTTTTTCCTTCCAAAATTCAACTCCAAAAAAGATGAAACTAGAACCAGACAAAAAGGTCTGGTTTCATCTTTTTTAGTTGAATTTTAGAAGAAAAGAATTGGTATCCAAAGGGTTTCCAAAATGATGCCATTCTTTGCTCTGCTCTTAAAGTTCTCTCCCTGCACACTCCATTAAACTTATCGTGGCATAAAATCAAGGTTCTATCACTAATCTGTCAAAAGGAAAATGTAAGTATTTGCATATCTCCTAGCATCCGCAAGGGCAGTTGGAGATCAAGGATCTTGTAGCAAGGAGTCTACAAGCTCCCAGAGGCATAGGCTGGTTATGTCAAGTGCTAGCGCTAAAGACAAAGTCTTCAGAGTGAAACATTGTTCAATACTGCATAACTCTTCTTGTAATTGCCCTGACCACTGTACCCATTAACAGCTAAATCCACATTGCTTGCTTGAATAACAGGTATTTGAGCTCCACATCAAAGATAAACTCTTTACAGAGTAAAGCCAGAATAAAAAGAAAATGAAGCTCATCATGTCTGGTATTTTTATCTTGAAGGTCTGTGTATACAAAGAATTCTTAAAACACTATAAGAAAGCAAACAACCCTATTAAAATGGTCAAAAGATCTGAACAGACACCAAAGAAGATACACAGATAAGAAATAAGCATATGAAAAGATGCTCATCATTAAACATCACTAGGGAATTGCAAAATAAAACAACAACTAGATACCACTACACACCTGTTAGAATGGCCAAAATCAGGAACATTTTCAACACCAAATGCTGATGAGGATGAGGATGTGGAGCAACAGGAACTCTCATTCATTTTTAGTGGGAACACAGAATGGTACAGCCACTTTAAAAGACGCTTTTGGCTGGGCATAGTGGCTCACACCTGTAATCCCAGCACTTTGGGAGGCCAAGGCAGGAGAATCACTTAAGGCCAGGATTTCAAGACTAGCCTGGGCAATATAGCGAGACCCTGTTTCTATAAAAATGTTTTTTTTAATTGGCCAGATGTAGCCATGCACACCTCTAGTACAGATACTCAACGAGGCTTGAGCTCATGAGTTCCAGGTTGCAGTGAGCTATGATTGCATCACTGCACTCCAGCCTGGGAGACAGAATGAGACCCTGTCTCTAAAAACAAAAAAGAATCTTTATCCAAGGTAAAATCCAAAATTAGTGAGAGAGCAATGGGGAGCCAGGAGATTCATAAAAGACAGACAGATGATTGCCTCAGGCTACTCCTCAGCATTTCCTAATACATGTTCTCCATGCTCCACCCCACAAAAGGAACAAAGGTATTTATTATAAAAATATAGTTGGGAAACAGCTGGAGACCAAGAAACCGATTATGCTGGTGCTTCCATACCTAAAACTATTGTCTATAATTGCTTCAGGGGCCAATCAAGTGAGAGCCGAAGGGATGGGCTGGAGTCAAATGCCTGTTGCTGGAAGTCTGGAATTCTCAATTCAATGACTATCTGGACAGAATTTATGGCTCTGAGTGAAGTAAATAGTTCAGCAGCTCACTAAGTTTTTAAAATATTTTTGTTTATTTGTTTTACTCTTTATTGAAGTGTAATATGCATACAGAAAAGTGTTAGAAGCATAGAGGTCCTGAGACCACAAAGCTTGAGAACCATTACTGTAATTTTGTGACTATATCACAATTTATTTTTTCCATTATATTGTTGATGAGCATTTGGGGTTTTCTCATTTTTGACTACTACAAATATGTTTCTATGAACATGTCTTTTGGTGAACATATGAACTCATTTTTGGGGGGTATATGTACATAGAATTGGTATTGATGGGACATAGGGTATGTGTTTAGTTTCTAGTAGATACTATTACACCAAACAGTTTTTCAGAATGTACCAATTTACACTCCCACCAGCAATTTATAATACTTTCAGTAGTCCTACATTCTAACCAACACTAGTATTATTTATTGTTTATCATTTTTTAGCTATTTTGCTATTTAGTGGTATGATATCAGGGTTTTAATTAGCATTTCTCTGAAGCAAGTGAAGTTGAGCACCTTCATATGAATCACTTATATATTATTTTTTAAATTGTTCAGTAATTCTATATATTTTTCTACTGGGTTGTGTACTTTTTTCTTATTGAGTTGTAGAAGTTCTTTTCCTCTTAAAATGTTTTTTCTGCATTTATTAAAATGATCATGTTTTCTCTTTTTTTGTTGTCAATGTGCATTACATCAATTGGTTTTCAAAAATTAAACCACTCTGGAAAATCTGGATTACACATACTTAATCAGGATGTATATCATTTTTATATATTACTGGATTTGATTTGCTAATTTTGTAACCTCACCAGACCAATCTGGCTCAACTTTTATGTAAAAAAGTTGTTTTTCAGTTGCCATGGCCCCCCAGCTTGAAGGTCATGTAACCTGAGCATGCCCAGACAAACCACGCATGCAACCATAGGCAGAACCTAAGGGCTTGGACTGAGGAGGTGGGACTGATTTAAGAAGCAGACACCACATGATAGGATCCAGGATCCAATCAAATTGAGCTCTGGTGTTCCTCCATGGCTGGATCCAGTCAGATCATGCCTCCCATCATTACTTCTTCACAAGATCCAATCAGATCACAGCTCATTACCCTATGCCTATAAAACCAGCCCAACCCTCTTGTTCAGGGACACACTGCTTGAGAACTATCCCTAGTGGGCCCATAACTTGGGCCAAATAATAAAGACCACCTTGCTACAACTGACTTGGCTGTGTCTATCGACTTGATATCTGCCAAGCAAATGAACCCCTCTTTTGGGGAGGTAACAGTTATTCAAAGGCTTTTTGCATCTATGTTCATGAGAGAAATTAGTCTATAATTTTCCTATTTTTGTAATGTTCTTTGCAATCAGGGTTATACTGACTTCTTAAAATGTTCCCTCTTTTCTATTATCAGCAACATTGGTATTATTTCTTCCTTAAATGTCATGAAAAAATGTACCCATTAAGTTAGCCAGGCTTGGGATATTTTTAATTAGAAAATTTTAAATAACAGATTCAATATCTTAGTAGATATCAGACTATTCAGATTTTCTATTTCTTCATCTGTCTATGTTGGTAAATTCTATGGTTGAGGAAATTATTTTATCAAAATTATCTCAAATATATTTACACAGTGTTTCATAATATCCTCTTTTTATCTTTTTGCTATTCATAGAATCTATAGGGATATTGTCTTATTCATCACTGATAGTGATAATTTAAATTTTTTACATTCATGTATTTTTATTTTGAAATACTTTCAAGCCTACAGAAAAACTGTGATAATAATACAAAGAATTCCCATATCTTCTTCACCCAGATTTCCTAATTGTCATTTTTCCACTTTTGCTTCCCTCCTCCCTCTATACACACATGCACACACACAAAAAAATCCTTCTCTGAAATGATGCCCTGTCATTGTAAATACTCACTTTCCTACTTTACCACCATATGGTCCTTTCAATCAGGAAATCAATATTGATATAATACTATTATCCAATCCACAGACCCCATTCAAATTTTACTAACTATCTAAACTTTCTATTTGAAAATGATGTGTATGTGTTGCATTTAGTCATCATATTTTATCAATCTCCTTTAATCTGCAATGGTTCTTCTTTTCCTCTCCTTCATATCTTTTGACAGTCTTAAAGAGTTCAGCTTTTTCATTCTATATGATGACTTTCAAACTCAGTCCATCTGGTATTTCCACATGACAAATTCCATGGAAACCCGTAGAATTAATGCTGTGCTCTTGTGGTAGTCTGAATAATGCTCCCCTACCCCAAGATGTCCACATTCTAATTCTCAGAACCTGTAAACATGTCACCTTACATGGTAAAAGGGATTTTGCCAATATGATTAAGTTAAGAATGAGAATCGTGAAATGGGAAATTATCCTAGATTAGGCCAGTGGGCTCAATGTCATCAAAAGGGTCTTCATAAAAAGGCATGAGGCTCAGAGTTAGTAGAAGGAGGTACAATGATGGAAGCAAAAGATTGCAATTATATAAGGAAAGGATCATCGTCCAAGGAATGCAGGCAGACCCTAGGAGCTGAAAAAGTCAAGGAAACATTCTCCTTCATGCCTCTAAAAGGAATGCAGCTCTACTGTCATGTTGATTTTAGACTTCTGAGAATAAATTTATATTGTTCAAGCCACTAACAGTAATAGGAAACTAATACATCTATTTTCAGTGAATTACACCAGGAGACACTGTGTGTCAACCTTTCCCACCATTTGTACATATGTATGCAAAATGGTACCTTCTATGAATATTAGCAAACTTCTTTCCCCAGGGTAATGTATGAAATGTGAAGACAATTAAGATCTCTGTAGAGTGGCAGAGGGCTGTGGAGTTGATGTATTCTTGAGACAAGATGGTAAAGTTGTACTGTTAGTCATACCAGATGAAAACAATTTACTTTGGATGTTTGTCACAAATTGGTATGGAGAAAAAAATATTTTCCAACTCATTAGCTGCATGTTACTTATCAGAGAGTTGTGCTGATTTATTTTAGTGAAGATACTACATCTGGAACAGCATCTGCAATTGGAGTCACTCCCTGACTAAGTTCATAATCTACAGTCATTCTAAGATTCTTTTGCCTTGGCCAAACATATGAGTTAAATGGGAATAAGATAGCTGTCAATATCCCTATATCTTTCAAATTTTTTGTGATGGTGCTAACCTCTACTGTTCTCCCAGAAATAGTATTGTTATGGTTTACTATCATAGTAGAAAAGAGAGATTCCACAAGTTTTCACTTAGATCTTCCTATAATGTCTTTATTGCACTAATATCCAATATGGAGAATCTTCCAGTTGTTTGTATGTCTTTTTCAATTTTATAATCAGGAACCAGATAAACAATGATAAGGTGGGTCAAAGAACTTAATTGATCAAAATTCCACCTGACCACCATAAGCTCCAACTGATTGGTGGACCAAAGTGGTGACTGGATTCTCAAACAGCAATATTAAGTAATCCCTAACAGATCTGGGCTCTCCTTTTCTCTGTGTATTGTCACTTTATTAAACAGCCACAGGTCCCTTTGGGTGAAGCTTGGAATATTTACAATATATACTTGTGACAGAGCCACAAGAGACCTGAGCACTCATTCTCTGGGACTATTATGAACTGGCTTAAATGTGGGCACTGCCTGAAAGACAGGGATTTTTTAGGGTGGTGACCAAAGTCAGGTTTCTGACCATAAATACTGCAGTTGTCCCTGTTACGTAAGTCAAAATTTTAATGGGCTGCTTCACTATTTTGTAAAGATCAACCGGCCACTACAAAGTCTTCTGAGTCAGAAGAATTCTGACTACCACTGTGTTCCTGCTGCCCACTACAAGAAAAGCACCCACCTTGTTGTAGGTGATTGAGCATTGCCAATTGCCTCCTTCACCTGAGGATTCCAATGTCCTGATTGAAATCAGAGAGCCAGTCTCAATGGTAGCATCTCCCACTGCCATCATGAGGTGATAGAGAACAGATATAGTTCAACTTTCCAAGGATGCTAATGCTCCTCCCATTAATGTTTTTCTCAATGCCTTAGGGAAGGAATTGCTATCTGGACCCTATCAATAGATGAAGTGCAGGGGTTGATGGATGTGTATGTCTCAAATGATAAGTCTACTTCAGCATTCCTATAACTCCAAGCCTTTGACATCCTTCCTCTTCACCAAGCCAGGGAATATATAGAATTTAATATCATTATGCATAGCCCAGGTTTCTGCCAATCTACCAAATAAAGTGTTAGAGCTATTCCCAGCTACGATCTAGAACATCTGGCAGGAGCTCTTATATCAATAAAGCAGACTCAGTCCAAGGTTATAGTCCATCCTCCTTGTTCTATTTAGAATCCATTCTATACATATTCCACCAGTTTAAACTATATAAATTAACAAATCCTTGCAATTATCTTAGTATATAAGCTATTTCAACCTAGGTCAGACTTTATATTTGCCACTCCCCTCAAAATATGCTGAGATCAAAGGCTAATTATGGGCCTAGGAGCAACAAAAGGTAATTGGATCTTTTTAGCTTTATTTTTTTAATTGACATAACTATACATATTTATAGGGTACAGGTGTTTTGATACATGTATACACTGTACAATGATCAAATCAGGGTAATTAGCATATTCATCACCTCAAACACTTGTCATTTCTTTGTTGTAAAAACATTCAACATCCTCTCTTCTAGCTATTTTGAAATATATAATATATTATTGTTAACTATATTATTGTTAACTGTAATATGTTATTGTTAACTATAGTCTGCAATAGAACACCAGTCTTATTCCTCTTCTCTAATTGTATCTTTGTACCCATTGACCAACCTCTTCCCATTCCCTCTTCTTTCTCCCCTCCTCAGATTCTGGCAACCACTATTCTACTCTCTACTTTTATGAGATGAAATTTTTAGATTCCACATGTAAGTAGGATTATGCAGTATTTATCCCCCTCCTGTGCTTGGCTTATTTCACTTAACATAATGTACTCTAGGTTCATCTATGTTATTGCAAATGACAGGATTTTCTTCTTTTTTATGGATGAATAGTATTTACATGTATATACATCATGTTTTTTTTTAATCCATTCATCCACTGATGAAGACTTAAGTTGATTCCATATCTTGGCTAGTGTGAGTAGTACTGCAATAAACATGGGAGTTCAGATACCTCCTCAACATACTGATCTCATTTCCATTGGTTATATACCCAATAGTGAGATTACTGGGTCATATTGTACTTCAATTTTTAATTTTTTGAGCAACCTTCATACTATTCTTCATAGTAGCTGTACTAATTTACATTTCTACCAACAGTGTATAAGAGTTCCCCTTTCTCCAAATCCTCACCAGCATTTGTTATTTTTTGTCTTTTTGATAATAAACATTCATCAAATGGGGTGAGGTGATATCTCATTGTGGTTTTAATTTGCATTTCCCTGATCATGTGGGAGTATTTTTTCATATATCTGCTGGCCATTTGCTTGTCTTCTTTTGAGAAATGTCTATTCAGGTCTTTTAACCATTTTAATCATGGTTTTTTTTCACTATTGAGTTGTTTGAGTTTTTTACATGTTCTGGATATTAACTCCTTGTCAGATGCATAGTTCATGAATATTTTCTCCCATTCTATAGGTTGCCTCTTCACTCCGTTGATTGTTTCTTTTGCTATAAACAAAAGAAACTAAACAAAAATCTTCTGCTTTTTAGTTTGATATAATCCCATTTGTCTATTCTTGCTTTTGTCGCCTGTGCTTCTGAGGTCTTTTCCTAAAAATTGTTGCCAAGACCAATGTTATGAAGTGTTTCTCCTATGTTTTCTTCCAGTAGTTTCCTAGTTTCCATTGGGATGGGTTTTGAGAGTGGGCATCTAAATAAGGTTATTACAGTATCTTCATGCAAAGGAAGGGTAGATTCCTTGGATACAAAAGAGAAGACTCTTCTCCCTGTCACAGCACGAATGAGGGTCACAGTGAGCCAGGGTTTCAAAATTATCATTTTTTTCTGAGTCCATCCAGATTTACTTAACCTCATAGACCCATTACTTCCTGATAAATACTCAAAGTTTCACATAAAAAACTTGGGGAGGCTATGATATTTCTGTAATCTATATAATTAAGTCTTGATTTGATTTCTGACAATTTTGATCTTCTGGGTGCAAAATAAGAGGCTGTTTTAGGGGTCTCCAACCATGAGTTGAGCTTGGTATTTAAAGACCTGAGTTTGTCCTTTCTGTAAGTTCTTGAATATACTCCCCCACCTACCCACCCACACACACAAATCCATTCCACATCACAGTCCTTGTAGGAGTCATTACTGTTTAACTGTCATGGAGTTAAGTGTTGGAGACACTTGCTACCTTGAGGCATTTGCCTCAGTGGGCACATCAATCCACTCAATCACAGGTAATAATTTGACTGCGATAACACTGCATTCCATAAATTACTAGCATCCCATTTCCCAAGGCCAGAATCTCAGCATTGAGTTCAAGGCCAAGGAATTACCAAACTAATGTCAAAATTCCTTCTTTGAAGGACTATTTCCGGGGACAATATGGACTCCAATTTCTGATTCAATCATCATCAGGTTAAGAGGTAAAAAAATCACAAGTAATTTTAAGAGAGAGGATTTAATGTGAAAAACTGTTAATTATGTATAAAAATCATTCATTATGTACACTTAAGAGCAAAAGAGGAAACAAGAAATTATCACAAAGGTAGAAGCTTCAGGAAGCAGCTACCACCTCCAGGGTTGGAGGAACAAAGGGATCAGGTTGGAATCAAACTTAATAGCTTGCATGAGTGGCCCATGGACCTATAACCCACACCTTTAAGGAGGAAGCACGGCTCAACTGGTGCTAGAACTTCTGGGCTCCAAGGAAGGACACATTGGGACTGGGACCAAGACCTCTGAGGAGTGAGCCTGTCTCATGGATGTGTCATTGTTTCTGAGATGCACAGCCACCCTAACAAGTATGATCAATATGTTAGCCAAAGAATGTTCCAGGACTTGGCTTTGTCTGTGAAACAAATGCCAACTATGTGCACAAAACACAGCTGAATTACCCTCTCCTAATCAACAATAGAAAAATGATTACAATTAGGGCTAAGTTTTATGTGATATGTCTTTGGAGATGATTGCAGCCATATCCAACTGAAAATAGTGTTTCAAGCAATTAGGGTTCTATTGTTATCTGTTCTTAACTTGTTTACTCCATAAGTACCCTTCAAGGCCAAAATTTGTTTTGCATTCCTTGTCCACATCAGTTTTTTAAAATCGCCCTTCTAAACGTTGGCATGTTATTTAAGTAATGGAACAAAGTAAGAGGAGTGGTAGTCTTAAGTGATAAATAGCAAAAACCACTCACAGCCTCCACTGCTGGTAGCATGGTCCAAGCCACCAGCGTCTTTCCCTTAAGCTAATGATTTCCATTCATACACATACATGTCCCTTTGAATCTATTCTTAACACAACCACCAGAGTGATTGTGCTGTGTTAAAAGCCAAGTCACAGTATGATAGCTTCTCTGCTCAAAACATCCTGGCAGCTTTCCATCTCAATGAATAAAACACAAAGGCGGAGTAATAGCCTTCAATGTCACAAGACTTTCACATGTTCTCTTCACACCCAGGTCCAATGACTGCTCCCTTTCAACCCTATCCTCTACTCTTCTTCCTCTTACTCACACTGTCTTCTCCACACTGGTCTCCTTGGTGTATCTCAGGCATTTGCCCTTGTGGTTCCCTCTGCCTGGAATGCTCTCCTGAGTTATCTCCATGGCTTTCTCCCTCATCTCCTTCAAATTTTTACTCAAATATTACCTTTTCAGTGAGATTTTTCCTATAATTCTAATTAAAATTTCTACACATACACAGATACCCTCCTTACCTCCTTCCTGCATTACTGTCTGATTCCTCTCACTAACATTTGAGTTCCATAGGGCAGAGATTTTCATCTCTTTTGTTCATATCTGAATTCCCAAAATCTTCCAGATACCTGGCTCATAGTAAGACATTAACAAATATTTATCAAATTCATCATGACATGAATGAATGATATAAAATCAACCTAGGCTTTATTTATATCTAATCATTGGCAATTGGAAACAAGCTTCTCTTTATCTCTTTGTACTTTAATTCATTCCTCTATAAAATAAAGATCATAATACTTCCATCTAACCCAATTCTATTTCACCATTAATTGTGAATTCATGTACACAAAGACCTTCACATTTCTGAATAAAAATCATTGAGAGAGGAGATGTTTATATTTAGAGATAAAATTGAAAATAGCTTTGATCTGGGAGCCAAAAGACCTGGGTTCAAGGCATGGATAAGAGATCTTGGACACCACTTTGTATTTCATGTTGACATAACCATAACTGCCCTTTCTACCTCATAAGATTGCTTTGCACTTGGAACAATGAGCATGAAACATAATAGGTATGCAATCAAAATTAGTTTCCTTCCTCTTTTATCCTCTATCAGCTAGGCCAAAAGAAAAGAAAAGAAAGTTATGATGCTAATGCTAATAACATCAATTGGAGCTATTATTACTTTGTCTCTGGGTAGTTATTAGTACCTTAGTTTTAAGGTAAGGTTTTAGTCCACATGGGCTGATTAGTTTAACTCAGTTTCATCTTTATTGACTCTATCTGCACGTTGGCCATACATAACTACCAATGAAGGCTACTTTAGAAAGCAGTATAAAGTTCAGTCTCTGATGACAATGAATTGGTTCAGTGACACTATATTGCCACTTTCTTACTTTTACCATTAATTAACTCTGTACAGGATAGAAGACTCATAACACTTGATCATGGGATTTATATTTTTCTAAAGTGCATAATACGTTGATTAGTTAGAATGAGATGTCTGATTATTTGATTATTTATACACAGGTTTCTATATGGCACAAAACAGTCATAACAGGATCTGTTCATCAGATGTCCTTTGAAAAATCCATGGAGACACATTACAAGAAATTCAATCCCATTTGTAATCATTTTTCCCATTATTAATTATAAGATGGCAACTCTACACTTTAAATGGACTTTGTATAAGTGATTGGCATTTGTGTCACTGGCAAAATCAATCAAGAACCATTCTCTTGCTGATACAGAGTGGAGGTAGAGGTGAGAAAAACAATATTCAGGTCAGAAGTTGCAGTAGACCAGAGGGACAGGCCAAAAGCATAAATATACCATTTAGAGAAATTTGTCCAACATTTTACTCTTTTTTAATATTTAATCATAACAATATTGAAGAAACTTAACCTCTTAGGGGGCCCTGAAATCTATAATAATCCCGTGCATTGGCACAGTGTTTTGAAATTTGTAAAATGTCTTTATATATATTGATATACTTAGAGCTGCACAAAACCTGTAGGGTAACTAGAGCAGTTACTACTGTTCCCATTTTACAGGCAAGTAAACAGAGGCATGGAGATGACAGTTGGCTTGTTGAAGTTTACATATTAGAAAAAGACAGAGCTTGTATTCATATTATCAGGGACTAGGAGAGAAGTATGTGAGTGACTCCAGGAGAACCTTAGCTTGCCATCACCAAATATAATCTCTTAAGAAAAACCACTTTGCTTGGAGGATTTAACAATAGTAAACTAAACAATGTTCCAGGAATAAATGTTGGGTCTATTTTTAGTCCAATGGTATGCACAAGGCTAGAGTAAGCCTGAAGGAATGTTTTGTGTGATGGAGAATAAACTGAACTTATTTGGTACTGTTTCCTTTGTCCAAACCCTTGTCCTAGCGTCCACAGGACCATTTATGCTTATTAGGGCTCCTTTATCTGGTGCTCTGGGAAGAAAAAAGCAGTAAAATAAAAAAAAAAAAGGCTAAAAGAGAAATGTTCTTCAGGGTTAAAATTGATATTTCATTCAAAGCAATTGGGGAATATACTTTTCCTTGTTATTATCACATGTGTAGAAGTAGCATACTTCTACAACTTCAGTGGAAGTTTTTATATTTAGGGGCAAAGTCAGAGAGGCTGATATGCAGAGAAAACAAAAAAAAAATAGGAGTTATGAGAAATGGACTCTAGAGCCATTTTTTTTCTCTCTAATTGTGTACTCTTGGATGATTAATTTATGCTTTATTTCCTATAAAATGCAAGGATTGGGAAAAGGGTGGGTGGAGAATGAAATGATGGCTTAGTTTGATTTAAGATGTAACACTATAATTCTTTGATAGTTTTTTTTTCTGGAAAGCTATTGGATGGATATTGGTCATTTTGTCTAAAATTTAAAGAGGGAGCCATTTTATGAATTGTCTATTTGCTATGGGCAGAGACATATAACCTTGGTATCTCTTCATTCACTGTTCATCCTCCATGAAATCTTGTGTCTTCTGAAGAAAATAATGAGAAAATAATGTATATCTTATATATTTTCTTGCTATCTTCACCAAGCTCTTAAAGATAGTATAAACTTATCATAGGACCTAGTTATATACTCAACAAGTCTGAGTATAATATTGCCTGTGGTGTGAAGTTTGCATGTGTGTTAGTATAATAGGCTGCACCTCGAGAGATTGGGATTCAGCAGGGAAAAAGGGTGTCAGTAACAGGTAGAAGTGAATGCTATTAAACAGAAAACACTCTCAAACACCAAATCCTGCCTCCAGTCTGTTGGTATGCTGTGACTTCCATTTCATTAACTTACTGGTCAATACAGTGGTGTGTTGCAGACAATAAATACTACAGTTCTGAAGAGGGAGACATGAATGTGGTTACCAGAAAACATTTCAGAGAAGAGGTAGAATTCGAGAAGGAACTTGGAGAAGGAAATGCCTAGATGGAGAAAATAAGAATAAGATTTCCAGCTGGGCACAGCAGCTCACACCTGTAATCCGAGCACTTTGGGAGATGGAGGCAGGAGGATCACTTGATGTGATGCCTTGAGTTCAAGACCAGCAAGAGCAAGAGGGAGACCCCGTTATATTGTATTATATAGCCTATGTTCAAATTTTACGTCCTATGTATCATTGTTTCCCTCTTATTCATGATCCAATCCAAGATCTCTTATTTTATTTAGCTGTCATTACCTCAACATTTTTGGAGAATAAAGGTCAGTTTTTAGAATTCCCTTTAATTTGGATTTTTTAAAAACATTTTTTCATGGTTAGATTTAGGTTATGAATCTTGAACAGGAATACTACTTGAAGTGATATTTTGTCCTTCTCAGTGTATGATATCAGGAGGCACATGATGGCTGACATTAACTTTGTCCTGTTGTGTGTCCTATTATTAACGACATTAACTTTGATCACTCGATTCAAATGAGATCCGCAAGGTTTCTCCATAGTAAATTTAGCCATTTTTCTTCTTTGCAATTAGCGTGATCTCTAATAAAATGTTTTGAAATAATATAAGTATCCTGTTCCTCATTAAACTTTCACCAAATAGCCTTAACATGCATTGACAATTCATGAGAAGGCTATTCCTTTGGTTTAAAATTCCCAGTAGGAATAAGATTCTTTGGAAATTTCTACATAAACAACTGTGTTATTTTGAAATAAATATTTAAATCAACCCATCTATTTATTCATTTTCAATCCCAAAACCTTGGCTGGCTAGGACCTCAAGTACAATATTGAATAAAGCAAAATCCTTGCTTTATTTTAGAGGTTAGGGAGAAAGCATTCTGTCTGTTAGCTTTAGGATTTTCACAAGTGTTCTTTATCAGAGAAAGTTTCTTTCTATTCCAATTTTTCTATCTTTTTTTTTTCTTTTAGTATTTGCTGACTAGAACTATTCCTATTTTTCTGAGTATTTCTTATCATTAGTGGACATTGAATTTTCAAGTTTTTATGTACCTGTTTAGATGATCATACTTTCTCCTTTATTCTTCTATTAAGATAGCGAACTATTGGTCAGTTAGACCAACATTATATTCTTAAAATAAAACTAACTTGCTACTAATATATTTTCCATTTTATATATTGCTTTATTTAATTTTCCAACATTTTCTTAGTGATA
The DNA here is from genome assembly GCA_008086735.1 of Cheirogaleus medius. Lineage (NCBI taxonomy): Eukaryota > Metazoa > Chordata > Mammalia > Primates > Cheirogaleidae > Cheirogaleus > Cheirogaleus medius. Next base: position 1,530,985 of record VBSM01000662.1, read on the forward strand.
TTTGGACCTATATTCATGACGGATGTGGATCTAACTTTTTTTCCTTGTAATAAATATGTTTGCTCATTGTTTACATCACAATTTTGCTGATCTCATAAAACGAGATGTGAAATGTTCCTTCTTCCTCTATTTTAGGAAGTGTTTATGTAGAATGGTTTTATTTCTTTAATAAATATTATAGAATTGATTTGTGAAGCCACCTGATTGGTCAGAAAGAAAGACTTTTTTTTTTTTTTTTTTTTGAGACAGAATCTTACTTTGTTGCCAGGGCTAGAGTGCTGTGGCATCAACCTAGCTCACAGCAACCTCAAACTCCTGGGCTCAAGCAATCCTTCTGCCTCAGCCTCCTGAGTAGCTGGGACTACAGGCATGCGCCACCATGCCCAGCTAATTTTTTCTATATATTTTTAGTTGTCCAGCTAATTTCTTCCTATTTTTTAGTAGAGACGGGGTCTCACTCTTGCTCAGGCTGGTCTCAAACTCCTGAGCTCAAATGATAGGCCCACCTTGGCCTCCCAGAGTGCTAGGATTACAATCGTGAGCCACCACACCCAGTCAGAAAGAAAGACTTTTGATAACAAAGTCAATTTCTGCTTCAGCTCTCTATTGTTATATAATAAAGCACACAAAAAATTTAGTGCCTTAAAGCAATGACAATTTATTATTTTTTCACACTTCTGTGAATTGGCTGGTTTTGTCTGGGCTGTAGTCACTTGCGGGATTGGCTGAACTGTGAGCTCCAACAGTCTGTCACTTGGTTTGGGATAATGACTCAGCCTTTCTCTCCATGTTTTCATTCAACCTCTGCTTGGATAACTTCTTACCTTTACCTTCTTACAGTCAATTCTCCATTCAAAAGATAGAATGATCCATGTAAAAGTTCATGGCAGTGGCCACTACTACTTCAAATGGTGTTTCTTTTTCTTTCTCTCTCTCTCTCTCTTTTT
>VBSM01000662.1:1532031-1544364 GCA_008086735.1 Cheirogaleus medius
TTTGAGACCAGCCTGAGCAAAAGCGAGACCCCATCTCTACAAAAAATAGAAAAAAATAGCCAGGCGTGGTGGCATGCACCTGTAGTCCCAGCTACTGGGAGGCTGAGAGGCAGGAGGATCACTTGAGCCCAGGAGTTTGAGGTTGCTGTGAGCTATGATGATGCCACGGCACTCTAGCCTGGGCAACAGAGTGAGACTCTGTCTCAAAAACAAACAAACAAACAAACAAAATCTGCACAACTAAACTACTGGCTTTGCCTTGTTCTATGCTCAAAACCTTGTGATGACATCCCTTCGTAGTTAGAAAACAATAAAATTGAAAGTTCTTACCTTGTTGCGGAATATACAAATAACTCCTATAAACCGATAATATAATGGGCAAAATCCTCGGATAGACTTTCTAAAATGAATGATACATAAATGGCCAAAGAACACATGAAAAAGTGTTCAACATCATTAGATCTAAGGAAAATGCATATTAAAACCACAATGAGATGTTTCTATGCACCCACTAAAATAGTTAAAACAGAAAAAGACTGACAACGCCAAATGTTGGAGAGGAAGTGGAGGAACCAGAACTTTCATACATTGCTGAAGGAAATGAAAAATAATAGAACCACTCTAGAAACTGTTTAGCAGTTTTATTTCATTTAACGTAAAAAACACACTGACCCTATGCCCCAGCAATTATACTTTAAGTATTTACTCAAGAGATATGAAAAGATATGTCAATACAATGAGTTGTACACAATAATAACTTTACTGATAGTAGCCAGAAACCAGAAGCAATTCAAGTGAATACCAACAGGAAAATAATTGTGATATGTTCATACATTAGAATACTAATTAATCAGCAGTGGGGGAAAAAAAGACTAATAAGCATACAAAGACATGGGTAAATCTCAAAAACATACTGAGCAAACAAAGCATTACCAAAAGAATACATATTCTATGATTTCATTCATATGAAGTTCTAGAATGGATGAAACTAATCCATGGTGTAAAAACGTTAGACTGTATGCTTTAGTAGGCAGGGAGGAGATTGACTGGAGGTAGAGATGAAGGAAATTTAGGGGTAAATGTAAATATTCTATAGTTTCTTTGAGATGTTGGTTACATGAGTAAGTATATTAATGAAAATTTATCTAAGCTGGGCATGGTGGCATGTGCCTGTAGTTCCAGCTACTTAGAAGGCTGAGGCAGGAGGAACATTTGAGCCCAAGAGTTCAAGGCTGCAGTGCACCATGACGGTGGCTGTGAATAGCCACTTCACTCTAGGCTGGGCCACACAGTGAGATCCCATCTCTTAAAAATATTATCTAATTTTGAGATCTATGCATCTCACTGTATGTAAATTTTACCTCAGTTGAAAAAGAATCTGTGCCTGAGTCTGACATGATCTTCCTCTTGGTCGTTTCTCTGATTTCACATCCAACCACACTTTTTTTTTTTTGCTGTTAATTGCTGTATTCCCAGTACTTAAAATGGTGTCTGGCAGAGTAAGTCTGTTAAACAAATGAATGAATGAATACCTCTGTGGCTTTACTTGGAAATATATTATCTTCTGTTCTGAACATTGCCAGGAGATTTTCTTCCATCTCTTTGAAATCTTTTCCTGTATGGTTGTATTTTGTCTTTCTCTAGAAGCACCTCCCCTGCCTTCAACAGCTGAGAGCAAAACATTTTCTTGCGATAAAGTTGTTCTTCCATCCCACGTTTCAGATTATAGCTTTTCTGGTTTACCGTATCCTTTTAAATAGGTATGGGCCACACATATGCAACCCAAGGTCATGTGTTCTCACATTTTCTGAATTCCAAACCAGCCAAGTAACTTAAATCAGATTATTAAGTTGCTGATCCAATTCATTTGTTAAATTAAAATGACTGAAATGACCAGGCTGACCAGACTTTGGTATGGCCATTCCATTCTTATATGTTTAGTTTTAGATAGAAAACACTGATACAAACAGACATTCATGTATAAAATGAGCAAAAATATTAAAAATAGAAAAAGAGTCAATATTTCCACTGGAGATAGAGGGTTGGCCCGTGGCTATAATTGATGGAGAACTTTGGTTGACTTCCTGGGGTTATGATTAGTCAGTGTTAAGAAAATGAATGGCTGCATAAGTATAGTACTTGTATTGAGTATTCTATGCTCAAGATTAAACTAGATGAATTGTCCATACAGTATTAATCTCAAGCACCTCAGACTACTTCTTCACATTTCATAGCCAGCTCTGGGATAAAGGAAGTGGGACCTTGAATTGAAACTCTTCGTTATGTACAAAGACCTTCCTTTTTTTTTTTGAGACAGAGTCTCACTCTATTGCCTGGGCTGGAGTGCCGTGACATCAGCCTAGCTCACAGCAACCTCAGACTCCTGGGCTCAAGTGATCCTTCTGCCTCAGCCTCCCAAGTAGCTGGGACTACAGGCATGTGCCACCATGCCCGGCTAATTTTTTCTATATATTTTTAGTTGGCCAATGAATTTCTTTCTATTTTTAGTAGAGACAGGATCTCGCTCTTGCTCAGGCTGGTTTCGAACTCCTGACCTTGAGCCATCCGCCCACCTCGGCCTCCCAGAGTGCTAGGATTACAGGTGTGAGCCACCGTGCCTGGCCACAAAGAGCTTTCTTGAAAAATAACAAGTTGTCCTTAAAATGTTTGATTAATGTCCTATAGATGAGTTCTCTAAAAGTTTTGACCTAAACATTTAAGTGAGTGTTTCCATGATGACAGGTAGATAAAGGATCAAACATGGAATATTGTTTGAATATATCAGAAAAATATTTACATTTTGGTCATTTCATGGCATAGTACATTCTGTGCACTGTTGGAATGAAGTAGTTATGGAAATAGAAATAAACGTTAGTGAATATTTGATTCAATTTAACCAACATTTTCTGAGCATGTGTTAAGCATTATACAAGAAATTGTAAATATAAAATAAACCAGATGTTCTTGTGCTGGGAAGGAACACTGGTGGAAGGGATCTATGTGATAAGACAGATACGTACACACATAAGGATTAGACTCTAAGGCAAACTTTGAAACACATCATAATCAAATGTAATACATAATTAGAAAATGATAAAATGGATTCTGTCTTAAATGTTTTCATCTGAATCTTAAAACATGTTTAAGACTTAGGATGAGTTGGAATTTCAGGCAGAAGAGACAGTGTGAAAAAAGGTGCAGAGGGAGGACATTGCACGTGTCTTGGTGAAATTGGTGGTGGCCTGCTATGAGAAGAATTTAGAATTGGAGGGAATGTGTAATGAGATATATAAAGCTGAGAAGTTCAGCAGGAAGGGTGTCGATGGAGGGCTGAGGACTTTAGACTTCGTTACATCTTCCATGAGGAACCTCGAAAGTGTTCTAAGGGCAGTAGTGACATGGTCAGATCTGTGTAAAATAAAGTTACTTCTGTAAAGGTGTGTTGTTGGACCATCACGAGGAGAGATATAGACAGTCTCAACAGTCAACAGCAGCTCACTACAAAGGGTAATGTAATAGTTCTACGTGTTTGCAAACATGCTATACTCAAAAGAGCAGAGATACATTCGTATAGGTGTTTTTATACATCTAAGGAGGCACTTATGCGCGTACACACACACACACACACACTGGTTTGGCAGAAACTCAGCCAATCTGAGAGGTAGACTGTTTAATGGTTAAGCGCATGGGCTTTAGAATCAAACAAAAGCCTGGCTCCTTCACTTGCTGTATAACTTTGCTTAAGATACTTAAACTCTCTAATATAAAATGAAGTTAAGAATATTTATTTTTCAGTTTTGTTAAGCACTAAATGTAATAATTTATGTGAAGGATTTAATATAGTTCTAGCCGACTGTAAGTACACAGTAGCTGAGAGGTAACATTACTACTAATGTCATTTTCACTATTGTTGCCAATTTGAGACCTACCCCAAGTCAAAGAGTAATTTAGTAATAGCATTTACCAGAGGCAGCTTGATGTCTACAGAGTCAGGAAGAGAAGGCCAATGCTCTCCATACCCATGGTTTTGCAGAAAAAAAAGAAGATCCAGACACAGAACACAGAATCCTCCAAAGTCTGTTCCAAGTTACTTTCCCAGAAAGTAACCTCAATGAGTAAACACTTTCCATCTCTTTTGCAGCTTCATTATGTGCTTACTAATTCACTGTACTACTCCTGCTCAGGAATGATCTCCAAAGCATTTAACACAGCAAAGTTTATCAAACACATTGTTCCCAACTGGTTCAAGTTTATTCTGCAACAGCTTCCATGACTCCTGGAGAAAACAAGCTACAAGGATTACAAGTGATTTTTTATTTTTTTGGCAGATGTTAAAAAACAACATTAGTAGAAACAATGACATTTGCAATAAATGAAAAATAAAGCAAATTAAAATACTCAGAAAAGATGATGAGAGCAATTTGTCTTCAACTCTGGTTGTTGAGTCACCGGGTGATTGGTGCCAACCAGAGTAAACAGACACACATATTCACTGAAAACAGTAACACTCCGGGAGAGAAAGACTGAAGACTTGCTCTACAATGAATCACAGAACTCAGCACAACACAGAATCATTCAGGAGGATTAATTAACCAGAAAGCCTTCATTATAACAGCTCATCTATAACAAGTCCAATGTCAAGAACATTGAAGACAGCATTGTCCCAGGCTCCATTGTTGGGAGATGCCTGATTCCTTAATAGACGTCTAGAGCTCTGCCTCCCAAATAACTCCTACTTTTCATAACCTATAAGGGCTCATAGATCTTGGATTCACTTCCTTCTCCCTGACTCCCATATTATCTAGGCAGATGGGGAAGAAGGGGTACTCCAGAGAGAAGATCTGGGAAGTAAAATCTTAGGTTACCTTATTAAATACAGTCTTCTGAGTAGATTCCCTTAAAACTACAATGAAAATAATTTTTATCCACTGAGAAATCCTGAAATACATCAGAATTTTTGTTGCTTTAAAATTCTTCCAATTTTTTCCTTGGAAAATAGTCTGTGTTCTTACTTTTTTCACCCACCTCTACTTTTCCAGCCTTGTGCACTGCACCATGAACTCTAGTTACCCATCTACCCATTGATATCTGAGCATAAGCCACATACTTGTACAAGGCCCTTGCCCAGAGTTCTCTTTTCCCCATGATAACTTGCGGAAATAGTTTTCTTTTGAAGTTTCACAAAACTCCCATCTTCTCAAAAAAACCTTCCCAGATACCTTTTTCTTTTTAAATACTGCTATAAGATTTTGCTTCTAACACTTTGCTTTGCTTTCATAAATATCTGATTCTCCAAGCATATTACAAGATCTTAGAAATCAGGAACTAAGACTTTTGTACAGTTGCATCTTCTGAAGTGTGGCATAGTGTTTATTGTATCATAGTTGAGAATGTAAAAGCAAATCCTAGCTTTACCACTTACTACCTTTGTAAATTTAGGTATATTATTTTACTTCTTGGAATTTATGACCATGCTTCTATAAAAATGAGTACAATAATACCAATTTCAAAGGGTTGTGAGGATTACCTATGACAATATATATAAAGAACTTAAAATGTCATTGATCCATTTTGCGTGCTCTATAAATGGTGGCTTAAAACCCAATTCTGTGTTCTGTAGAGTTGGCGTATAATAATTATCTTCTCCAGATAAGTCATTCAAATTATGTCCTCAACTTGGCATTCAATTAAAAACAAAACAGTCATTTGTGTGAAAGAGTACCTACCCACTTAATAACAACTCTAATCAGCAGGAAGTACAGCTATTTTTACAGTGATGTATTGTTACAAAACCCACTTGTCTTTGTGAGAAATCGACTCTACAATGAGTCTAGTATTACCTGATGCTTCCTCTGGATTTATTTCAGTGATAGACTTTCCAAAAATTGAAAAGTTATCAAATAATATAAGAAAATGTTTGCTAGAAAAATGTGAGCTTTGTTCTAGTCAAATTGTTGAACTTTCAGGGTTCTTCTTAGTCCTGTGATATGGTGCCATTTTTAGGCCATGTATTCCTAACCATATTATCTGTGACATGGGTAACCTGTTAATTTAAGTCAATTTAATATGTAATCAGTAATTGTTAAGATTGACTATCAGGCAAACAAATCCAATTAAACTGCATTAAGCTCTACTAGAAACATTTTCAAATCACCTATATATGGATCTTTAGTTATGGAAATTACATTGCCATTAAATTAGATAGAAGCTGATTCATATATAGGTTTTATATACACAGATAAGTTTTATATATAACCTTTTTGATACATGTTATGTGTATATAACATACATATATGTAACTTTTTGACAGAGTTTTTATGACTCTCCTCTCCTAGAAAAATGGCCACTCCCTCCTGAGTGATACATTGCATCTATTACAATGTTCTCTCACAGCACCACAGAGATTTTATCGTCCCTAGGGAGTGGGCGGGGACTAATACTTATTCATATTTTTAATCCTACTCTTAGAGCCTAGCACAATGTTGGCTGATGGTAGATAATCGATGAATGTTTGTTCTTTCAATCAATTAATACACTTTTTTAGTTTTTCCTTCTCCGCCACTCACTTGCTCTATAACTTTGAGCATATTGCCAATCTCTATAGGCCTCCTTCCTCCATGGAAAAGAGACATTTAATACAATGGGCGTGTCCTTAGGTGAACTCACAGATATGTGGGTAGGACAGTCCTGGTGTTCATCTTTCCAGAGCTGACTTTCTTCTTGCCAGTATGACCACCCTCAGTACAGAGAGTGACAATTGTAGTAATAGCAGAGATAAAATGACCTTCTTTATTAGATCTGGGTAAGGCCAACAGGTCCCTGAAACATGCAGAGTCAGATCTGCCTTGGTTTTAATAGGGTTAGAGAGCACAGCTGGACCTCATCCTCCATTTTTTTTAATGGACTGATTACCAGGCCTAGAGATCAAAGGCTCCTGTTGTTTATCTTTACTCTTTTACTTTAATGATTTCTGACACTCCATCAGGATGTCCTGGAGGCCCAGAAGGAGTTCTGATTGCCATTCGAGATGAGGTGGCAGAACACTCACCAGGCTCTTTGTCCTATTATGAATCTAAGTGGGGATAGGAAATAGCATTAACTTTGTTTAAAATGAGCTCTCCTTAATCCTTATTTTATAGATAAGGAATATCAGGCTCAGAATGACAACCTGGTTTCTTTGTTCTGGGCACTGATCAAACAGGGAAACAGAGTTTCCTCAAAATATCAGGAATAAGTATTTCCCTGGAAAAACACAGTTCAGTAAACATCAACCTTTTATTCTCATCCCCATTGGTGATTCTCTTGGAATCTCAGGTGCTAATACCTCTTGCTCTCCTTAGGAACCTAACAAGTATAGAAAAATAGAAGGTAGAAAAAGTCAGCTTTATTGATGGCTATTCAGTGAAATAGAAAATACAGAGTTTCCTGGTAATGCTGGATTTGAGATTGTAACTGAGACCAACTTTTGATCATCTTTAACACTTCACTCTAAATGTGGACGTGGGCACCTATCAGTGGGAACAGTTGGGTCCAATTTACTCATCCAAAAGTCAAAGAAGAAGTTGAAGAATGGTGCACCTCTACCAACCAGAGGAACAACTGCCTTTGTTTGTCTGCTTCGTGATGGGAGGAATGGGTAAGAAAGCCTCATCTCTTCTTATAAAACCCAGGGCCCAAAATACAAGAAGGAAGGAGAGAAATATGGTCATGTTGCCATTCAATTTAATAAACATGCCTTAAGTGAAGTTACCCCACAGGGCATGAGGCTCTCAAATTTCAAGTCATCCATCCCTGCTCCCTGGGTTGGAACAAATATGGGTGGAGAGAGAGAGAGAGACAGAAAGTGTCCGCTTCAATACTTTCTGCTTTATGAGGAATAGAGTAAAGGTGTCTTTTCTATGGAAATATTAAGAAAGAAAAAATGAGTTCTTACTTATGGAAGCTTTTAGTTTAGGTCTTCATTGTTTCTCATCTGCACTATGGTCATAGTCATCCTAATTATATATTTGCCATTATTCTTTTAATTTATGTTTTTCACAGTATGGAGAAAATCTTCCCCTTAGAAGATTAAACCATGACTCCAACTTTCTGCCAAACCTTCAGTATTTCTTTTAAAAAATTGCCCACTTTTCATGCATTTTCCTTTTCTATAAAATGAAGATAGTAATTGCCATCCAAGTATTTTGTGATAGATAAGTTAATACCATAAGGCACTAATAAGTGCTACCTAGTATTATCCTCTTTATATTAATATTTCTTTTCCTCTACCCTCTCTCAGCTACCCCTGTCTCAGTACACAGTATTCCTATTGGTAGGTACAATACTTCCACAGTTCTTAAAATAATATGGGTTTGAGGCTAGTATTCAGCTCATTTATTTAATTTAACACCACCTGATGAATCTCAGCTGACTCAGGACACAAGTCTTGAATCATTGGATTCTCCAGTTGAGTCCTTAGCCTTTCTGCAAACATGGCTTAGGCTTTGGTGTTATACAGCTACTTACTGATTATCTAGAACTGAAGCATTAGAGAGAATGAACTAGAGACACAAGTTGCAGATTTCATCTTTTGGAAGCAATCACTGCAATTATCACAAATGAGTGCAAAGAAAAAAAGAGAGCCAAAGACAAATACATAAAAAATATCTATATTTGTGGCAATGGAGTTTAACCATCCATATGCCTTGAACCTATTCTGTCTCAAGTGTTCTCACAGCAAACATATGAAACGGTGTGGGTGACATGGTGATGTGGCATTGTAATTGAGCTATGATTATAGATTCATTATTAAATAATTTGTCTATAAATAGAGCACAGGTTTCCTAAACCTCTGCTAAAGAAAAGCTGCTGAAGTCAGGTGTGGTGAGAAAGGAGAAAGCCATACTGTAGCTGATGCAAATCTCAATGTGAACATTCAAGATGTGGCCATCAGAGATGCCTTTTCCTGCTTACCTCACTACTTTTTTAAGCTCTTGGCAAAAAGACCCTGAAAAAAAAAAAAAAAGAAAATATTATTAGTGTTAGAAAAGTGCCAGTTTCAGCTAAGCTGTGTTGAGTCAGTAGTTCAACATAAGAGGATCGGTAGAGAGGGTAAGAATAAATAACTTCTAAGGTTCCTTAAGCATTGAATTTATGATGTATAAAACTCCGTCCATAAAAGGGAAAGAATTTGGACATGTAAAAATTACAGACAAGTTCTGCCCAGGGCTTAGTCATTAGCAAAGGGGTTTTTCATAAATATAACATTTGAGTGTTTTGGGGTTCTTAACTAGACCTAAATGTTTCAAATATTCTGGAACTTACTAAGTGAAAGGCATTGTGCAAAGAACTAGATAGATACTATACTGCCATTAACCTTATGAAGCTTAGAATCTAGAGGAGGGAAAATTCAACCCTGAAAGTTATCTACTAACACATTTTAGATTTTTTCTTTTTTTCTTGGGTTATATTTATGTAAGACAACACAAACATATACAAAATGAACTCAATCCTCTCATGACTATGGAATGCCTTAACTAATCTATTACTTGAATTAACAAGCTCTTTGTCTGTGAAGACTATTGGTTTTTCAGTGGAATTGGAGTATACATAAAGTATCCCAGAGCAAGCAATAGATTTGCTCTGTCTTCACAGAGTTTACAAACACACTGAAGAAGATGTTTTTATTTTTAAAGTAATAAAACCACAACGAAAAAAATATATAAAAAAGAGAGAAAAATCACCCAAATCCCACCACTCTTATACTTTCTGGACATATATTTTGAGTGTCTTTTGCTGATCCCTCCTTTTCTAATAGATTCTTAATGTATTGGGACTTGTGGTTTGGTCCTTGGAATTCTCATCTTTTCTATCTTCATGTATTCCAAAGTGATTTCATGTAAGTTCATGGTCTTAAATGTCATCTGTATGCTGATGGCTCCCAGATTTATAATTCCAGCCTAGATATCCTGCTACCCCTTTAGAATTATCCCCATCCCCATCCTTAGCCTTTGGCAACCAGTATGCCCAGCTATATAATTTTGTCATTTTGAGAATCTTATATAAATGGAGCTTAGAATCTATATCACACATCTAAACTGTATAATATAAATCATAAAGTATGTAACCTTTTGACATTGACTTTTTTCACTCAGCATAATTCCACTGATATTCATCCAAGTTGCTTCATGTATCAATTTTCCATTCATTTCCATGCTATACATGTACCACCATTTATTTACACATTCACCCACTGAAAAATATTTCAGTTGTTTCCAATTTTTGGCTATTAAAAGCTTCTATGAACATTCATATACATGTTTTTGTGTGGACATACATTTTTATTTCTTTGGAGTTAACTCCCAAAGGCATGATTGCTAGGTTGTACATTAAGTGCATAGTTTTCTAGGACATTGCCAAATTATTTTCCAGAGTAGCTGTACCACTTTACGTTCCCACCAGCAATGTATGAGAGATCTAGTTTCTCCACATCCTTGCTGATGATTGGTATTGCATGTCTCTTTGATTACAGCCATTCTTGTTGATGTGTAGTGGTATCTTATTGTGGGGATAATTTTAACTGCCTTAATGATTAATGATATTGAACACCCTTACATCTTTTCATGTGTCTATTTGTCTTCTGTGTTCTTGATGAAATATCTTTCATATCTTTTGCCCATTTTCCAATTGTATTATTTGTTTTGAGTTTTGAGAGCTCTTCATATACTCTATATAAGAGTCCTTTGTCAGATATGTGTGGTTTGCAAATATTTTCTCCATCTATATCTTGTCTTTTCATCCTCTTTATAGTGTCTTTTGCAAAGAAAAAGTTATAAAAATCCATTTAACTATATTTATTTCAATAAATCTCAATTGATTTGACCAAGATTGTCTCTCTTTTTTGCTCATATTAATAGCATATATAGATCATAAGTATTCTTCAAAACACATACTTGAAAATGTTGTTCCAGACATTTCCTGACTTCTACTTTGAACATCCAAGTGTATCTGTCTAATGGACCCAATTCTCTGAGTTCTACTTTCTACTTGGGATCAGGAACTAATCTGAGAACCAAATTAATGGCAGTGAGGACTATGAGAATGCACCACACTCCCCACTCGCATATTGGTGTTTTGCCTAGGGCCTTCTGAAGACAAATTTAAAACAAATAAGTGGTTTGAAGGGTGGGAATTTCAGTCTTTATGGGATCTGTTTGGAAAAAGACTTTAGATTGCTTTTCATCGACTAGACATGAATTCCAGTCCTGGATTCACCCCTCATTTTCTGTGTGACTTTGGATAAGCCACTCCGTCCAGGGCCTGAGTTTCCTCATCTGTAAAAGTAAAGGAGCTGGAGCAAATTTAATGTTCTATAATTCTAAATCACACCAATACACCAGCCAATTACAGATATGAATTTCATCTATGATGAAAGTGTTGCATAATTCTGATTGTAAACACTCAAAGAGAGGAATAATTTGAGCATTGGGTGTGTTTAAATGACCCCTAAAATCCCTTTAGGGTGAATCAATTTTTTGTAGAACTTTTCTGATAAAAACCAAGGTTTTTCTGCTTCCTCTGGGATCAAAGTGCTGAAGCAATCCTTCCAGGTTACCTGTGTCAGAGTGCTCTGAAATCTATACAATGGTTCTCTGATTATTTTATTTCTAAGCTAAATCAATTCTGAAAATAAGTGATCAGGAATCCATTAAGGGAAGAATGAGATAATCTTCCCTAGAGTTAAGTGGGAGGCAGGAGAAAGGAGGAAGAAGCCGATGAGTAGGCCTGTGGTGATTGATTAGTCAGCAGGCAGATACACACCTATCCAATAAGAAGGGTATCATTAAAACTGGTTTGTAATTAATTGCAATAGCATCCTTGCTTAAAAGGAACTTCACAAAGAAAAGTACATCTCCAAGGCAATTTGGAAATCAATTAATCAATTTAAAGGATGCTTTTATCCTAAACTGTCATCCTGAGACTAGGGAACAAAGAATACTGTGTATATATATAGAGGGAAGAGAAGGAAGAAAGTAGTAGTCAGCCTAAGAATGCTGATATCCTGGTGCTGAAGGAGAGAGAAGGAGAACTCCAAGTACATGAAAGAAATAAGTGAAAGTTTGAGAAAAGAGTGATAAGGGAGGATAGGGAAGAACATAGTCACAAAATCACCATGATATTTAGAAAACTGATTGATTAACTGAATCAATAAAAGTTTAACAATCTCAGATTTGGAAAGGATTTGAAAGGTAATATTTTTTCTCAGGATCTAGCTCAATGAAGCTTCAAATTCCTGGGCTCAAGAAGTCTTCCCCCTCTGCTTCCCAAACCACAGGTGCATGCCACCACTTCTGG
>VBSM01000662.1:1544374-1630045 GCA_008086735.1 Cheirogaleus medius
AGGTCTTGCTATGTTGACCAGGCTAGTCTCAAACTCCTGGCCCCAAATGATCTTCCTGCCTTGGCCTCCCAAAGTGCTGGCATTACAGGCATAAGTCACCACACCTGGCTTGAAAGGTAATCTGTTGCCAACCATCTTTCCGTATTCTCTGTGCTCAAATTTCTTTTTCAACATAACCAGTCATTTTCCCATTTACTTAGCGCATATGTTTTTGAGGTTTAACTCTGGGCCAAGTACTGTCATAGCTGTTGAGAATACCAAAGTGAATAAGATACAGTTCTTGTCATCAGGGAGCTGACATTCTAGTCAAGTCTAGTCTAATTAGGACAACTGATGGAATAGTTACAAAACAAGGAGATGTGTTTTTTGAGAGATGTGTACTGGGGCTATTGAAAGCAAAAAGGAAGAATGCTTATTGCTGGCTGGGGAAATGGAAAACCCACAGGAGGGGCATTTGTGGTTAGGAGTGTGAGATTTAAGAAAGCTTCATAGCCAAAGGGAATTCTTTAAGTCTAGGGTCCCCTTTAAGGATCTAACATCACCAGTTTTATTCTCTCTGAGGTATAGAGTTGGTGTGAAGGGTGGGAGATGGGGGTGGGCGTAGAAATCTCAACTCCCATCTTGCTACCAAATGGCAAAACTTCCCCCTCTTTCAGTGTTATTTCTTTTCATACATTCGAAATTAATCTTATGTTCTCTTTTGTATCTATTTTGCTTGTAATCCAGAGAATTTACTTGAAAACAGCACCTAGAATTTCAGCACTAGAAAGTATCTTATAGAATATAACTGGAAGTGACATTTCCAGGGAGGAAACCGAGGCCCAGAGAAAGATAATGACACACTGGGATATTCTAACACAGCTGGGACTAAACTTCTAATCCAGTTCTTTTCTCTTTTTTCCATTATCTTTCTCGCCTACATTTTTTCTCCTTCAGGCCATACTTATGATCTCCCTAGGGTGCAAGATAATACTTGTATATTCTAGCTATTTTCATGTTCGCATAATTTTCCCAGGAAGATTTTTGTTGTTTCCTCTTTCAGACGTGACCCGGGACCTCAGGCTGGCCTCAATAACTGATCCCTGTGGCACCTTAAAAGACAGTACTCCCTGGGGAGGTGCATGGCTCAGGATTGCTGGTCCCTGGCTGCTGTGTTCCCACCGGCCCTGGCCCTCTCAGCAGCCTAAGATGCAAGCAAGTTTCACTCCGTGTTGAAGAAAATATTTATGCCGTTAGCCAGTCCGATTTTCTCCAAAGCCATTTACAACCTTTGTGGTTTGAATCTGTTCATAGAATAATTAATTGGTAGTTTTGGATGCTATTAGAGAAGAAATCCAACTAGTTTCTCGGGACATTCTTCTGAGAAAATTTCAGCTTCAGGAAGATTGTACTGCAGATGGGCTCAAGGAAATAAGTTATGAAAACAATGCCCTTTTCAGAATGTGGTTGCGGTTGGGTGGGATGTGTATATAAATAGAGATGGCCTAAATGTGGCAAAGCCCTTTTCCCTTCTGTAGCTTTGTCTTTCTACAATGTCTTATTCAGGATGCCAAAGCCAAAGCTGGTATTACGCAGAGGCAGAAAAATGTGGCTACATGTATATGTGATTTGGAGAAGCTAGAAGCCCTCATCTGCTAAAAAGTTTCTCTCTCCATTTCTCTCTCCATCTGATGTCCTGATGAGTTTCTCTATTAGCTGTATACTTTGAGTTATTTAAGCAAAACACTCAGAGCCCTGTCTTCAAAAGGAGAATATTAAAATGTATATTTTAATATTAAAATGTATATTTTAATATATGTAAAATCACTAGCATAATGCTTGGCAAAGAGCCAAGGTATTCCATCTATTAATATATAACATGATGATAATAGTTTATTTATTTGTTGAGAAAAATATCTGACCTCCCAGTTTACATCAAGCCTGTAGTTAAAAGATAAATTAAGGCACAGACTCCAGTCTTTAAAGAGCTCACAGTCCCTGAGGAGAGACAGATCCATAAACACACTTGCAATACAGTGTGGAAGGCAATGAAAAAGGAGGGAACCATGAGTGTGACGAGACAACATCAGCGCGGCTGGAGACAGGGAAGGGACTTATGATATCTGACTCCTAAAAGCCAGCAGGAGTTGTTATTATATGATTTATAGGTGCCACTGAAGTTTTTCATCACTTATTGGAATTATATAATTTGCTAGAAATCTATTAAGAAGCCACAGATAGTCTGATTAGAAGGAAGCACACTTATAAAAAGGAAAGTCCCAAGAGTTGGAAAGGAGAGAGAATATGGTGTCAGTAAATGCAGAGTGGCTAGCAGGGGTGCAGAGGCTTGCTTGGGAGGAGTGCAGGTGGGCCAGGAGCCCTGAGCACCTGAAATTCAGGTGAACAGACTGTATACTCTGCAAGGAAGGGAAGACACAGAGCTAAATGCTAGGGAATGGAGGCCAAGTACAAATTCCAAAAGAGAACACTGAGGGCACCCGCTAGTTATATAAACATCTTCATATTCTACTCTAGACATAAGCAATGATGTATTGTCCATAGACACCATTTCCGTTCCCACTGCTGTATGTAATCCAGCACACCTGTGAGGGAGTAGGAGCTAATATTTTTTAATAATTATCATTTATTGAGTGCTTATATTATCATAATATTATCATAATATTTTTAAATAATTATCATTAAATATATCTCCCCAATAACCCAGTGGGATTGGAATTACTAATTTCCTTTTACATATAGAAAATTGAGGCTCCAGAAAGTTAAGAAAGGTTAAGTAACTTGCCTGAGGCAATAAAGCTAGAAAGATCTGAAACAGGAATTCACCTCCAAAGCCTATGCTTTTTTCTTTTTCATGATGCCAACACACTTCCCAAGCTTTGGTATCGGACATATTTGGATTTGAATTAATGAAAATAAATTTTGTTCTTGTCTCGTGTGATTTATCTTTTTACTTCGCTTTCTTTGCAGTCTACTAATGAGGTCTTTGGATGGTTTGTTTTATTTATGAATCTTATATAAATATTTGCTTCTCTCATTTGTCTATTTTGGGTTTTTTGAGAAAATGTCCTTAGTTTGTTGAAACTATTACCAGTGCTTCAAAGAGCATGAGTTCCAGTCAATTCAGTTTCACAATTCTACTGAGCAAGTATCATGTACTCAAAAGTAGTAAATACTCTAGATAGCCCTTGTGCCTTGATTCATATTTTTCACTGCACTTATCACCACCTAACATGTCATATATTTGTTCTTTTGAATATTATCTGTCTCCTGCACTAGACTGTGAGCTCATGAGATCAGAAACATCCTCTTTTTGTTCAAATGTGTCCTCAGCAACAAAGTCGTCCTTGAAACATGTAGGTGCTCTACAAGTATCTGTTTAGATGACCGAGTGACTATTAAGTACTGAAGGAAATATAGGGACACATAAGACAGTTTTCAGTCCCAGTGTGTGCATCTCGTTGGAGACTCAAGACACAAATGAATGAAGGTGACAAACAGCGTAAGTGGCAATTCAGCTAGTGTAAATCTAAGGCCTCAAATTCAGATGTGAAAGAAACTTAACTCCTGTGTTTTAACTCAACTTAAACTGAATTTCAAGCTCATATTCTACCTTATGTGTTTTCTCTCCTTATGTGTTTTCTCTCCTTTCCCCCATTTGAATCTAAGATTTTGGAGGGGGAGCTTATGCAGGCCAAGCTTCCCGGGGCGATGCTGTCAGGATCTCATTCACCTATCCACTCCGTCATCACTGTGATGTCCTTGGTCCTCGCTCAGTGGCTCTTCTAAGTCTGGCAGCTCTCTCTGCCCCTTCCTTCTCCCACATAAGGGCAAAGGAATTCTTGTGCTGCTTTTCAGCAGTCCCTTAAAGGCTGCCTTTATATACTCCAGGCATCTCTGCTGAGAAAACTGGGTCCATCCTCTGCTCCTGAGACCACCATAGACAGGTGTTCTTGAACCACCTTCCTAGGACTACATTAGAGAAAAAAGTTACAGGGTCTTTCTCTTTCTCAGGTCCACAGAACTATCAACTCCTTTCCATTACTCTTTCTCTTTCCAAGCCTGAAGGAATATTGTTCTAGTGTGCAATGGGAGACACCAAACTCCTCAATCCAAGTGTTTCCCAAACATTTTGGATCTCCTCCAATTCATTCCTGAAAGGTTTTTGGAAAACAAAGCCAGGATTAAGAGGCTCACAAGCTTTTTGTCTTTCCCTGGAATGAGGAACACAGATAACTATTAGCTTGAAAAAAAAAAAAGGAAATGGGGAAATATCAGGGGGAAAAGCTTAATATTTCAAAAACATTATTTGCTATATTTTTCTCTTAGCAAATATTTGCATTTATACATATGCATATATATATATTTTTTTAAGGTAGTTTTAATCAAGTTGCTCTATCTCTCCTCCCTCCCCGAGGTGATAGGGACCTGAGTCTGTCCCAAATTTAACCCTCTAAGGCAATGATATCCCTGAGCAAAGCAATCCACCCCCAAACAAATAATCTACTATGTATAATGAAGCTAACAATCTAGAGGTCATGAATCAGTAGTCAAACTGGCTGACATGGTTAGTATTGGAGTTGAGAAGCCAGTTTATATTCTGGGGAATATATTCTGAGGAAAGAGCTGAATACTCTATGATTAATTAGATTTTACTAACATCCCCTGGCTTCTCCTCACAAGGCATATGCTTGTAATGTCAGGATCTTAGTGGTTATTTTAGTAATAGGACATGAGTTCTTGTGGGTCAGCATGCCCATCACTGTCCATTCTTGCTCTTAGATGGCACATTGAGACTAGGATGGTGTATGTTTAAATGGCTCTGTGTAGGGTCAGTATTCTAGGATTCTTCCCTTGATGTCAGGCAGTTGTTTCTAAGTTTCAGACACCATGGAGCCGGGCGTGGTAAGGCATGGTCTTCTGAGGACTACCATACTGCTCCATGCTGCTCTCTCCATTATTTTCTATATATCCTCTGCTGTGTGGGAGGTATCCCCACTGCCCACTGTTTAGAGATTCCGCTGTCTCTTCATTCAAGTTCTTCAATGATGGATCCCACTGCTCACAGAAGCCCTGTTTCTGAATGACACTGACTATTGAGACTTTTTATGTCATTGCCACTGACATCAAAGTTCTTTCTCACCCTGGGCATCTTCACGGGCTGGAGATGTTTGAGTAGTGGTGAATTCCCTACTGGACAGGGAGGAGAACTTGATTCCATAAACTGGTCTAGGTGGCACCTTACTGTAGCTCACCTCTCAACTCAGCGATTCCCCACCTCCACCCAAGCCCGCACCTCATGAGATAAAAGAACCTCAGGGACTTCATTATTTTGATTTTATAGGTCAGACCCTTTTCATAAAATCTGGACTGGCAGTAGCTTGCTTAACTTTTTTGCATCTAACTTATTTTTCTAATTTCAGTTTTCTCCTGGCTTGCCATTTGTGAGCCCCCTCTACTGAAATTCATGGCGATATGCCCATTGGGCATTTCTCCTAAAAGGAGGACCCTTTCTTGAGTCTCCCCAATATTCACTCCTATCCATATTCAAGGAGGAAGTGCTGCTTTTTCAGATTGTTTTTCCCTTTTAAACCTCTGTAAAAATGGTTTTGTGTATTTGAATCTCCCACAGCTAGGCTGTTTTCTCTCCTTGTGGCCAGTGCCCTCAGTTAGCTATCAGGCTAAGTATGACTTAGTTACCATTTCTTAGCACCTGCCATGCCCTACCAGGGGTCCTCAAAGTATGGCCCGCGGGCCACGTGAGGCCTGCCGAGGACATTTATCTGGCCCGCTGGGTGTTTTTGCCGCCACTGCCTGTCCTGCTTAGCAGCCGACTCATCCCGGGCCCACAGTGTGCACTCTCCAACGGTGTGAGGGACAGTGAACTGGCCCCCTATTTAAAAAGTTTGAGGACCCCTGCAAGGAAGGAGCCCCAGTGACTCCCAAAAGCCAATCTCACTCCATCACTGTTTTTGTCAGAAATAAACTCTAGTGGCAGAAATTAAAGGAAAGTGGGAAAGAGTAATTAATTCTTTTTTTCCCTACCTTAATAGTTTTGTTTAATCAAACAGAAGAAATAAATGACCATGATGTCTGAAAGCAGGGACTCTGATTCTCACTCTCAGAAAGGCTGGTGCTTTAGAAATACTTTGTTTAAATAATGATCAGTAATTTTATCTTTGAGAAGAAATGAGAATCCTGAAAGAGATGTGAGCAATAAAACCTGTACCATCTGCTTTATGTTGTTTTAAAGCAGCATACTAGATGCTCCATGCCTATTTCTTGACCCGGTTACCTGACATCTTTATCCAGGTGTAATTGAGTTAAATTAAACATCAAGAAGCACCTGTGCTACTCTGAGGGCCAATTCTACTCTTTGCCTTGAGGCAGCTGAGGAGGGATTTTGACTGATGCATGCACATAATAAGCCTTTTGTTTTTTTGGCACAGACTTGGGGAAATACTTTCAGAAAATGCTTTCAGCTTTCAGGAAATACATCCCTTACCTAACTAATGGGTCTTAAATTTCACATGTACAGTATTTTTTTGTTTGAACTAAAGCATTGTATCTTTAGAGTACCTCTGTGAAATGTGTGCCTCAAGGGGTAAAGCTTTATCTTGGCTAAGGCTGTATGTTATGCTGGAAAGATTATGAGATCTACAGTCAGAAAATGTGGGCTCAAATTCCAGCTCTGTCACTCACAGGCTTGAGTGATTTTCGTTTTGCAAGTCCCAACTTAAACCTCAGTTTCTTTATCTGTAAAATTAGACTAATAGTCATGTCTACCTCATAGGTTGTGAAGATTAAATGAAATTATATCTATGAATAACACTTTGTAAACGTTGAGTTGAATCAAAGCTCATCTGTTCATTATTTACTTGCCCTGCACCCCACGCCTCTCATTACTGAGCAATCTGGTATGACTCGCAATCTCCACTTGTGCCCAACTCCTGCCAACACCACCCACGATTGTACTATGCACATGGATGCCCATCTAAGAAACTGATCCCAAGCTCTTTGACCCCAAAGTCCTTCTTCCACTTTAATTGTTACTTTGATGATCCATACACATGGCAGAATCTGGACCCTGGGATACTCTTATCTCTGGAATGGGTGATCCCAATACTCTAAGATCTGGCTATCATCTCCCATCCTTAGAGTCATTATACTTCCCTTTGTCTTCCTGGTCTTCAACCTCATCGAGACTTTGTTCCTTAAATCTTTCCCTTCTCTCCCAGTTTATCACTATTTTGATGGTTCCTCTTCTTTTTCTACCCAATCTAGATGCATGGTGAATCTCTTAAATTACTCTCTCACTAGCACTTCAGAATCCATAGACCCTCACCCTTCTGTGTCAATTCACCACCATTGTAAATTCAGCCACATGTCTTCACCACTCATGTATTCAAATTGCTGAGCATTGCTAAACGATATCACCAGTGTGCATTACTGCTGCTAGAAATTTGTGGACTCCAACTCAGTGGCACAACCTGGACTATTTGATAAACCTTTCACCTGTCCCTGCTCAGGTGTCTCTTCTGTCTCTCACAGGGGGCTAGTCCTTACTTTCTTTACAAATTAACAATGTAAAATGCTGAGTGTAAAGATGGGTCCTTACTCCATCTCTGCTGCAAGTGAGTGATGATCATATCCCTTAAGTTTATAAAAAAAAAAAAAAAGATGAGGCTATCAGACATCAACTTCCTTACCATCTACCCGGTGAGCCTACAAACTTACAACTTATTTAAATATATATTCATTCTCACTGTTTTCCTCTTCTGTATCAATAAAAGAGATCTCTCTTTTTACTTCAATGTTAATTTCTTCCTAGATTTTTGATATCTGATCTCCTATTCATGTAAGGCAGCTTGTGCCTTCATTATCCTCCTCTAAGCTGTATTTACTATCCTTTCCTTTTTTAACTTCTTTCAAGTAGGCTATAGACATCCTCAAGGCCTTTTAATAATAGTAACAATAATAATGATGATAATTATAAAGTCTTCTTCGACTTCATATCCTTCTCTACAGCCCTATGGCTCTCCTTCCTTTTACAACTAAACTCCTCAAAAGATTACATATTCTTTTGTCAATTTGTCTCAACCTCCTAATCACTCCTAAGGGTTCTGCCCCACTACCCCTCTGAAACTGTGACTCATTTTCAACTTGAAAGGATTCTTTGAGGTTTTAATTTACTTATCCTTGGCCTTCCTCTAAAACTCTTCCACATAATTATTACCTTTTTGTTGCTGTTGTTTTCCTTATACCTCAACAAGCATTTCTTCTCCTTTTTTGGTTTTTCATATTCTTGCCTACTCCTTAAAAATTAGTAATTCCAAGGGCTCCATCCCTGGCACTCACTTATTTTTATTCTTTACACTCCCTTGGGTTTCAATCGACCTCTAAATAAACATGAATGTGAAGATTACACTTTCAGCTCAAACCTGTCCCTGTGCCCTCGACTCACCAACTACCTACCAAGACTCTATGTGGAGGCCACGTCGATCTCATCATCCAGGCCAACGTCAGTCCAATGTTGGACTCATCTCCTACCCACCTACCACCCCATACACCTTGGACAGATCTGCTCCCCCATTGTTATTATTAATACAATCCCAGGTTATGGCAAAACTCAGTCATCTCAGTCAGAAAACTGAGAGGTACTTTAGTCTGTTCCCTTCCACTCGTCCCTCACGTTCACTCACCCATCAGATCCTGCATGTCTCTAATATTTCTCATATTCATTCCCACATTCATCCCACTGCTACTTACTTAATTCAGACCTCATCATTTCTTTTTTCATTCTTGCAATTGTGGCCTGACTTTGTCTTTATTACTCTGGACTCACATCTCTCACATCCCCACCAGAATGATGTTTGTAAAGCATAGTGTCATTGAAATGGCTTCCTACTTTTATAGATAAAGTTCAAACCCTTTAGGTCATAAAGAGCTTTCATGATCTATCTCCATGCCTTGCCTCAATATTTTAAGGCCCACACCCTGAAAATCTGCTTATTGAATGCTTATTCATTCTTCAAGATTCATCTCAAAACTTATTTTTCTCTGTGAATTCTTATTCTACTCCATGCTCTCTCAGAGCCTCTCTCAGCTTACTCAAGTAGAATAAGTCATTTTCTCTTTTGTACTACTAATTTTCCTTGTCTGGACTTATATCACTACATCTTTGATACTTTATTACATTTAGCACTTATCTCCTCCTCTAGACTGCAAGGCAAGAGAGAGCAAAGGCATGTCTTATTTGTCTATATATTCCCAATACCTTCTATAGTGCCTGGAAAGTACCTAGTTCTCAATACACATTTTTAAAGAAATAGTGGAGGAGTTAGAACCTGAAATGAGTCTTGAAAGATGAGTGAAATAATATGGTATAGTTAAAAATAGAGTCAAAGGATGCTCCAGAGAAAAAGAGAGAAAAAATAGTTGTGAAAATTGTACTCTTTATGATTCTAGGAAGTGTCATTCACATGGTGTTATGGACTGAGTTTGTGGCCCATCCAAATTCTTACGTTGAAACCCAAACCCCCATGTGATAGTATTTGGAGACGTGGTCTTTGGAAAGTTGTTAAGGTTAGATGAGATCATAAGGATGGAGCACTCATGATGGGATTAGTGTTCTTATAAAAAAAAAAAAAACACCAGCAAACTCGTGATTTCCCTCTCTCTCCATGTGAGAAAACAGGGAGAAAACAGCTTGATGCAAGCCAGGAAGAGAGTCCTAACCAAGAATCAAAAAGGCCATCACCTTGATCTTATACTTCCCAGACTCCAGAAGTATGAGAGAGAAATGTTTGTTGCTTAAGTCACTGAGTCTGTTATGTAAGATGGATGTCTTACATAAATGGAAAGCATCTGGAGAACCAGGATCAAGCCTTATTATGAATTGTGCCCCCTAGAGTTGTGCAGCTCAGAATCTGCACAGCCACACATGGCACTCCTATTGTGAATCTGCTCCAAAGTTATAAATCATACAACCAGCTTAGTGTCATTGGGAGGTCATTTGAGTTTTATAAGGGTTATAGAGGGGGAATATAGATTCCAGAGTATAGATCATAAATAGAAATCATGAAATGGAAATTATATTTTCTGAACTTTTTATTTCTATGTTGTGGATGATAGTCTGAAAAAATACTTCTTAAATTACCTAAGGGATGCTTGCCCTATATAAACTTCATTCATTCATAGACATGCATGTCACCATATTTGGAAAATTAACTAAGGAGTTGACTATCAAATTTTCTCCAACTAAAATATGAGTTTGCTCCTGGGTGATTTATATAAAAATAACTATACCTTATCTGATCTAACCGGTTTGCATTCTTCTAGTAAATATGAATGAGATTTGTCTGACATTTTCTCTACCTCTTTGTTTCTCTGACTTTACTAGATAATTCAAATGTTTTATGTGCTCAGCTCCTAATAAGGAAAAAAATGTATGAATGAGACACTGAATATTTTGGTGGTAGAGCTATTAAGCCTATCTCCTTTTTACAAAACACAATTATTCCAGACATAAACAATACCTTCCATATTGGTAGAGAGCCATGGTTTTAACTATAGCTATTACTCATTGGCATAAGAATAAGCTTGAAGCATATAACCCAGAGCTAGCTAATTTTTCCTCATAACCAGAGAGAGACATTAGAGGTTATTTCATTTAATATTTTCATTTTACAGAGAAGGAAACTAAACTGTGAGAGCTGAAGTGACTTGACTAAAGTCTGTATAAACTATGTCTTATTTTCTGTATTATGGATGCTCTGGCATTTGAGGCCTTGATCCTGGAGACACCGCCCCTCGCAGGGCTAGCTAATGCCTAGAGAAAGCAAACTCTCCGGCATGCATGCCTTTGATACATAAACCTGCCAATACAGAACCTACACTCTCAACTATCTGTCTTATCAAACTCTCACACACCAAGCCAATATTTCTCCTGCCCTAAGTCACCTCAGGGCCAGGTACCTGACAACCAGGAACCACCACTACAGCCCACAACCCACCAAAATTATTCAAACTATCCAATCCTAAACGTATTCAGTATACCTCTGCTGCCTCACCCATTTCTTCCCAGGAAAACCCCAACAAAGGCTCTGGACCATGCTCTCCGCTCTCTTCCTTCTGCCTCCTGACTGATCTGGGTGATTCCATGTCTGGTCCTAGGAATCTGTCTGTATAAACTGCTTCTTCATGACAATCATTTCCTTGTCTGCTGCCTTATCACACCTGATTAAAACAAATCCCGGGGACATTTTAAATAAGATCACATAGATTAATTCTAGAAGATACATGCCTAGAACCTGAGACTCCATACTTGTACACCTCTGTGCTATCTGCTACCCTTATAGAGTATCTTCTCCTACAGTCCTGAAAAGAGAAGTGAAGATCAAGGATACATATCTAGAGAGGACTCAATGAGCTCACAAAGATAAATTGCTCTTGGAAAACCAAATTTTTAAAAAATTTTTATAGAAATATAGTGTACTGTTCCTAGGAATATCTAAAAAAATCTAGGAAATATTTATGAGTGTGCATACTGCATTTCCATATGGGAAGGGGTTACTATGAAATTGGGTTGGTGCTAGAGAAGAGTGCCTCAGTTTGCTTGTTGTAATAGGTATCTCTGTAAGACACTGTGCTAAGCATGGTGGCAAATTAGAATATCACTAGGCCCAATGCTTATTTCTAGGTGTTTCCAGTATGTATAATACGATGCCTCTCTTCAACGTATTAGAGCCGGAGGAGTGTAAGAGAAAAGGCACTACAGGATCGACTAGGAAGAAAAAAAATCAATTCTGTTTGGGATAATCAAAGAAGGTTCTGTGTTCAAAAAAATTCACATAATTCATAAAAATACGGTGTTCATCATGTGGCAGGTTGACATCTGAACTTACACTAGAAATCAATTTGGTTGTTTTACATAAATACGGGAATGCAGATATCCAGGTATCCATTTGTTGTGTGTTGGGATGCATGGGGTAAGGAAACCTTGAAGTGAAGTGTTTGTGCTCCATGCCTGAGGAAATTAAGAGGTAGTGTCTATTTCCTAACCAAGCCCAGGAAGAAGGTGTGACACACTTTAGAGACAGAGGGCTAGGAAAAGCTCTAAAAGGCTGTCTTCATGAGGAATGCTGTAAAATCAAGATTCATGCAGTATTGCTTTAGAGTCCAGAGACAGGAAAAAAACTCTTTCCTCATTGCTCTTGAAGAAGTTATTAGGTTGATGCAAAAGTAATTGTGGTTTCAGGCTGTGAGTTTTAAATCATTATAACAAGGCTCAAACATATCTTAATTAATCAAAATAAGAACCACTATAAGCAACTCATTTTTGCCAATGAAAAATAAGTTTGTTTATTCTTGTAGCATAAAAATCCATGCTTCGGAATTTGACAAACTCTTGGAAAGCATTTTCTGCATCCTACTGGTTGTGGAAGCATTTTCCCTGCAAAAAGTTGTCAAGATGCTTGAAGAAGTGGTGGTTGGTTGGTGAGAGGTCAGGTGAAATATGGTAGATTCAGCAACACTCGTAGCCCAATTTGTTCAACTTTTGAAGCGTTGGTTGTGTGATATGCAGTTGAGCGTTGTCCTGGAGAAGAATTGGGCCCTTTCTGTTGACCAATGCTGGCTATAGATGTCGCAATTTTTGATGCATCTCATAGATTTGCTGAACATACATACTTCTCAGATGTAATGGTTTCGCAGGGATTCAGAGAGCTGTAGTGGATCAGACTGGCAACAGACCACCAAACAGTGACCATGACCTTTTTTTGGTGCAAGTTTGGCTTTGGGAAGTGCTTTGGAGCTTCTTCTCAGTCCAACCACTGAGCTAGTCATCACCGGTTGTCATATAAAATCCACTTTTGGTCGCATGTCACAATCCGATTGAGAAATGGTTCATTGTTGTTGCGCACAAGAAGAGAAGACGACACTTCAAAACAATGATTTTTTTGATTTTCGGTCAGCTCATGAGGCACCCACTTGTTGAGCTTTTTCACCTTTCCAATTTGCTTTAAATGTCAAATGACCATAAATGGTCAACGTTGAGTTCTTCAGCAACTTCTCGTGTAGTTGTAAGAGGGTCAGCTTCGATGATTGCTCTCAATTGGTTGTTGTCAACTTCCAACGGCCAGCCTCTGAGCTCCTCAGCTTCAAGGCTCTTGTCTCCTTTGCAAAATTTCTTGAACCACCACTGCACTATATGTTCTTTAGCAGTTCCTGAGCCAAATGCGTTGTTGATGTTGCAAGTTGTAGATCCATTTTGAACTTGAATAAGAAAATCCCTCGAATTTGCTTTTTGTCTAACAGCATTTCCATAGTTTAAAATAAATATAAAATAATCAGCAAGTAATAAATGATTAGCAAAAAAACATAAAGTGAGAAATGTGCATTAAAATGATGTGTAACATAGCCACATTTAAGAATATATGCCAATATCAAACAGCAAATTTCAACAATGCTAAAACCGCAATTACTTTTGCACCAACCCAATAGTACCATGAAAATTAATGGGCACTGAGGGTTCAAGCTTACAAAGAGTTTGTAATGTTGAAAGCACAGGAAACTAGTAGTTAAGGCAGTAATGAGGAATCCTTCTCAAGTGACAGACAACAAGAATGAGACAAAAACAGAAGAAGGCAAGTAAATTTATTTGGGTCTATAAGGCAGGGAAATTTGGGTTATTAATATTAATATCACTTCATTTGTATGAATCCTAGGGTTATAGGGCCTAGAGACATGTTAGTTAAGATTGGCTACATATTAATTTTCTTGTCTTATCATCATATCAGGACCATACAACTATAATGTTATTATTAACTCCATTTAATATATATAGAGAAAATGGAATTGAAGATTTTAAATGCCTCTTAGAATCACAGTTATTAATAACAAAATAGAAAATAGCTTCACAGTTTTCTGACTCTAGTCTACCATTAGCCTCTGTTTCATTTTGGTTTTGACCTATTATTTGGAAGATAAAAGTGTAATTTAATCACCAACCTTCATGCATACCAAACAGACTTGCCCGTCTTAATTTTCTGGAATGATTGCTTTCCTTCTATGAATTGCCTGAATGAACCATTTATTTTGACATTATATATTAATAGAATCTGTCAAGTCTAATTGGGAAGGTGGACATAAATTCAAACATAGCAAATAAATAGGAGATCCATATTATTAAACTCTAAAGAGTCACTATTTACCAGTATATAACTAATCACAACTTTGTGAATGTATTATAGAAAGTCAGCATGTATGTACTTGAGGTCACTTCCCCTAATCACTCAGAGATGTTTAAATTCTTGACACAGTTCTTTTTCTTCACCTAAAATGTTCACAAGGACCTTATAGCTCTACAGTTAATTTAGTCTGTGAAAGCTTCAGACAATGAATTTACCTCTCCAGAAAAGAGATTATTGGGAAAATAAACAAAATTACTGGTAATCGGTCTTAAAAAAGCATTTTTTAAAAACATTCTTTTTTTCACAAAAAATATATAGAAAAAATTAGCTGGGCATGGTGGTGCATGCCTGTAGTCCCAGCTACTCAGGAGGCTGAAGCAGGAGGATCGCTTGAGCACAGGAGTTTGAGGTTGCTGTGAGCTAGGCTGATGCCATGACACTCTAGCCTGGGCAACAGAATGAGACTCTGTCTCAAAAAAAAAAAAAAAGAAAAAATTCTTGTTTTCATCATTAATGGAATTCATGCATCTGTTATTTGGATGTTTCTCCTCAAAGGACAACAGAAAATTCAAAAGTCCTCTAGGGAATTAAGCATTTAAATTTCCCATAAACGTTTCCTTCTGAAAGCAGAGTTAAGTCAGATGATGAGAAAGAAAAATAATCACCGTGTGACTCAGTCTTTATTTAAATATGCAAAGTCAGACTGGATCAGAGACCTTGGTCTTTCCCATTTCTCATGGTTTGTTAAAGCTTTTTAAAAATATATTGCTTTATTGAGGTATAATTTAGATATTTTACCTCCTATAAGTATAAAATTCAATGACTTTTAGTAAATTTATAATTTTGCAACCATCACCACTATCCGGTTTTAGAACTTTTTTATTACCCCCAAATTTTTCCCTCAAGCCCATTGGAGTCAGTCTACTATCAGTGCCACATTCCCTCTAACAGCAATCAACCAATGCTTTCTGTCTCTATAAATTTGTCTTTTCTGGCCATTTTATAAAAATAGGAGTATAGAATATACAGTCTTTTGTATCTGGGATCATTAATTTCCAATATTTTAAGATTAATCTATTGTTATGGACTACATGTTTGTGTCCTCCAAAATTAATCCCTGATAGGGTAGTATTAGGAGGTGAGGCTTTTAGAAGGTAATTAGGTTTAGAAAAGGTCATGAAAGTAGAACCCCATGATGGGATTAGTGTTCTTAATAGAAACAGAAAAAGACTAGAACTCACTGTCTCTGCTATGTGAGAACACTAGAAGATGGCCATCTGCAAACCAGGAAGAAGATCCTCAAAAGACACAGAATCTACCAGCACTCTAGTCTTGAACTTCTCAGCCTCCAAAACTGTGAGAAACAAAATTTCTGTTGTTTAAGCTACCCAGTCTATAGTATCTTGCTATAGCAGCCCAAACTGACTAAGACATCCATGTTGTAGCATGTATCACTATTTTTCTCTTTACTCCTGTATAGTATTTCACTACATGGACACACCACACTTTAATCATTCACCAGTTGATGGACATTTGGATTGTTTTTAGTTTTAGGTTATTGTGAATAATGCTGCTATGAACATTTGCATACAAGTCATTTTGTGGGTATATGTTTTCATTTCTTTTGCTTAGATTTTTTTTCCCTTTTTTTAAATTTCAGCATCATATGGGGGTACAAATGTTAAGGTTACGTACATTGCTATCGCCTTCCTTCCCCCCTCGAGTCAGAGCTGACAATGCACATTGCACTTATAATGTGTATATATATATATATATACCCACCCCTCCCCCTACCTGCCCGACACCCGATAAATGGTGTTATTTTTACAACTTTGCCTTTACCTAGCAAAAGTTAGAGTTATGCCCTTCCCCTCCACACTGTTCACCACATCCCTGAGATGTGGGTCTATCCCCCCACCCTCCGTCAAATTGGTACTGACCGATTATCTTTTGCTTAGATTTTTAAGAGTAGAATTGCTGGGTCATATGGTAAATTTATGTTTAATGTTTTTATGACACTAACAAATGGTTTTCCAAATAGGCTGCAGCATTTTACATTTCTGCCAGTAATGTATGAGGATTCCATCTGCTCTGTTTCCTCACCAAGGCTTCGTATTATCTGTCTTTTTTTTTTTTTTCTTAACTTTTTTTTGTAGAGTCAGGGTTTTGTTATGTTGCCCAGGTTGGTCTTGAACTCCTGGCCTCAAAAGATCCCACTGCTTCTGCCTTCCAAAATGATGAAATGCCCAGCCTGTCTTGATTATAGCCATTCTTGAGGGCATATAGTGGTATCTCAGTGTGGTTTTAATTTTAATTTCCCTAGGGACTAATGACGTTGAACAAAATTTCTTTCATGTGCCTTCTTTGGTGAAATGTTTGTTGCTTCCTTTGCTCACTTTTAAATTGAGTTGTTTGCCTTCTTTTTATTGAGTTACAGGAACATGTATGCTGGATACGAGTCCTTTTTAGATATGTAATTTGCAAATACCTTCTGAGGTTTATCTTTTCATTTTCTTCATGGTGTCTTTTGAAGCACAAAAATTTTTCATTTTAATGAAATCAAATTTATTTTTTTCCTTTACAACTTGTGCTTTTATGGTCTTATCTAAGAACTTTTTTAGCTAACCCCAGGTCACAAAGATGTTCTTTTATGTTTTATTCTTGAGTTTTATAAATTTAGCTTTTATATTTAGGTCTGTGATCCACTTAAGTTAATTTTTGTGTAGGCACGTTGTTGAAAATTAACTAACCATAGATGTATGGGTTTATTTCTGGTCTCTCAATTCTGTTCCACTAATCTCATTTCTTTTCCACTGGTTTATATGCCTATCTTATGCCAATACCAGACTATTTTTATTACTATATCTTTACAATAAATTTTGGCATTTGCTGGTGTATGTCATCAACTTTTTTCTTTATAAAAATTGTTCTGGCTCTTCTAGATCCTTTACATTTCTATATAAATTTTGGAATTAGCCAGAAATTTTCTACAAAAAGAATGCTGGAATTTCATAAGGAATTGTGGTGAATCTGTAGATCGATTTAGGGAAAATTGCCATTATAACAATATTGAGCTATCTAATCCTCAAAGACAGAATATCTCCCTATTCATATAAATCTTCTTTAATTTCTCTCAGCAGTCTTTTTTAGTTTTCAGTGAACAGATATTAAACTTCTTTTTTTCAGTTTATTGCTAAGTGTTTATTGTTTCTGATGCAAATGTGAATAGATTTGTTTTCTTAGATCATTTTCAGATTGTTTTTTGCTAGTATATGAAAATACAACTAACATTTTTATATTGATCTTATATCCTGCAATCTTACTAACCTTCTCAATTAGTTCCAGTAGTTGTGTGTATGTGTGTATTCATTAGGGTTCTGTATATATAAAATTACAAAATCTGTAAGAAAGGCAGCTTTTACTTCTTCCTTTCTATTCTAGATTACCTTTTTTTTTTTTTTGTAGCAGTGGCTAGAACCTCTAATGCAATTGTGAAAAGAAGTAGTGACAATTGAAATTTTTGCCTTTTTCTTTATCTTAGGGGGAAAGCATTAAATCTCTCAACATTAAGTATAATTTTAGATATAGATTCTTTGTAGATTCTCCTACATGGATTGAAGAAGTTTCCTTCTGTTCTTATTTGTTGACAGAGTAATGAATAGGTGTTGAATTTTGTCAAATGTATTTTCTATCTCTATTGAGGTAGCCATGCATTTTTAGCCTTTTATTCTATTAATATGGTAAATATTACATTAATTGGTTTTTCTAATGTTAAACAAACCTTTGATTTCTGGGATAAATCCCACTTGGTCATGGTGTATAGTACATATTATATATTGTTAAATTTGGTTTGCTAATATTTAATTAAATATTTTTGTGTCTATGTTCATGATGGACCTGGTTTTTAGTTTTATTTTCTTGTGATATTTTTGTCTAGCTTTGGTATCATGGTAATAATACTACATTATAGAATGAGTTGGAAAGTGTTTACTTTGTGGGAAAGTACCAATTCAACTTTTTTACTTGGAATAGATCTATTTCGATTTTCTAATATACATTTTTCTAGAAATTGTCCATATGATCTAAGTTGTAAAATTTGTTGTAACAAAGACGTTCATAATAGTCCCTTTATGACTCTATAAATTTCTTTAGGATAAGTAGTAATGCCTTCTCTTTCATTCCTGACTTTGGTAAATTGTGCTTCTTATTTTTTTGTTCATTCTAGGTAAGAATCTGTCAATTGGTCTTTTCAAAAAACCAATCTTTCTTTCTTTTACTGTTTATTGATTTTTTTTTGCTCAGATCTTTATTATTTATTTCATGTTTGATTCCAATTTTCTAATTTTTAGGTTAGGAGCTTATGTTTTTGATGTGATACTGTCTTGATCCATTTTCTGTTTCTATAACAGAATACCACAGACTGTGTAATTTATAAAGAAAAAGGGTTTTGGCTGGTCCAAAGGTAGAGAGTTATCTCACTTGATTGTTCACAGTCAGTTACAGATTGAACTCTTTGTTCTACTCTTTCCTTCCTTCTCAATACTGTACTTGACTAGTCTAAAAAAAAGTTTATGTAGCTCATGATTCTGGAGGCTAGGAAGTCCAAGAGCATGGTGCTGGCATCTGGTGAGGGTCATCTCATGGTGTCTAGGCAGAAGGACAAGAGCTTGTCAGGTCAGGTCTCTCTTCCTTTTCTTATAAAGCCACCAGTTTTATCATGGGGGCCCCACGCTGATGACCTTATATAATTTCAATTACCTCCCAAAAACCTTACCTCCAAATATCATCAGCATAAGAATTTGGGAATTAAGTTTCCAACACATGATATTTGGGGGACACATTCAAACCATAGCAGATATAATACTTTGCTTCTTTTCTGATATAGTTGTTAAAAGCTACATACATTTCCATGAAGTATGGCTTCAGCTGCCTTGTATAAATTTTGATATGGTGTTTGATTTTATTCATTTAAAATATTTAAAAATATTCCCTTATAATTTTTTTAATGATGAGGGTTTTTTAATAAGTATGTCACTTTATTTCCAGATATTTGGAATTTTCCCATATTTCTTTCTATTGTGGATCACTAATTTTGCTGTGAACAGAAAACATACTTTCATATAATCTCATTTTTCCAAAAATGCATTTAGACTTATTTTGTGGCATAGCATATCATCTATCTGGAGAATATTCCAAATAAACTTGAAAAGAATGTGTATTCTGAAGTCTTTCAGTGGAGTATTTTCTAAATGTTACGTATATTAAGTTTATTGATAGGTTTACTGAAATTTTGTTTCCCCTAGCTGATTTACTATCTAGTTGTTCTCAATTATTGAGAGTGGATATTGAAATCTACAGCTATCACTGTTGTCTATTTCTCCTTTAAATTCTGTCACTTTTTTGCTTCATGTATTCTGTGACACTGTTTTTAGATATAAATACATATAAAATTGCTATATCTTCCTGATTCTTTGAACTTTGAACTTTTATCAGGATGAAACATCCTAATAATACTTCAAATAAAGGATTTCTACTTTGTCCTTTTATATGATTTTTATCTCTTTGCTGAAATTTTTTATTTACTGAATCATGGATATCAAACTTTCTTTTAATTATTTAAACATGATTTTAAAATGATTTTCTTTCATTCTTTAATATGTAGTAGTTTTGAAGACTTTTTCTGCTAAATCGAACATATGGGAACTCAGAGACAGTTTCTACTGATTGATATTTTTTCCCTGGGTATGAGCCACACTTTCTTGTTTCTTTGCATCTTTCTCAATTTTTTGTTGAGTATAGAGACATTTAGATAATATATTGTATATCAGGATCTCTGGATCATAATTTTCTCCTCTGAGGCTTGTGATTATTGTTTCACTTGTTTAGTAACTTGCCTAGACTAAATTTTGGGAGTCTGATTCCCTGGAATGTGTGATTGATGATATCTTTAGGTTTTTTTCCTTGTTTTTATATTTAAGTTGGGCTTTCTAGGGGTCATTATAGTGTCTGCATAGCTTGAAATTCTGACCAAAAACTGGTCAGAAATTGTGCTTAAACACTTTAAGCCAATAAGGTATCCAGTCTCTGCTGATGGATTTATATGTGAATTGGTGTGGTATAATAAAAAATGTATTTGTTTCATTGTCCTTGGTTTCTGGCACAGAGCTCCTAAAACTCAGGAATTTCCTGAGTGATAGGAGTGTCTTTGTTATCTAGCTAGTAGCCCATCTCCATAATCACATTTCAGTTTATGCTAAAGAGGTAACAGGGTGGGGCTCCTAGGTAGCCTCATAATGGGGCTGGTTACCAGAGCAAGAGATTATAAAGTTGGAACTCTCAGCCCTGCCCACTGATCTCCTGGGTAAGGGGAGGAGGGCTGCAGATTGAATCTATAACATTCTTGAACAATGAGTTACAGAGAGCTTCTGGGTTGGTGCTGCATCCATATGTAAGGGAGGTGGCACACCCCAAATCCATAGAGCTTGAGTCCCTTTTAGACCTTGTCCTATGTACCTTTTCATCTAGTTATTCATTATATCTTTTATAATAAACAAGTAGGCTCAGCACCCCCATATCTAAGTCATGTTCAAGATTTCAGTGTTAAATCTCTAGCTAGTTTGCTAGTCCATTGCATAGTCCCCAAACAGGGCTGTAACCGCAAAGTAGAGAAGCCACTGGTTTGCTCTGTTTGCTTTTATGAGTATAAGAGCACCACTTTAAGTGATTAAAGTCCATATCAAGGGAGACTCCTCCAGCAGTGGCAGCCAAGTTGCTGATTTTCACAGCCTATCCTACTCCAGGTGAATTACTATGTCAACAAAGCTGATATACAGATTTTCAAGAATACATTTCAAGACTAAATGCTACTCAGTTTGTTGGATACTTTTTAGAGCACTGAAATAGTTATTTAGTACATTTTTTTACAGCTTTATAGTTGTTTTGTCAGGAGAGGATTTGTTAACCCTCCTCACTACATCATGGTGGAAATAGGGCTAATTATCAATAAAGATTATTTTAAAGAAAATAGATGCTTGAGGTATATAATAAGTAAGAAAGGAATGAAGGAAGGAAATAAATAAATAAATTTTTAAAACTATACTTGTGGAATACAGTGAAAAGATAAAGCCCTCATGTTTACCTCCAAGTTCTACTCCCTAAAGGAAATTACTATTAAATACTTATTATGTACCCATCCAGAAATTTTCTATTAATATAAAAACATATGTTGGAGCCTGTGTGCCCTGCCCAGGGGCCTGATGACTGGTTCACTTGACCTGCCACCATCACTGCTACTGTCCAAGTGCCACACTCATGTGCCTAAAGACCAGTCTGCCTAGCCCAGAGTTGCCACTGACAATGCCTAGGTGAGCCACCTGGGGGCCTGAGGATGTGTCTCCCTAGGGACACTACTGCCACAACCAGTGCCCATGCATACCACCTAGGGGCCTGAGGACTGGCCCATCTGGTGCCTCAAGCCCCAGCAAAGTCTCACCACAACCTCCACAAACAACCATTGCCTAAGCCACTGAAAAACTTCCACTGACATTGATAATAGCCAAAGAATTCACACAGAGAATACACTACAGCATTCACCCAGAATCAAAGCCAAAGTACCCTGCCCACCTGACCCTATAGATATATCTAAGGGAAAAAGCTTTCCCTAAAAAAGCAGCTCCCTAATCAGACATTAATGTAAGGACACAGGAAACAAAAAAAGAGGAAGAGGAAACGTAAAAATGGAAAATTATTTTATGACCATGAATTAGAAGAATTAATATTGTTAAAATGACCATATTACCCAAAGCAAGCTATAGATTCAGTGCAGTCCCTACCAAAATACCAATAACATTTTTCATAGAAATAGAAAAAACAATCCTAAAATTTGTACAGAACCACAAAAGACCCTGAACAGCAAAAAGAATACTGAGCAGAAAGAACAAAGCTGTAGGCATCACAGTACCTGATTTATATACTACATAACTATAGTAACCAAAAGAGCATGGTACTGGCATAAAACAGACATATAGACCAATGGAACAGAACAGAGAATCCCAAAATAAATCCATGTATTTATGGCCAACTGATTTCTGACAAAGGCACCAAGAACATGCAGTAGGGAAGGACAGTCTCTTCAATAAAATTATGCTGGGAAATCAGGATATTCGTATGCATAAGAATGAAACTAGACCCCTTCCTCTCACAATATACAAAAATCAACTCAAGATATATTAAGGACTCAAACATAAGACCTGAAACTATAAACCTACTGGAAGAAAACATAGGGGAAGTGCTTTGTATGATGCTGTTCTAGGCAAATATTTTATGGGTAAGACTTTGAAAGCACAGACAAAAACAAAAACAGATCAATGGAATTATATCAAACTAAAAAGCTACTTTGTGACAAAGAAAGCAATAAACAGGGTGAAGAGATAATCTGTAGCATGGGAGAAAATGTTTGCAAACTATTCATCTGACAAGAAACAAATATCCAAGATATACAAGGAACTCAAACAACTCAACAACAAAAAACCACAAATAATTCAGTTAAAAAATAGAGAAAGGAGTTGAATAAACATTTCTCAAAAGAAGGCATACAAATGGAAAAAATGTATATGAAAAATTCTCAACATCACTAAGTATGAAGAAAATGCAGATCAAAACCACTGTGATATATCATCTCACCTCAATTAGAATGGCTAGCATCAAAAAGACAAAAAATAGATGCTGGTAAGAATGCAGAGAAAAGGGAACTCTCATGTACTGTTGGTAGTAATATAAATTAGCTATTAAGGAAAACATTTTGAAGGTTTTTCAAAAAACTAAAAATAGAACTATTATATAATCCAGCAATCCCAATACTGGGTATATATCCAAAGGAAAGAAAATTAGTATTTCAAAGAGATAACTGCACCCCATTTCTACTGCAATTCTAGTCACAATAGCCAAGATAATGAAGTCAACCTAAATGTCCATCAACAGATGAGTAAAGAAAGTGTTATATACATTCACAGTGGAATATTATTTATCCATAAAAAGGAAAGAAATCCTGTCACTCATGGCAACATAGATAAACCTGCATGACATTATGTCAAGTGAAACAAATCATGCATAGAAAGATAAATACCACCTGTTTTAATTCAGATAAAAAAAAATTGAGCTCGTGGAAACAGAGAGTAGAACTGTGGTTATCAGAAGCTGGAATAGGTAGAGGGAGAGGAGAATAGGAAGAGGTGGATTAACAGATATAAAGTTACAGTTAGATGGGAGAAATAAGGTGTTGTGTTCTGTAACACTGTAGAAAGAATATGGTTAATATTGATTTAGTATATATGTTCAAAAAGCTAGAAGAGAGGATTTTGAATGTTCATAACATAAAGAAATGATAAATATGAGAGGTAATGAATATGCTAATTACTGATTTGATCATTACACATTGTATATAGGTATTGAAATATCACTCTGGTGGGTACATTGTGTGTTGCTTCAGTAATGTGTACACTAAAGGCCCTAACTTCACTACAATGCCATATATCAATGTAACTAAACTGCACTTATACCCCATAAATATATACAAATAAAAATAAATGGAGGCTGGGCGTGGTGGCTCAAGCCTGTAATCCTAGCACTCTGGGAGGCAGAAGTGGGAGGATCGCTCAAGGTCAGGAGTTCGAAACCAGCCTGAGCAAAAGAGAGACCCCGTTTCTACTAAAAATAGAAGCAAATTAATTGGCCAACTAAAAATATATAGAAAAACTTAGCCGGGCATGGTGGCGCATGCCTGTAGTCCCAGCTACTTGGGAGGCTGAGGCAGAAGGTTTGCTTCAGCCCAGGAGTTTGAGGTTGCTGTGAGCTAGGTTGATGCCACGGCATTCTAGCCAGGGCAACAGAGTGAGACTCTGTCTCAAATAAATAAATAAATAAATGGGAAAAAAATAAATAAAAATTTAAAACCCACTTATTTTCCCCTAATAAAACCAAATGGTTTTTATTATCTTTATTGAATACAAAATGTTTACTTCTAATATAGACAAAATACTTGATTATAATAGCCTGTTCAAAAGAATAAATTAAATTGGTTCTCGTTTTTATCCTATTCCGAAAACTGTAATTATGTATTTTTAAAAAATCATTCGGTATCCCATGAATATGTACGCTTATTATGTATCGACTAAAAATGAAAGAAAAAAATTACCCCTTCATGTATAATTATGATCATACTAGAAACACTGTGGTAGACAGCCTCTAAGATAGTTTCCTATTATTTCTGTATCTTGATTTCATGTCTTTATGTAATCTCTACACCTTGAGGGAAATGAGATCAGTGACTTGCTTCCTAACAATAAAATATGGCAAAGGTGATGGGATATCCCTCTCATAATAACATGACATTATTTCAGACTTGGTCTTGCTTGCAGACTCACTCTAGAGACTCTCCTTGATGGCTTAAGGAAGTAGGCAGTTATGTTGGGAAAGCTCACATTGCAAAGAACCACAGACAGCCTCTCGGAGCTGAGGGCAGCCTCCAACCAACAGCCAGTAAGAAGCCGAAGCCCTGTGTTCCACAACTGCAAGGAGATGAACTCTGTTAATAATGAGTGAACCTGAAAGTATTTTTTTCCAGGTAAGCCTTCAGATGAGAATGCAGCCTGGCCAACACCGTCAGTGCAGTCTTGTGAGACCCTAAACAGAAGACTCAGCTAAGGCATACCAAGACTTCTGAACAAAAGAAATTGTGAGATCATAAACATGTGTTAAGTTGCTAAGTGTATGGTAACTTGTTATATAGCAATAGAAAACTGATACAGATATGCTGCAATGTGTTTTTTTTTAATTTAAGAATGCATCTTATTAAATACATTGGACCTATTAGAAAAATGTCCAAGAACCTTTTTCTATATTATGACATATAGATTTATATCTTTATTTTCAATGAGTTAATGATATTCCCTTTAATGCTGTGGTCCCCGGTCCCCAGTCCCCAGGCCTGGGACCGGAACTCGTCCTGGCCTGTTGGGAACCAGGCCGCACAGCAGGAGGTAAGTGGCAGGCCAGTAAGCAAAGCTTCATCTGTGTTTACAGCCACTCCCATCACTTGCATCATGGCATAAGCTCCGCCTCCTGTCCGATCAGCAGTGGCATTAAATTGTCATAGGAGCATGAACCCTACTGTAAACTCACATGTGAGGGATGTAGGTTGTGCGCTCCTATGAGAATCCAATGCCTGATGGTCTGAGGTGGAGCTGAGGCGGTGATGCTAGTGCTGGGGAGTGGCTGCAAATACAGATTATCGTTAGCAGAGAGGTTTGACTGCGCAATAAATGTAATGTGCTTGAATCATCCCACAACCATCCCCCCTGAACCCTGGTTCGTGGAAAAATCATCTTCCATGAAACAGGTCCCTGGTACCAAAAAGGTTGGAGATTGCGGCTTTAATGCATATATGTCAAAATGTGTATAACTGCTCACCTATTAATAGGCATTTAGTTCATTTCCAGATTTTTGCTTTTAAATTAAGTGTATTGTTATATGTACATTGTTGTGCATATATGTTTTCTATATAAAACAATATGTACAACAATTTATACATTGATGAACATATATATTTGGGTAATAGTATTAAAACATCTGTAAGATAAAATACATTACTAGAAGCAGAATTTCTAAGTACACGTGCGTTTTTCTTTTTAGAATAATGGCTTAAGTTTTTAAAATGTATTTATTCTCATAAATTCAAAGTAACAAAGTATGGAGAAGACAGCATAATATAATTCCATATCCTACAACCCCAAAATAATCAAGGTTAAGATGGGTTGAACGTCATTCCAAACATAGCTTCGATGATGACAGACCAAGATAAATCAATTCATATATGCGTAACTTGATAGACAAAGGGGCCCTACTATTTATGTTATTTTGAAATAAAAAGCATTAAAACAACTTTTATTTGAATTATATAATAGAAAAGGAACTAAAATAAACTAAGAAATTGTTAGATTTCTGATAAATATTTTTTATCAAATCATTAATACTAAAAGATCCTTTTCAGTTGAAGAAAAAATAACATGACAAATATTAAGAGGTTCTGCTTAATTTTTATTTAACAATCTTACCTATAAATTTTAGAGTATATGTATTGACTTACTGCTATGAAAAAAATGGTACTTAGAAAGTACCCCCAGCTAAATTATGATTCATAGTGAAAACAGAAGACATCTTTGGCTTCTAATTACCAGGAATCCTTCAGAAGTTTTATCATAAAATGAGTAGTATATTTGTGGTTAATACCATGCAAGGAACTTCTTCATATTCTTAGTTGCTAAAGATAATTATAATAAATGAGGTTTGAATTTTATGAAACATTAAGTTGTTTTCTAGATCTAATGAGGTGAGCCTTTGAGTTTGCTCTTTTAATTTTATTGTAATGGATTACATAGAAAGATTTTCTGATGTTGAAGTATTAATGCATTTCTAAAATACCAATTTTGAGTAAGCTCTTGGATTCTATTTGTGAGATATATATATATATATATATATATATGATTGAATAGTGTGTTTGAATCTCTGTTTTAAAAAAAATCTGGCCTAGAATTCTCTTGCTGAATTACATACTGGGTAAAATCCTTGGTTCAATATTTCACTTATCAATTTATTCTCTGACTGTGTCCATTAGATTTTTTAGCCCATCTCTTAAGTGTTCTTTAAATGTATTTATGTTTATTTATTTTTTGTTTTTTATTTAAGCATATTACGGGGGTACAAATGTTTAGGTTACGTATATTGCCTTTGCCCCATCTGAGTCAAAGCTTCAAGCATGTCCATCCCCCAGATGATGTGCACCACACACATTAGGTGTGAATATACTCATCCCCACCTCCCCCCTCCCACTTGCCCAACACCAGATGAATGTTATACTACTATATGTGCTCATAAGTGTTGATCAGTTAATACCAATTTGATCGTGAGTACATGTGGTGCTTGTTTTTCCATTCTTGTGATACTTCACTTAGTTGAATGGGCTCCAGCTCTATCCACGATAATACAAGAGGTGCTATTCAACAATTGTATGCCTCATTCATATGGTCTTTATTGGATTCTTTTCATACATACCTATTAATGCTTCGTGGCTGCAATGTCTTCTATTCCAAGTCTTAAATTACTGCTCAGTTCAGTTTACTTATATGCACATTTTAAATGTTTGTTGATACTGTTTCCTAGTGCTGACACTATTTAAATATCTTTTGCTTTTTACTGTGAGAGTATCTTTGCCATTGAGATTACCTGGATATAAATTTATGGCTGGATATAAATTTGTTAAGTCAAAGATTATTTCTCTCAGATCCTTATGGACTGGTATGTTCCCCTAATGAATGCAACTTTAGAGAAGCCTGGAGCCAACCCCAATTTTTTGCTTTGCAGGTAATTTTATTTATGCTTTGCAAGTAATATATGCCTTCTGGATGGGCAAGACATCATGTCTCTCCAATAGGATTCATTCTCCCTTTTTCCTTTCCTTCCATCCTCTCCAACTTCCTGGCCCTCTCCCTCCCTCTATTCCCAAGTTCAGTTATTTTTCTAGGATATATATATGTCATGGTTAATTATTTAGTATTAACTTTTTCATGGACAAGTTTCCAAGGATAATTCCCTTTAAAGTATTTCACTTACACACACACACACATGTACACACACACACATATATACACAGTTGTCCTTTTGTATCTGTGTGTTCCACCTCTGTGGATTCAACCAACCACTGATCAAAAATATTAAAAAAACCATAAAAAATAATACAAATAAAAAATAATAAAATATAACAACTATTTAC
The DNA here is from genome assembly GCA_008086735.1 of Cheirogaleus medius. Lineage (NCBI taxonomy): Eukaryota > Metazoa > Chordata > Mammalia > Primates > Cheirogaleidae > Cheirogaleus > Cheirogaleus medius. The sequence goes on from VBSM01000662.1 coordinate 1,572,389, forward strand.
ACAGCATTTACATTGTATTAGGTATTATAAGTAATTTAAAGATTATTTAAAATATATAAGAGGATTGTGTAAGTTATGTGCAAATAGTATGTCATTTCATATAAGAAACTTGAGCATCAGCACATTATGGTATCTGTGGAAAGTGGGGTGGTCCTGGAACCAACCTCCTGCATAGACCTCCTGCATAGATAATTGTACACATATATTTATATGTATACATGCCAATTAATTATATATGTGAATTAATGTACACACATATATATAGTAATATATATATAAATTCTCTCACCATTTTTTCCTGTTTTATTCTCTTTCTTTGTTAATTATTATTCATATTAGATATAATTAATCTATTTTCCAAAATTATCTCTCAGATCACACTTTCTTTTTTTTCTTTCCTATTTTGTTTTATGGGATTTTGTCAAGCATACCCTTTGTATGAATGATCATATTTTTTAAAATGCTTCAGACACTTTTTTGATGCTTCTTATTTGACTTTCTTTTTGATAATGTTTTATTTTTGTCTTTCATTTTTTCTCTAATCCCCACCAGTTCAATTTTCATTGTCTTTAACTTTTTTTTTAGCTCATATTTGAAGCACTATATGCAAATTTTTGAAACATTTAGAAATTTTTTTTTTTTAGTTTCTGTTCCTTTGAACAGAAACTATATATGCACATAGAGATAGAGAGAGAATATATCTTTTCCTTTCATTTCTTTTTTTAATTGTAATTATATATATTCCCTGTGCTGTTTATAGCTTATCTTTGAACAGGAAATTCATTATTTGTGAAAGCAAACTATGGGAAGTGAGGTCACTCTGGAGAAGATAAAAACTTAAATTTAGCTATCATCTCAGAACATTTTTTCACAAAATCTTCATTGTTCCTCTGCTCTTGGAACATATCTCTCGGTTTTCATTTCTGTCCTCTACAATAAGTAAAAAATTCATATGGTTCATACTGAAACTGTGCATGCCATAGATTCCCTGAGGAGAAATATACTAATTTGGGTCAACAACTGCAAAACGATTTGTTGTTTTCTTTCTCACCTTTACTCTGCCTCACCACCAGGCAGTTTCTCTGTGTAGAACACTATGTCAAGGAAAACATAAGAACAGTTTCCCTTTCAGCCTTACTCGCTTACTCGCTTACTAAAGATAGTCTTTATCTGGGAGCTGAACTCTACAGAGACACTCCTCAACCTCCACCTATTTCCCCCACCCCTGCCATTTATGCTTTTTTCGTAGCACCTCATACTTCTGGATCTCATTGGTTCAATTAGAGAATCACAGATGAGCCTTCAGCACCATGCCATTCACTCTCTCATCATTTTAACTAAGTTGATGACTTCCACATTTATCACCCTAATTTGAGTGTATCATAAATTTTAGGCTCATATATCCTTTAGGACATATCAACTTGAATGTCACACAGGCACCTCAAGCTTACTGTGTTCAAAACTGAATTTATTTTTTATTCCAAACACAAACTTCTGCTGCTGCTCCAGTACTTAGGCACCATCATCTATGTAGCTATTCAATCAGAAGCCTGAAAGCAATCACAGATTCCTCACCCCTGATAATTCTATCCCCTCATATTTCTCGAATCTGCCCCTCCTTGACATTCTTATGTTGGTGTATTTCAGTGTGACCACTGTTCTAGGTCATATCCCCAATTTATGCATTGTTCACTAAGTTATCCCAATGTATTTCTAGAGATGTCTTTTAAGAATAATCTAATTATGCTTTTATTTGTTGCCAGCAGAGGTTTACTTATTCTCTTATAATAAACCTCCTGTTTATACTATATTCTTCTCATGGCAATCAATCCATATTATCTTGTCCAAAAGACACCTACCTACAGCTCATACAAAGAAAAATCAATGAATTTTTCAAATATCTCAGACTTTAGGTTTTCCATAGTTGGAATAGAAAAAGATAGTATTTTAAATATCAGAAAAGGTGCTTCTCTTAATGATGCTTTCATATCTTCACTAAATAAAGAGTACGTTTGATATTTTGTGAGATCAACCAATCTAAAACCTTCTACCTACAAGTCCTAAAAATGTCTGTTATAATAAGAAATACCACTTTAATAAAATTCTTTGGGTTTAGGATTAGGGGGAAAAAAGTAAAAATATTCTGCTTGTAAATGGAAACCCCAGGAGTTTAATAATTTAAAATAAGAGTTTAGTCAAACTGTTTGTTATTCTCCTACTCCATGAACTTTACTGATTTCACCAACTAAATCAAAAGATTTCTTTCGGTATCATATGGACCCCTTACTACATATAGTTTCATAGTCTTAGGGCATCCATTCTAAGAAAGAGAAACCAGTCTATTTTAAAAAAAGAGACCTTGATAGAATCATAAAAACTCTATGGTACCTCATGTCAAATTTCTAGTGTAGCTTCATAATTTTATTTAATGTGTTGTGAATTCCAAGGATAAAAAGCATAGAAGTACCAATACAATTACTTTTCAAGCTCAAATAGAAATGATTTTGATGCCATGAAACATTTAAGTATGGACTCATTTCTAAGTCCTTTCATCATTATTCTGAAAACTCTGGAATTGTCAGTAGGTTCCACATAGAATAACTATCTTATTTGCGGGATCAATACACAGACTCTTTGTGATGCAGACTAAATGGTATTAAAGAAAGAGAAGGTAGCATGTGTCCAGGTTCATCAGCCAGGTTATTCTGATACAGCAACATCTAAGATGTATTGGTATCATCTACTTTTGTAACAGAGATAAAGGTCTGAAAAAGGGCAGCAAAATATTTTACAAGTTGTCTTTTTAAAAACCCCACCCTTTTGGGGAATTAAAACCTGCATTCCTTCCTGAGGCCAGTAATCAAAGGGGCAGAAAAGTATTCTTTGCTGTTTGTCTTCCAGTGTCTTAAACAACAAGAGATGGCTCAACAAAATTTTCTAGACAAGGGTCATGAGATCGTTGTCATCAGAGATAAAGTCCACCAAAACCACCAAATTATAGTTAAACAACAATAGCCCAAAGCCATGTGACACTGGTCAGGTAGACCTGAGCCCAACTGCTGAAAACACCCCTTTTAAAAAGCCCTGTATTTCTGCTTAAAGACAGGATGGTGGTCTTTTGAGACACTAGTTTGTCGCCCTCCTCATTTGCTGACCAATGAATAAACTCTTTCCTTCTCTTCAAACCACTTGTCCTTGTTCCGATATGGCCTCAGGGACAAGTGCTGAACTTTCGGTAACCGTATGTTCTCTATTTTCTTAGGATAAGCACACAAGGGATTAAAAAAAAGGAACTGAATAGAGCAGACCTTTGAAACATACAATGTAAGTAGATAGCGCAGTTGTACAAACTTAGAAGAAAATTATACTTTTATATAGGAGCAGTAAATTTGAACAACAGTTCAGTGGTTTTTGTTTTTATTTGTTTGTTTTTTTAAGAGACAAGGTCTCGCTCTGTTGCTCACGCCAGAGTGCAGTGGTAATCACAACTCCCTGTAACCTTAAACTCCTGGACTCAGGTAATCCTCCTGCCTGAGCCTCCCAAAGTGCTGGGATTGCAGGCATGAGCCAGCGGGCCCAGCCCATCAGTTCAGTGTTTAAAATGCTGGTCTTCTTTCCTTTATTGTTATAGATTTTATATATTAGGAGGAAAAGACTGTGGAGAAGCAAGTTGAGGAATGCCAACCTTAGCACCTCCCTTCTCCTTGCACATCTTTTCCAAATTTAGAGGGCTTCCTCAATACCCTAAAAGATTAATAATGAAGAACTCAAAGAGGGCATTGAAGGCAAATAGAGGAGGTCTGTGGCGGGGTTTTTTGGTTTTGCCTTAGTTCTGTCACTACAAATTAAGTACATTATGGAAGTCACTTAATCTCCATGTATCTCAGTTGTCTCATGTATAAAATGATGATACTTACACCAACACAGGGTTATTACCGTAATAAACAATTGAGAAACATGTGTGAAATGCTTTGAAAAGCTGGAAGCACATTATATACGTAAGGTACTGTTCTGTGTTGACGGCAACTCGAAAACAAACACTGGGATGTTTTCTCAAGGAGGGAAACTATCTTTGGGTCACTGGGATGAAAAATTCTGAGAAACAACAGTTTGTGTTCTCTGTTTCCTAGTGGCCAGTACTATGAGGAAAACTCACTACTCTATCATTTTGATTGAGTAGATATTATTCTTTCCTAACTGAAAGACAAGAAAATATATAGTTTTGTTTCAATGGTGGTGCCTCCAGTGTTTTAAGTTACAATTTTACTCCATCATTATTTTGGGAATATTTTTGGAGAGGTGGCAGAAATAAACCTCTGAAATAAATCATATGTGTGTAACTCCAGAATGTTAGGTCCTACTTTCAACTTTATAGCTTTCAATACTAGCTTCATCTACCATTTATATGTATCATGTTTAACTCTGGTGTTTCCCAAGGTAAGCAATGAAATTTCTCCTTTTACTAGCAAGGCAGAAAGAGGAGCAGAAAAGATGGGATCACTCTGATATCTCATTCCTGAAGCGTGATTGATGTTAGCAAAGCCTATGGTGGTCTAAGGCTTGGAGAAAAGATGGGACTGAGGACAATGTTTTTGTGATCTCACATCAGTCTCACCTGGATGGGAGAGTGTCCTCTTGCAGGTGGAGGTTGCCCAAACAAAAGAGAGCCAAGTTCTAAAGCAGCCTAATCATCTCATTGTTCCTAGATGTTCAGCCCTCAATGGTTCTATTCTGAATATGACTGATCTTAGTTCTATGCTCTGTGATTTAGCTTTTTCCAGTTTCTCCATCTGACTTTAAATTCAAAATGTCTCTCAGAGCTCAGCACTGGCAGTTTCAAGTCCTAAAGCAAATCATTTGATTAAAATGTCGTGTGATGTGCCTGACCATTCCGTTCTTCCTGCATGTTGCAGTCTTAATTTTCTAGCAGCTATTTTAAGACTGAAGGTGCTCCAATTGTTAACAAGTGACATCTCTGATTGGCCACAACAGCATTCATGAGTCTCACGGGGGATTCAGCTTGGAGAAAGGGAAGGTCACCTTTATCTAATTGGAAATTAATTTGAGAGCCTCACAAACATGAATCCAGAACATTAATAAAACCAAAGAAAGAAGCGCTGCCAAAAATGTTATCCGAGCAAATCACTCAAGGGCTAGTCTTCTGGGACTGATAAAATCATGCACATTTGCTTAAAGTCTGTAGGATTCCTACTGTGTCACAGCTGTGCACTTACCCAATTTATTGACCCCAAATACAGAGTGTGAGAATAAACCTAAGACACAGCTCACGTCGTGTTGTACGTTGGAATAAGGTTGAAAGCAAACTGCAAGCCTGGTAAGTAAGGAAAGACAAGGGAATAGGTAATTTTTATTTGGCTGCAAATCTAATTTAGATACTCAGCAATGGGGATAGCAAGAAGGTTGAAGAGAAAAAGGAATAAAGGCAGGCACTGGTGATAATTCATTTTTGAAAGAGAACTGCTAAAATGGGGAGGAAGGCATTATCTGTAAACACACAATTTCAGCAGTGTTGGTTATTTCAGACTTTGAAAGGGCACAGAACACTTTGGATAACTGTTCCTGTAGGTGCTATTCTCAGAGAACAAATTTATCATCAATTCTTGTGGCGTATTTCAAAAAACAAAGAGACAACTGCGATAGATATTCTAGAGGGAAAAAATCAGAAACAAGAGGAATTATCCAGAATGAGTCTTGACAAAGAATAAACTATCGTATTACTGCTCAATTCTCCCCTTCACTCTGGCTTTCACAGGCCATGAGCCTAAGTGCTCCATTATTCCATTAAGTACATAGCGTCCATGAGACTCCCTGGTTTACTCAATGACCTAACTTTCACAGTTTGGTCAGGCCATAGATAATTAAGTAGAAATTCCTGCTTTCACTTCGTAATTATGCAAAGACTCCCAAGCTCTTCCCAGGTTACCTGGTCTGACCATGTGATATTTCAGTTAGGAAGGAAATCTTTCTTTGGTATTGAGTGAATCAATTTAAAGCAAATATTTGGATCGAATATTCCAAATATTGGCATTTGTTTTTTTTTTCTTTTTTTATAGTCCAGGTAGGTAGGCTATTCTTTATTTAAAAATTTATTTATTTATTATTATGATTTATTTATTTATAAATATAAATATTATATATATATAAAATATATATATAGCTATCTGGAAAGTATCCAGCCATGTAAACATTCTCATTATATCAACAATGGCTGAATACTTTCCAGACAGCCATCTTACACACACGTGTGTGTGTGTGTGTATACACAAATATATATATACATATATATACACAAATATATATATTTGTTCATTCATAAAACAGCTTCTGATAAAATGAATATTTTGAAATAGAATTCTCTGGCCAGGCACGGTAACTTCTGCCTGTAATTCCCGCACTTTGGGAGGCAAAGGTGGGAGGATTGATCACTCACAGCTGACTGCAACCCTGAACTCCTGAGTTCAAACAATCCTCCTGCTTCAGCCTTCTGAGTAGCTAGGACTATAGGCATGTACCACCATACCTGGCTAATTTTTAAATTTTTTTTTTGTAGAGATGGGGTCTCACTATGTTGCCCAGACTGGTCTTGGACTTCTGGTCTCAAGTGATCCTCCTGCCTTGGCCTCCCAAAGTGCTGGGGTTACAGGTGTGAGCCACCATACCCAGCAGTTTGGGATGATTCTTCACACTCTCCCATGTCGCTATTGGTGTGCAGTGTCACTCTGAATCAAATCCTTTCAAACATTAAGTCAAATTCCTTAGCCTACTCAGACTTCCGGCCTCCATCCCTCATATCTCTGGCCAGGCTATGGTGGCATGGCCCTGCCTTACTTTTCCAATCTTTTCTGCTATAATTTCCCTTCACCCACCCAGGCCACAGGCAAACTGAATGACTAGCTGCCCTCTCTTATACCATGCCTTCCCATCCATTTCTTTACTCAAACCATTCACCTGCTAGGAATGCCCTTCCTCCTTCCTCCGCATTCACCTGCCTTAACCCTGCTGTCTTTCACAGCCCAGCTCTGATGCCTCCCTCGCTTTTGTGGCTGGAAGTAATTTCTCTCTCCTGCAAAGTTTTCTAGCACTCTCTTAGTATATTTCTCGTGAACGTCTCACTTCTCACTTTATAATATCACTATTCATGTTTGAATCTCATTTGACACTCTAGACTTGTGGGCAAGATCTATGATCAATTTACTATTTTATCTTCTACAGAGCCCAGCTTCTGTGTGAGAAGCTAACATAGAAGTGAGTATGCTAGATTTAGAAATAAAATGTTTAAAAGGACACATAGTTAAATTTGAATTTCAAATGAAGAACAAATAATTCTAAAGTATATTTTTTATTTTTCATATCAAATATTATAAGAAACATACTTATATTTAAAAAAATCTTCATTCCTTATCTGAAATTCAAATTTAACTAAGTGTTCTATATTTTATCTGGCAACCCTCTTAATAGACACTTACCAAATAGTTTTTAAGTGAATGAATTTCATCAAAGTGCTCCAAATTTGAGACTATGGTATCATTAGCACAGATTGAAGTACCCTCCAATAGTCATAAATTATAGATAGTTTTGAAAAGGATCATAGTGGTAACCTCCTAGTTTTAGGATTATTAAAACGAAAAAAAGGATCTCTCAAAGACTTGCTCCAAATCACGCAATTAACTAATGTTCAACTATCAAAACTGGAACTGTTAAAAATAAAAAGTAGATCATGCAAGCCTCAGAGAGCTACAAGGACGTAGAGAACTTCTGTACACTTGAACTGTACTTCTGTATTTGCTCAATTTACTCATTTTGAGGTTGGCATTAGTAGCTCTATCGGCCTTAGTTTTATTGATCTATGTCTCTCTGCACATTTGTACATATTGTTTCAAATTATAAAGTCTTAAGAGTCATTGACTGTCCTGTCTGATCATTCCTGCCTGCTAAATGAGATGTGATTATAAAACGATCCCTGAAATACATTCATAGAACCAGGGAAGATGTATGTAAAATGATCTAGGTCACAATTTTGATTTGCCCCACTGCTGGTGGCACATCTCTTCCCTAGATGCCTGACACATTCCCTTAGGATACTCAGGGAGCCCTGCCTGCCAGGCTTCTTTCCTTGCAAGGCCTTCTTTCTCCTTCCCTTTATCAGAACTTTCCTGCCCTGCTCTCATCTACTTGCCAGGTGGGAAAAACAACCTATAAACTACTCTGAGCAAAGGTGTTAAAGGCTGACTTGGATTCAATAGGTTTAATGTGCATCTCCCCCAAAAACCAGCCCAAATGTTATACTTTCTGTGAAGACTCCATTGATTTCCAAGGAGGTCAACTGCTTCCTTCTGGGAGCTACCACCACACTTCTATCCACCCTCTGGTGGATAGAACTTCTCTTAGCAGTTTATAAATACTCATAACATGCCTTCTTCATATTTATACTGCCAACACCTAATATAGCATATGCCCAAGAATAAGCAATCAATATATACTTGTTAAATACATTTTTTGTTAACTTTATTTAAACAGGGGGTTCCTAGATATTTAATAGCCAATACAATGATTCTTTAATGATTAGAAAGCCAAACATTGGGAATAATCGACAAGGAAGTCTTTTAGGTCTTGGTCTAACAAGTAGTCTTCAATTATGTCTAGCATTTCAACCCTGAAGATCTCTTCTGAGAATAGGATTATTATTGGTTCAGGGGTGTTTATAAGGCAGAGCATTATAAACCTTAAGCTGTGTTGTTTCTTCTAATTATTGTCTCCACCTATGCTATCTTAAACCTCTCTCTCTCTCATTTTCTTTAATGACATCTTGGACAGATTCTATAACTTTCTGGTCACATTTAATGGTCAAAACAGGAGGGGAGAGGGTGAAGCATGATATGCTTTCCCACTCCTCCCCTCCCTTTTTCTAGGTCTATTTTCTTTGAAGTTGGGGGCAGGGAGGAGGGACAGGAGAATCAGAGGTCATCTTACAAAAAAATCCATATAATGGACTGAGGTGTAGGGCATTTCTGGAACCACCCTGGCTTGGAATGGCTGTGTCCTTTTCTGACGGCTTCTGATGTGGTGGTCTCTGTAGGGACAGAGTACTTAGTTTTTTGGAGACGTGTTCAGTTGTCCTTAAGCTAGTCTCCCTCCAGACCTGCTGCAATATCTTTTCTGCAGAGGTCTCCCTCTCTCTGGGTCCTGCATGAGCTGCTTTAGAGCTTCTGCACCCCCACCCCAACCACCGTATCCTTTCTCATGGAGCTTCAGAAGTGATTGCTTCTCATACAAGTACTCTTTACTTTGGTGCTATAACACCCTACAAATACAGGCTATACTATTAAGCTTCCTGACTTTAAAATATCTAAACCAGAAATAATAGGTACTTTCCCCCATGATTACAAACATGCTCTTCCCCCAAATTCTTTGTCAAGCTCTCGTAAACATTCTTTCACCATGCTCCCTTGTGCTCCAGTGGGAGTTCCACAGCGGGCCATGGTTTCTACAAATCAGCAAGGAACAAGAAGACAAACTCTCCCTTTTGTTGGCATCTCTGTCTGCCATGATTCTCTTGTAGCACACTCCTCTCACCTGACTATCCTCTCAGACAGCTATTCTTAAGTAGGGTTAGTAGTCCTCAGTTGGTCAGCTAGGAATGATGCTACAAAACTGTGGCACTAGTGTGCCTTTCTTGATGCTGGTATATAACTATCTACAGAACTGATATAGACTCTACAACATGGATCATTGAAAGGTAGCTATACATCTTAAAACAAACATTTTCACCATTAGAAAACTATCATGTTACCAGCAATTTGGGGCTTGGGCAGATTTTTAAATTGTTTCTAGACTGTTACTCTGTTACTCTCCTTTCAATTTTATCTTAGCTGTAGAATTCACAGACACTGTCAGCACTGCTTAAATTAGGATAATCCTCTAGGCTCTGTTGAATGAAACCTTACTTTCCTCTGAGACACTCGAAGTTTCACCAATTCAATTAACTTCCTGTTTCTCCTCCCATAGAAGATATACAGGCAGTGCTTTTTAAGAGTTGTTTTAAGAGTTGAAAAATAAAACAAATCACATGTACTCAGCATGTTACACTCAAAGGGCATTGGAATATGAAAATAATAAGTAATTACTACTCAATTTTTAAGAGGAGATAAAAATCCAGGGACTGTATTTTGCTGGAAGGAAGCTAGCACATTATCCTGGCTTGAGCCCTCAGGCTATTTATAGATTGTGCCCAGGAAGGCTTTTGGCTCAAGATGCTGTGAACTATATTTTATGGGTTGAATTATGCCCTCTAAAAGAGATATGTTGAAGTCCTAAGCCCCAATACTTCAGAATGTGACCTTATTTGGAAATAGAGTCGTTACAGGGGGAATCAAGTTTAAATGGTCATGAGGCTGGGCCTTAATCCAATAATTGGTGTCCTTATGAAAAAGGAAATTTGCATACAGAAACACACACAGAGAGAATTCCATGTGAAGATGAAGGCAAAGATTGGGGTGGTGCATTTACAAGCCAAGAAATGCCAAAGATCACCAGCAAATCACCATAAACTAGGGGAGTGGCATGGAACAGATTCGTCCTCACCCCTCTCAGAAGGAACCAACCCTGCAGACACCTTGATCTTGTACTTCTGTTAGGTAGATAGTGAGGGACTCCAGGTCTCCTAGGGACAAAAGTGGGTACTCTTGACTTGGTACAATTGCCCCACCTGGAAAGAAGGGCGAGGGTAGGCCCCAGGCCCCCATCTTGGTCCTGCCCCACCTTAATTCTCTCATGCCAGCTGCAAAAGAATGCAGAGGACTCTCTAGCCCACAGACCAAGCAGCATAGGTACCATAGAGTCCGGAAGTGACCTAGAACAACCTGCATGTGTAGTAATGCAACTCCCAACTGTCCAATCAAAGTGGTTCCATGGTGATATCTGAGCCACTAGGAAGGTCCCAATCCGGGCACTATAAAACGAGACGCAGACCATAGCCAACATCTTTTGTGCCCTTCCTTTTGCTCTCCCTTTGCTGCGACAATGGGTCCAGTCGTCATCTGTGGCATATGTATCATGCTCTGTAAACCTATACCTTGCTCTTTCCCTATAATCCTATCTTTCTCTCCTCAATAAACCTCGTTTTCATGCTTGCCTTATTTGGTGTGTCTGGTCATTCTTCAGCCGTGAGTGCACTAAGAACCGATGTTACAGGCTAAAACCTGACGCTTCGAGCCTTCAGGGCTGTGAAATAATGAATTTTTGTTGTTTAAGCCATCTCGTTTGTGGTACTTGTTATGGCAGCCCTAGTAAACTGATGTACCATTTGTTCCTAATCTCTCAATATCTGAATTCACATAAAAAGGACTCAGATCATTCTTGGGAGCAACTCCTATAAGGGGTAAGGTTGAAACAGAGGGAGTAGCTACTGGGAATCTGATACGGTGAGGCTCAAAACGGAGTTTCCCCACCCTTAGCTCTGTGGCCCCTGCTCTCTCTCCCTACCACACCTCTTTTCTGAGCCAAAGAGATGGCATTGTCAAGTAAAAATTGATTCTAGTAGATACTTTACTTATTCTCTTCCTGAAATGAAATAGTTTTCCCCCATATAAACTTAGGACTCTATATTGGTAAAGTGGTAAATAGTTGGAGAACTTAAATCTTCTCAATTTTATTTGTGAAATAAAAATGAGCACTTTTTTTTTTTAACAAAAAGGACTTATCAAGTCATGTAGAAAAAGCTCTCCACTTACTAAGTAGGAAATCAAGAATAGAAGCAGCAGGAACCTGGGGATTAAGAAATGCTACACTTCTGCAACTTTATGGCAAGAGAGATGACTTTGGCTTGAAGAGTAGTAACAAAAAAAGGAGCTTTACAAACACACAATTTGTTCAATAATAAGATTTGCAGTCAAAAGCAATGTCTAGTAAATGATCAGAAATTCTTTATACTGCTCAATGAAGTACAAGGGGATTTCAAAGGAAGGAAAATAAGTAAACTAATATTTATTGACCACCCTCACTGTGCCACTACTTTACATTCATTATCTTATTTAACCTTCGTCACAGCAGCCTAATTAACCATACTGTATGAAAAAGTAAACTGAGACTTAAAGATGTTTAGAAATCTTCCTCAGAAAACAGTGACCAGTAACTGGCAGAATGGAGATCTGAACCTGGATTTGTATTAACCTGCTAGGTTAGCAATTGTTCTTAATTCTGAGGACCACCTGCATCTGAATCATTTGGAGAACTACTATAAAGTGATAGTTTAAAGGCCCTAAACTCAGAGATCCTGATTCACTTGGTATGTGGGTGGGGTCCAAGAATTTGAGTTTCAAACAAGTTCAGCATCACAAATAATTTTTATACAAGTTAGCAGTGTGCCACATGTTAAGAAATTCTTCTTTGAAAATGATTCTCAAGTGATGCATAATCTTTTATATATTAGTTCAGATTAGTCACTTTACTATAGAAACTGGGCTACTCTGAAACAGAATTAAAAACCCTCCCTATTTCAATGTTTTCAATATAATTAATATTTATAGCATCTTAAATTGAGTTCATATGCAACTGAAACTTGAATAAATGAGCCATACGAAACAAAAGAGTTACCAGTAAAGTCATTTAATATTTATTATGTGACACTAGTGTGCATTTGGCAAAGAACCATAGGGCAGTGATGCTCTGACTTTTGGGATACTTGAACTATAAGGAAAAGTTAGGAAGTGACACAGGATTGACAACTTTGTACTTTTACAAGTAGAAACATTTAAAAATTACCATTTATTATTATAATCATCTTGAAAAAGAAATGGTAATTTGACACAAAAATGTAGGAAGGACATAATTTAAACTTTTTTAAATGAAATAAATTTAGCTTTATGAAAAACTTACTGTTCTTATTTTTCTCATTTAACCATATCCAAAAATCATTGTTATGGATGTACAAAGTCCAAAGAAGAAGATTTGGTTCCTGACTTTAAAGGTATTGCAATTTAATTAAGATAATCAAATTTACCTGCATGGAATGACTCAAAAACAATAGAGGATAGTATATAATTGAGTACAGCCATACTCATATTACAGGTTTGGTTCCAGACCACCACAATAATGTGAATAATGCAATAAAGTGAATATTGCAATAAAGTCACACAAACTTTTTGGTTTCACAGTGCATATAAAAGTTACATTTACACCAGTCTATTAAGTGTGCAATAATATTATGTCTTAAAAAAGTGCATATTTTAATAAAAAATATTTTACTGCTAAAGATGCTAATAATCATCTGAGTCTTCAATGAGTTGTAACCTTTTTGCTGATGGAGGGACTTGCCTTGATGCTGATGACTACTGAGTGGTAAGAGTGATAGTTGCTGAAGATTGGAGTGGCTGTGTCAATTTCTTAAAACAACAATGAAGTTGGCCACATTGTCTCTTCCTTTCATGAAAGATTTCTTTGTAGTATGTGATGCTGTTTGATAACATTTTATCCACAGAATTTCTTTTAAAATTGGAATCAATCTTCTCAAACTCTGCTATTGCTCTATCAACTAAGTTTTGCAATATTCTAAATCCTTTGTTGTCATTTCAACAATATTCACAGCATCTTCACAGGGAGTAGATTCCTTCTCAAGAAACTACTTTCTTTGCACATCCTTATGAGGCAACTCATTCCTTCAAATTTAATCATGAGATTGCAGCAATTCAGTCACATCTTCAGGCTCTACTTCTACTTCTAGTTCCTTTGCTATTTCTACCACATCTGCTGTGACTTCCCCCCGTGAAGTCTTGAACCCCTCAAAGAGTTGGAATCAACTTCTTCAAAACTCCTGTTAACGTGGATATTTTTTTTTTTTTGAGACAGAGTCTCACTCTGTTGCCCGGGCTAGAGTGAGTGCCGTGGCATCAGCCTTGCTCACAGCAACCTCAAACTCCTGGGCTCGAGCAATCCTCCTGCCTCAGCCTCCCGAGTAGCTGGGACTACAGGCATGCGCCACCATGCCTGGCTCATTTTTTCTATATATATTTTTAGTTGGCCAATTAATTGCTTTCTATTTATAGTAGAGACAGGGTCTCGCTCTTGCTCAGGCTGGTTTTGAACTCCTGAACTCGAGCGATCCGCCCGCCTCGGCCTCCCAGAGAGCTAGGATTACAGGCGTGAGCCACCGCGCCCGGCAATGTGGATATTTTGATCTCCTTCCATGAATCACAAATGTTCTTAATGACATCTAGAAAGGTGAATCCTTTTCAAAAGGTTTTCTTTCAATTTACTTTGCCCAGACTCACCAGGGGAATCACTGTCTATGGCAGCTAGAGCCTTATGAAATCTATTTATTAAATAATAAGACTTGAAATTCAAAATTACTCCTTGACCCATAATGGGCTGCAGAATAAATGTGTTAGCAGGCATAAAAACAACATCAATCTCCTTGTATATCTCCATCAGAGGTCTTGGGTGACCAGGTGCATTGTCAGTGGGCAATAATATTTGGAAATGAATCTTTTTTTCTGAGCAGTAGGTCTCAACAGTGGGCTTAAAATATTTAGTGACCCATGCTGTAAACAGATATGCTGCCATCCAGGCTTTATTGTTCCATTTATAGAACACAGGCAGAGTAAGAATTTAGCATAATTTTTAAGGGCCCTAAAATTTTTGGAATGGTATAATAAATGGGCATTGGCTTCAACTTAAAGTCACCAGCTGCATTAGCCAACAAGAGTCAGCCTGTCCTTTGAAGCTTTGAAACCAGTCATAGACTTCTCCCTAGCTATCAAAGTCCTAGATGGCATCGTCTTCTAATAGAAGGCTGTTTTATCTGCATGGAAAATCTGTTGCTTTGTGTAACCACCTTCATAAATGATCTTAGCTAGATCTGCATAATTTGCTACAGCTTCTACATGAGCACTTGCTGCCTCAACTTGCCCTTTTATGTTATGGAGATAGCTTCTTTCCTTCAACCTAATGATCCAACCTCTGCTAGCTTCAAATTATTCTGTAGCTTTCTCACCACTCTCAGCCTTCATAGAATTGAAGAGATTTAGAGACTTGCTCTGGATTAGGATTTGGTTTAAGAGAATAATAATGTGGCTGATTTGATCTTCTATCCAGACCACTATAACTTTCTCCACATCAGCAATAAAGCTGTTCTACTTTCTTATGTGTGTGTTTATTGGAGAAGCACTTTTAATTTCCTTCAGGAACATTTCTTTTGCACTCACAACTTGGCTATTTAGCATGAGGCCTAATTTCCAGTCTATCTTGGCTTTTGACTTTTGACATGCCTTCCTTACTAAGCTTCTCTTTTTTCTTTTTCTTTTTTTGGAGACAGTCTTACTCTGTTGCCCAGGTTGGAGTACAGAGGTAGTGTCATATCATAGCTCACTGCAACTTCGAACTCCTAGGCTCAAGGAATCCTCCTTTCTCAAGACTCCTGAGTAGCTAGGACTACAGACATGCAGCACCATGCCTGGCTAATTTTTTGTAGAGATAGGGCCTTGCTATGTTGCCCAGGCTGTTCTCAAATTCCTGGCCTCAAGTGATTCTCCTGCCTTGGCCTCCCAAAGTCCTGGGATTACACGTGTGAGCCACCACACCCAACCATACTGTTATTATCGGTTTCATTTTTTAACTTCTTCTTCTGCTATTGTGTGAATGTCCCCATCCTTGCCTAAAAATTTACATACAGAAATCCTAACTCCCAGTGATGGTATTAGATGGTGGGTCTTCGGGAAGTGATTAGTTCATGATGGTGGAGCCCTTGTGAATATATAGAGGCCCAAGGGAACTCATTTGCCCCTTCTACCATGTGAGGACACAGAAGGTGCCTTCTATGAACCAGAAAGCAGGACCTCACCAGACACAAATCTGCCAGAGCCTTAATCTTAGACTTTTCAGCCTCCAGAATGGTAAGAAATAAATTTCTGTTGGGTTATAAGCTACCCAGTTTATCGTACTTTGTTACAGCAGCCTGAACAGACTGAGATACTCTTCTAAAACTTCTATGTTATGACTAATTTAAAAATTAAAGTACATTAATATTTTCTCCTGAGCAACTCATTAACTCCCTTGAAATAACTGAAAACACCACAGAATATTAAAATACCAATACTGAAAATACTCGGAATATAAAAATTGAATTTTAAAAATGTCACATTGGACAAATATTTTTAGCCATTTCCAATTTTGGTTGATAATTCCTAAGGTTCTCTGTACTAACAATATTAAAATAATATAGCTTGATGTGCAAGTTGGGGAAAAGCTACTAGAGGGGTTAGAGTATAACATACCAATTTACATCATTAAATCTGGCTTAAGGTTCATCACAACTTAGCAAAGGATGGCTATTTTATGGTTCTAAACTGGAAATTCCATTTGAGTTTTTAACAAAGATACTGTCTAAAGTACTACAAATGCATAGCTCAGTTCCCAAAACCACTAATAAAGAGGGACACAGCTGAGGAACTAAATTGATTCATTAATAGGCCTGGAATGATTAAAGGGTAACAAAAAGCAGATAGCTACTTTGAATCCAATGTTATTTTTCTTCTTAAGCCTAAACTCTAAACATGTATTTTAAAGCCAATAAATTTAGAATCTAATTTTATTCTTCCAGAACATTATGTTCACTCCGTTTATCACTCTAACTCTGTTTACTTATGTAAAGGAAAATGAAATAAAACTTTGTGTAAGGTTAACATTAATGCAACAGTGCCACCCAGTGAACATGCTGTGCATATAAAAATGTTACTAGAATTTATCATTTTATTAGTGTATTTTCAACACATCTATTGCCTCAGCCATTTACATAAAATTATACACAATTCAAAAACACATAAAATTACACATTCTTACTTATTCATAATTAAGTGCAGTTAAGATGTGCAAAGGATATTCTAACACTTGCAAATAAAGGGTTTTGCATATTAAACATTACCTATGTTAGCAAGCCAAAAATGTTGGCTGACAGGGAAACATCACTATTTCCTTTCATATGAAATGTTAGGCAAGTATAAAACTATGACATTCCCTTGCTTTTGTAGATCTTATCTCATATTATAGTACATAATTTCAAAGATTTTCTGTCACATGCTCTTAATATGAAATGCATGGTCATAATTTCACTTCAGCCTACTATTCCTGGTTAGTCATCATTTTTAAGACATCAATAAATATTATTCATGATTCATATAAGTGAATTGAATGATCACATCAATGATACAACCACAGAATTTATAAATCAATCAATGTGATGTGGTAAAAATGCTAATATGATCTCATACTCTATACTGACTAGACCATAGTTGGAGAATTCCACAAAATTGAGCAGAACACTTTTTTATCATCTTTTTATTTCTCATAGGAAATATAAGTATGGGAGGGAAAGGCAAAAAGAACCAAAGTATATACAATAGAAAATAAAATCTCTTTTTCACTTTGACCCTCAGTTTCCCTCCTTGAGAGGCTACTACTATTACTTTCTCTTGTTAGATGCACCATGTTTTTAACACACTGACTGCTACACTAGAAAAGAAAAAGTTTTCCTTGGGGCCATGGTGTTTTATTACAAAAATAGAATAAAAACTGAAAATAAAATTATCCTTTGTAATTTAATGAAAACTTTGTCATTTCTTATTATTTTCTGTGTGAGTTATATGCAACTTGAAAAATAGTTCATGTGGGTCCCAAGGTAAAGATACACGTGAATTACATATTCTTCACAAGGCCCCGGGCTCAAAACTAGTGTGAGTTAAATACAACTCACATGGTAGTTAATATGTTAAACCATATTTTAAAATTAGTTCAGCTCAATAACAAACATTGATTAGGTGCCCAATTTCTGCCAGACATGGTGTTAAGTGGTAGGAAATCAAAGGTCTTTAAGCATCAACCTTGTGTAGTAGTAGAAACAGACACAAAACAGATCATTTCCACATATTATAAACTTTTATTTTTTAAAAAATGCAAAGAATCCATTTACCTCCGACCTCTCTTACTGAATTTCAGAATCACTCATTCAGCTGCTATGTATCTGGACACTGTCACATGTTTCACAGGCATCCTGAGCTCGACATGTCCAAAACTAAATCGTTAGTCACCTCCCAAGTGAGTTTGCCTCTATGTTACCTAAATCAGAAACTGGCACCCCATTTATCTGGGTACTCAGGACAGAAAATTCATTCATTCATAGGTATTTATGAAGCATCTCCAAAGGACTTATGCTAAGCTGTGGATACATGATAGCAAACAGAACTTGTTTATGGAATTCTATCCTTGATTTCTCCCACTTCTGCCCTTATAATTCAGTCACCAAATTCTGCCATTTCTACTTCCTAAATTCTTCTGAGATCTATTTCCATCCACATTGGCAATAGCCTAGTATAGAGTGATATCTTGTTTTCCCTGGATTACTACAATCATCTCTAAACCGGTTTCCCTCTGTCGAAGATTGCCACTGTTCAATTCCTTTATCTCAGAATAGACAGATTCATCATCTAAATACAAACCTGATCATATTTAAACCACTCAAATTTATTACTGCCCTTAAGAAGTCCAAACTCTTTTATTTAGTAATGCTCTTCATGATCTCAGTCCCTAGACTGTGTTCTTCTCTCATGCCCAGGCCTTCACAAACATTGTTACCTCTATCTAGAACACTTGACCTTCATCCTTTCCATTCCTGACTATTCTCAAACATGGAACCAATCAGACTGAACTGCTTTTTTTCTTTTTGTAATCATTTGTCTTCCTTCCCTGTGAGAATGTAAGCTCTGTCAGGGCAATTATTAGATTGGTTATTACCAAATTTTCCCATTCACTATCATATTTCCAGTCTCTAGCTCAGTGTCTGGCACATATAAGAGCTCAATGGATATTTTTTATGTGAATAAGTGAATGCCAAGAAAGCATGGAGAAAAGTCAACTGAGACCATAGAGTAAGGAAAGGCTTCTTGTGAGACCTCTGAAAAATAATTAAGGATAAGGAAAAGTCAGGCAAAGAGAATAAAGATAGATAGTCCAGACAACAGACAACAAGAATGAGAAAATGTCTCAAAGTATAAAACAGCCCCAAGAATGAGAAGTGGGTATGATGGGAGATGAGACTAGAAAGTGATGATGGAGGCCATAGTATGCAAGGCTATGGAGTTAGACTTAAGGTGGAAGGAGACTGGGGAGGGGGATGTAGAAATTTAAGGTGGCAAGTGAAATGGTCAGATTTACATTTGAGACTGGTCATTCTGGCTGCCACTTACAAGATGGATTGAGGGGTGTAGGAGGGGGTGGTAATAATGGCTGGAGGCAGTGAGATAGAATTGGTAGTGGAAATGAAAGGAAAGGATGAATTAGAGTTTGAAGGGCTCATGAGCCCTCCCAAATGGAGGAAATGAAAACCTTAACTTCAAGGGAGAGGTCAGGAATAGCAGTAGTTTTGGAATCCATGAGCGAAAAGGTTAAAACATTAAGAGTAGGTACAGGCCAAGGGGAAGACACAGGCAGAAAAACAACTCAAGACTGAAACTTTGGGAAATACTGCTTAAGAATATGAAGAGAAAGAGACTCCAAAAAAGCATGAAGGCAAGTAGAAAAAAATGGGAGACATGGAGTTAGCTTTCAAAGAAGGTCTGATCAGCGGTATTATATGCAGCAGAAAGGTCTAAAAAGAAAAACAGTGATCAAAACATTGGTGGAGGAAGTCCATTTTATCTTCTGAGATTGACTAAGAGAGATAAATGTGGCAATGATGGAGTGGGGAAGGCAGGAAGTTAAGGTGTATGTTGCATTACAGCTTTATTTTTCTCAATTAACTGGGAAGAGGGTACAGGAAATGTCTGTGGCCCCTAGGGAATCTCCATTCAAATGAATGGGTGAATGATGGCAAGTTGAACACAGGACCTAGTCTTATTTAGTTCACCTATTCCTACCATATTAGACCAAATGAATCAACTTTTGTCCTTACTGATCTGCTAAAAACAAAGCAGAAATAACAATTTGGAATCTGTGTCACTTAAAGAGATTTGTTGAAAGCACTAGCTACCACAGGAACACCACCTGCATTAAAATCCCAGTTGCAGCTGCCATAGTCTCACTGAGCATCCCCATCACTCAAAGGTCGATTCAGTCCTTACAGGTCTGTCATCCAGCCTTTAAAGTGCAGTCTAGAAAGGGAACATGGAATTAAAATTAGAACAGAAACAGGCACAACAAATTACAGCTGCATATGAATGTGTTAAGTACTTGAAAAATACCTTTAAGACTACTTTGGTCTCCTTCTATTAAAGAGAGGAGTTGAGGTTGGGAAGGGGATTGAGGCAAGTGGTTAGGTTGTTAGAAATCACTGAAAGTTACAGGATGCACCTGGGTCAGAGGCACTGGACACAGGACGGTTGACAAACCATGCAGTCTAGTATGGGAAGGGAGGTAATGGCAGGAGGGCTGACAGGGAAAATTAAATAGTGCAGGGGAGAGTATGGAGGAAAAATATATGGAGAAAAATATAATGATATAATAGAATGAATACTGGAGTTTAATTTTCTGTAGTAGTTAGTGCTTTTATGATGACAAAATTCTGAAAGTCTAGGGTGGGAATTCTGCTGTTCCATCCTCCAACTCACATTGACCAGTTATCAGGCAACCAAATTTTGAAAAAGTCAGATTTACCCTTGTAATTAAGATAATTTGAATAAACACTCAGTTTTTTTCATAAATAATTTCAATTTTTATTTTTTTTTTTGAGATAGAGTCTTGCTCTGTTGCTGGGGCTAGAGTGCTGTGGTGTCAGCCTAGCTCACAGCAACCTCAAACTCCTGGGCTCAAGGGAGCCTCTGCCTCAGCCTCCTGAGTAGCTGGGACTACAGGTGCATGCCACCATGCCTGGCTAATTTTTTTCTATTTTTAGTAGAGATGGGGTCTTGTACTTGCTCAGGCAGGTCTCAAACTCCTGACCTCAAGTGATCCTCCCACCTTGGCCTCCCAGATTGCTAGGATTAAAGGCGTGAGCTACCACACTTGGCCAATAATTTCAATTTTAATATAACTATCAATTTGCCATATCAATAGTTAAATTAATCCCCAAATAAATAATTTTTATTATAGATACAAGAAAATGGCATCTTGTTCTTTTCTTTCTTCACTTCATTTTTCTCTTTCTACGTGGTCCATTCTAATCTTGGCTATGGTATAGGTCACTTTTTTCTTATCTAGACTCTCAACAGACATTTGCTGAGCACTTGCCATTTTTTTTTTCTTGAGACAGAGTCTCACTGTCCCTAGGCTGGAGATGCAGTGGCACAATGATAGCTCACTATAACCTCAAACTCCTGGATTCAGGCCATTCTCCTGCCTCAGCCTCATGAGTAGCTAAGATTACAAGCACATGCCACACATCTTGTTAATTTAAAAAAATTTTTTTTGAAGAGACTGGGTCTCACTATGTTGCCCCAGATGGTCTCATACTCCTCCTGCTTCAGCCTTCCAAAATGCTGAGATTACAAGCATCAGCCAGCATACCCAGCCACACTTGCCATTTAAAAGACATCTTACTAGGGACCATGTGCAAATAATAGTCAAAATAACAGCTAACCATGCTCCCAATTTTGCCAGGCACTATACTAAGCACTTTACATGAACTAATTTACTTAACCTTCATGATGCCCTATAAAGCAGACAGGACTGTTATCACTATTTTAAAGATACAGAAGCCAGCTCAGTTAGGTTAAACAACTTGCCTAAGTCCACATATGTAGTAAGTGATGTAGTCAAAGACTTAAATCCAACTCTTTCTGATTCTAGAGCTGTGCTCCCAGCTACTATGCGATGCTCCTCTCCCCTGCCTCTAAAGAAATAGAGTTTAGTGGAGGATGTTTATGCATAAGTTATCAATTTAATCTGGCATGTGCCAATGAGAAAGGTCTTTTTTCCCCTCCTTTCCTCGCTGTTTTTCTAATATTTTCCACTACGTTTGAGTGCAGAGGGATGAACGGAGAGAGGAAGAAGCTAAGATCAGGAGACCTGGGTTCTAATCTAGACAGGGCCATTCAACTGTATAACTCGGAACAATAAATTTCTCCTTGCGCCTAGGTCTCTTACCTGTGAAGTGAGAGGATTTGACCAGATGAATGTGAGGTTACTTCCACCTCTCGAAGCCAGTCTTATGAACGCAGAACCAGAGGATGTGTCTGCATCCTGGTTATGTTACTTGTGAACTACTGTTCGCAGCTTTCGGTCATTTGCATACGCTCTCCGATTTAGAACCCTCATTTTGAGGGGATAATGTTAGTATCTATCCGCTCCCCCTTTAATGAATCTTAAGTGAGATTATGCCTACAGGCATCTAACACAGAATCTGCTCACAATCAATGTTCAACAAATTATTATTACTCTGGGACTCTACAACTTACCCCTGTCCTACTGAGAGCCCCGTGTCCTTTGTCCCTCTCACCTTGAGCTTAGCTAAGTCTCCTTCACTCGCTTTAGCGCTTCACCTCGGACCCTAAAAACGAGCCACGTCTTGGCGGAAATCACAACTGGGATAAATGCCCGGACCTGACTCCTCTCCCAAGCCACGTTGCTCCCATTTCCTGCGGAATCGAGGTTCCGACTAGACGCCAACTCCGCGAACAATAGTTCCGCCTGGAGCCCAGCGCCCTTCATCCCTACTCAAGCCCCGCCCGCCTTGTGTCTATTGAGCACTACCGGCACCCGGCGCGGGTGGAAGTGCGTTTGGCGGGACGGGGCGGGACTTCCAGTAGGAGGCGGCAAGTTTGAAAAGTGGCAACCGTCGGTGTTGGCTGATTTTTGACTTTGCCTGTGGCTGCTCCCCGGACTTGCCGCCTTCTTGTGGGCGGCTGGTGCTGTAGGTGAGCGCGAGCGGGCGCGGGAGGACGGCGGAAGGGAGACGGAGGGCGTCCTCTCCCCTCTGAGGCGCGGGCAGGCTTCGGGACTCTTGGCCTTGCGGTGTTTTCTTTGTGCGCGGCGTTGGGGAGGAGGCTGAAGAAACTAGCGCCTGGGAGGTGGGGGACGAGCCCATAGTTCCTTTTTATTTGATTTGCTGTTGGTTCCAGGGGGAAAAAAAAAAAAAAGCTCAGTTCCTATTGAAACTAATGAGTGTTGCCTGGTGCAGCATGAACTGTGGAAGACGAGACTTGAGCTGAAATTGGTCAGTTCAACATGCGTATATGTATGTTTGTTAATCCATTTATTGGGAAGGGTGGTGGTAATAGGGATTCTTTGGTTGCAGATGGTTGTCGACTTTTTACAGTGCTCCATTGCTCAAGCATCTCTTAACCAAGTCTAAAACCATGAACCAAAAGGCAATAATATTATACTTAATCCAAGAGTCCAAGGAAGAGAGCAGTGTATGTATGGCACTACGCGTACGTAACACGATCATTTTTCCCTGTACAAATTCAAAGAAGTTTTTACTTAATTCGTTGAGCTTGGGAGTCATTTCTGTTTGTTTTTGTTTAATCTCTGCCTCCTACAATTATGATTTCCACAAACCGGTTTATTTTAGCAAACGAAGTGTGTGTAATTAACAGATATCCTTTCAATACCTACTCTGCTCAGCATCCTGGTGTTGCAAATAAATGAGAAATTAGCAGTAATTTCTCATTACTCTGGAGGAGTAATTAGCAGTTAATCTCTGCTACTTGCTAGGCAGAGAGGTCATCACTTTATATATATTAAGTCATTTCTATACTTTATTCCATCTAAGAGCTCAAACTATGTAGTTGGAAAGTGTCTCTCTTCTCTTTCTTATCACTTTCTCCACACACACACACACATCAATGAATAAATTGGAACTGAATTTGTACTTTGAAAGAATGGTGGAATTTGGATATGGAGGAGTTTCCAAAAGGAAACATTGGAAGTGTGGGAAAGCTAGGAGGCTAATTTTGGAGCAGAAAGTTCATTAGATTATTAAAAGTTTTAGAAACCAAGCAGAAAAATTTGATGTGGTGGGTAAGGTGAGTAATTGAAGTATTTTTGTGCAGATGTTACATGATGCATTAGGTGTTTAATAAGGATTAATCTGATAGCAGAGTGCAAAACATTAGGAGAGGGATGAGCAATAACAATTATATTTTACACCTACGTTTTCTATTGTGATAATCTCTAATTAAATAAGATGTAGCTTGCTTTGGAAAAGTGACTTTTTCTGTAGTCTTTCTTTGGCCCAGTCCTTTTTATCAACAAATTTTTAGATCTAAGATTTAGATGAAAATATAGAATGCATATTTATGCAAAAAAGGACATATAATATGTGAGGCATCAAAATCTAGATTTCAAACGATCCTAGCTCTAAAATGAAATGATGAAATTCTATAGTAGAAAATACAAATCTTTACTTAAAGTTCAAGTAATCAATTATGTAAGAAGAACATAGGGAAGTCCTGGCTTGATATATAAGTGGGTCATGTTAAAGAAGTCCATGGAGTTTCAGTTGATCATAAATATATATTTGTCGGTAAATGCTACAGTTGTGGACTAGATCAGCAGAGGCCATTGCCTACTGTATGAATACTTTGCCCTAGGCAGACCCTGTCAGTTTGGGTATTGCATTTTAAGAAGACATTGACAAAATAGTGTGCTTTGGTATTATTATTTTTTTATTTCAAAATATTAACGGAGTACAAGTGTTTTTGTTACCGGATACCTTAAATAATGCTTGAATCAGGGCTTTTGGTGTGCCCATCACCAGAATAGTGTTCATTGTACTCAAAAGGTAGGTTTTTATCCCTCTCCCCTACCCCTTGTCTTGGTTTCTCATGTCCTTTATATCACTTTGTGTCCATGTGTACCCATCGTTTAGCTCCCACATAGTAGTAAGAACATATGGTGTTTGGTGTTCCATTCCTGAGATACTTCACTTAGGATAATGGTCTCCAGTTCCCAAAATAGTGTGTTTTAGAGGAAGGTGAATAGGATGGTAAAGTTTCTAAAACGGTGTTATATAAGGAGTATTTTAAAGTTATATACAGCCATACATAAAGAAATTATCTTAGAGAAGAGAGGGCTTAACAGAGGTGTGATAGCTTTCTTCACATTTTTGAAAGTCATGTCATGTAAACATATTCTATGTATATTAATAAATATATTCTATTTAGTTGCAGTGACTAGAAATAGGACCAGTAGGTAAAATTACAAGAAAACATATTTCTACATGCCATAAGGAAGAGTTATCTAATTTAGAGCCATATTAAAGTAGGAAAAAGTTGCCTTGAGAGTTAGTGAATTCTGTGATGTTTTCAAATGTTCAAGCAGAAATAGCAAGTTATTTAATAATCTTTTAGAATGGCTTCCTATATTCATTAGAGGTTAGGCAAGTTGGCAGAGCTGCTTTTTAACCGTAATATTCTTGGAAACATTAGGAGGCTAAAGAAATATATTTCCAGGATTGTGGCAATTCAGTTTGTTTGCATAATGGAATATATTCACTTTGGCTTTCTGGGATCATGCAGCTTCACTGGACAGTAGAGGATCTGTAGGTAACTAAATAGGTATTTAAGTAAATGGCTGAGACAATGGCGTCTATTGCTGCTTCTCTTCTTCTTGCTATTGCTATTCTGCCAGTCACAGGGAGAGAGATGAAGAAAATGAAAAGGCCTTAGCCTACCAGGATCACGCAATGTAGTGTCAGAGTTCTATGAACACAATTCCTATAATTGTGACAAGTATTATAACAGAATTAAATGCAAGGTTCTAGGACAAGTTTTCTTAACCTCAGCATCATTGACATTTTGGACCAGATAGTTCTTTGCTCTGGGGGGTCACCCTGTGCATTATAGGATATTTATCAGCATCCCTGGTCTCTACTCACTAGATTCCAGTAGCACCTCCACACCTGTTCTAATACCTGAAAATGTCTACAAACATTTCCAGATGTGCACTGGGGAGCATAATTGGAGAACTACTACTCTAGAAGGACACAGGTAGTAATAACTCACTATCCGAGGACATTAGGATAAGTGTTTTTTGTTGTTGTTGTTTTTTTAAATTCCCACTTTGGTGATAGGAATTCCTGCCAATTACACCGTCTATTCTTTATTTTTTTTTCTCCTTTCCTATTTGCATTTTAACCTTATTAATCATCACACTATCTATGGAGAATAGGATGTCAAATCAGAATACAATTCTACTCTATATTGCTTCTGTTAATGGTGTTGCCTTATATCCCTTGCTTTGAGAATTAAATCTCAGGATTGATCTTGTTAAGCACTCTGACCCCTAAATGTAGAAAAGAAGCACATCTAGATGTGCTTCTAGATAATTTCTCATCTATCAATTCAATCAGTTCTCCTTCCCATGTGAAAGAGAACAGTATTAGGAAAATTAGCAGAAAATGACTGTGATACTTTACAATAAGAGTTATTTTAGGATATATATGTATATACTTGTTTTTATTTTACTAGGTTATTTGATGATAGTTAACACTACTATGAGTAGCACAAAATTGGCTTGTTAATTTTGCCTTACATTTACCAGTTTCCGGATGATAAGAACTACTGATTGTGTGGTATTTCTGATCTTTATTTTTCTTCCTTTGGATTAGCAGGAAACTCCCAAGATGGAAACGTTGTCTTTCCCCAGATATAATGTAGCTGAGATCGTGGTTCATATCCGCAACAAGATCTTAACAGGAGGTGATGGTAAAAACCTCTCCAAGAGTGATCTTTATCCAAATCCAAAGGTAAAATGTGGTTATGTGTGCATGTGAATAATGGAATTTGAGAATAAAGTAAGCTACTAGGTCAATAGTGTGGCAAGAAAGGCATATACTCTCCTATTTGATGTGGGCCAGTCATTTTCATCCAGAGAAAATCTCTTGCCTCAGGTAATTTTAAATAACAGTAAGTTTATATGTGGGGCAACATCATATTCCCATTAGGATTCAATTCTTTAATATGGTCGTTTTCTTATAAAAAATAACTTTTAAACCATATTAAAGTATATTAAATTTTTTATTATTATTGCAATGGTGGTCTGAGAGTATCCTTTATTGGTAGGGCTTGAAAGAACTTATTCCAAGTGGTTTCCAATCACAAAAAATGCTTAGAAACTATTCTCTTCGGAAGCTTACAGATTAATTTTCTTGCATTATGCCCCAGGGGGAATTGAGTTGTTTTGACAGGCATTGTTCTTTATATCTTTAGTTATTAAATACAAAAATGAACTATTTATGTGTCACAGAAAATCCCAGAGTCTCCTTCCAGTTTCCTGTCTTGATCTTGAAGTGATAACATAGTAAAATCTGGTTTACTGATGTAGAACTCAAACTTTTTGATCTCAGTACTTATTTAAAATGAAAGTAATAATCTCAGAATAAATGATAGGCCTTTCAATTGAATAAATTTAGCTTTATGAAAAGATTACCACATTTTCCCTACATTTTTCATTTTACTGCTTAGCCAATAAACTTATATGTGGATCAGAACAGGTTCATAAGCCAGCATTTAGGAACTGGTCATTTAGAAAATAAGATTTTTAAAATCCCCCATTACCCTATCCCCTGTTACCCTTATTAAATTTATACCTCCTAGATCAAGTGTTCCCTTAAACTTTAAATAAAAGGAAACCTTAAGATCTGCAGCAACAAACAAGGTTTCTCATGTTCTTTTTTAAAAAGTACATCCTTAGTGTGCCATTGCTTCTGCCATATGCCTGACAGCCTGTTCTAAGAGGCTAACCCTTTTCCCTCCCTTCCCTAGGGTGGATGGGTTGCTTGGATTGGATTTGGATATACCTGCTCTCATTCTTAAACAACTTATTTCATTGACCACTCATTATATACCAGCATTATATACCACTCATTATATACCAGTGTCATGTGTTTTAAAATTTGGAAAAATTAAGGACTATTTCAAGGGAAATAGAGTAACTTTGTGGCCTTTTTCTTCTTTGCTTTCATTGACTAATATTGGATGGTAACAATGATAGTGATACAACTTTCTAATCATGCATCAGAGTATTAAAAGTTATTTTTCTGTTGTAGCCTGAAGTCTTGTACATGATCTACATGAGAGCCTTGCAGATAGTATATGGAGTTCGACTGGAACATTTTTACATGGTGAGTTTAAGATGAGGCAAATATGATTTTTTGCTACATTTCTCCTGCTCACAATGCATACTGGCTTTTAAGATAGGAAGTTCTTGACTTTATTGTTAACAAATTCAAAGACTTTTACAAAATTAATGTTGCTTGCAAAGGAATCTTAGGCACAGTAATCATTTATATTGATAGCTTTAGTAAGACAAAAAACATAGTGAAAGACTTAAAGGACACTTGCACATTATTGATGCTGTGCAATTGTTCACAGATTTATAGGTTTGTCTTTTGAGACTATAATAAACAACAGCAAAATTTTCATATTCTCTTCTCAGGAAGGACTGCCAAATTAATGCAGAAGTTAAGTAGTAAGATTGAAACAATTGAAATGAGGCAACTGCGCTTATAGCAAATTAGGTCTTTCTAGTAGAAAAGGTCATTTTTCTTAATTTTTTTGTTGTTGTGAAATCACAAGGGCATCATCTGAAGATGCACTAAAAATGTAATGTCTTTGGAATCTCACCAATATGATTGCATATTTGAAATTTGTTTAAAAGTCAAAGGCTTTGCCACTTATTTGCTATGAAACTTTGCTAGTTTCAAAGAAGCTAAGCTTGGTTTCTTTGTCTATAAAATAAGGAGAGCAGTATGTAATAGGGTTGTTGTAAAAATTGGAAGAGAATACATGTAAAATGCCTAGCATAGTACCTGATATTTAGTAAATGCTAACCATTACTCCTTCATTTTTTTATTCATTTAAAAATCTTTAAGTACCCACTGAACCTAGCATTATTACTTTTAATGACAACTCTAGTTTTCTACTGTGATCTTTATTATTTAAGTATTTTAATTTAATTATAATAAGTTAATATATTTTGATCTTAATGTGTAATTAAGGTTTCTTACGGTTGAAGATTTTTCTCATGTTGTCTAATCAATATGTAATTTAGATTTTGTGATTTATCACATTTAGATGCCAGTGAACTCTGAAGTCATGTATCCACATTTAATGGAAGGCTTCTTACCATTCAGCAATTTATTTACTCATCTGTGAGTACAGAATGGTTTTATTGTCTTAGTCTACATTTATATTTACATTACATTAAGCTTTCTTAATGACATGATTTTCTTTAGGAAAGAATTTCTGCCATCTTTCTCTTTATTCCAACCCGTGAAACATTCAAAATTGTAGACGACTTCCACCAAACAGAACTGCTTCCACCTATGGCACTTTTTCAGAATGCTTTCAATGAAAGTTCTAAGATGATATAAATCTAAAATTATTTGCCATCTTTGTGAAGGCTTTTATGTTCTTAAAGAGAGTGTCTCCAGTTAGAATCTATAACTATATTCATGGTATTGCGTGAATAAATTAGTAGCATACAGAAAAAATAGATTTCAGTGCCATAAGATTATGCATTGTAGTAGACTTCTGGCTTTGTCCTTTGTTACTAACAAATATATCGAGAAATCTCTTTTTATGTTTATATCCTATGGCTTAGTATATAATTTACGATATACTTTTCAATATTCTTTCTACACTTCATCTTCAAGGGACTCGTTTATGCCCATCTGCCGGGTGAATGACTTTGAGACTGCTGATATTTTATATCCAAGTAAGTGAGAATTTAAAACAATTTTTAGTGTCTGGCTTCAATCTACCATTTTACCTTTCCATCAATAAATATAAAACAAAAAACTTCAAGGAAATTCGTTTTAGAAAGTGTTTTTCATTTTTAAGGATGAATTTTTTTTAATATCTCATTGTAATTTTTTTCCTTTGTACATCCACAGAAAAGCTATTTTTCTAATTATTTTTTCTTAACTCCTTCCATTTTAAAAGTTCTATGAATTTGGGAATACAAATATAAATAATATACAACTATGTTTACATACCAATTTTATCAAATGTAACAATTACTTTTTACCATGAAGAAATTATCTTTTAGCACTAATAAGAATAGTCATGATGCTGTATTATAAAATTCTAGCTTTGCTAGAATTAAATATCACTTAATTCATTTGACTCTTTTATTTATTCATCAAGTTATTTTATGTTGCAAGAGATTTGCCGTGTGCTATTTAAAAATTTGTTTTTCACCCTCTTTTGGAACTCTTACTTTTTTGTTTGGTTTGATTTATTGACATAAATTTACACACAATAAAATTCACCATTGTAAGTATAAATTGGATGAGTTTTAACACATGTATATAGTTATGTAACCACTGCCACAATCTTATATAGAACATTTCCAGGAACCCCCAAAATTTCCTCATGTCTTTTTGCAGTCCGTCTCCTTTGGTTCCTTCCATTCCCTGGCAAACATGGGTCTGCTTTCTATCACTAGTTTTGACTTTTCTAAAATTTAATATAATTTAATATAAATGAAACCCTACAATCTGTAGTCATTTGTGTCTGGCTTCTTTAAGAATAACGCTTTTGAGATTTATCCGTGTTATTGCAATTATTTGTTGTTTGTTTCTTTTTATTTTGGAATGTTCTATTATAAGTATATACCACAGTTTGTTTAGCCATTGACCAGTTGGTAAACATTTGAACTGTTTCTAATATTTGGCCATTATGGACAAAGCTGCTGTGAACATTGACATACAAGTCTTTAGGTGAACATGTCTTCATTTCTCTGGATAAATACCTAGGAGTTGAAATGCTGGTTCATGTGGTAAGTACATGCTTAATTTCTTAAGAAACTACCAAACTTTTCCAAAGTGGTTGCATCACTGCTAGCAATATATGATAATTTCTGTTGTTCCACATTCACCCTGAACTTGGTATTGTAAGTTTTTTGTTTGTTTGTATTTTGGGGTTTTTTGTTGTTTTTTTTTGAGACAGAGTCTTACTCTGTTGTCTGGGCTAGAGTGCCGAGGCATCAGCCTCGCTTACAGCAACCTAAAACTCTTGGGCTCAAGCGACTCTCTTGCCTCAGCTTCCTGAGTAGTTGACTATAGGTGCATGCCACTATGCCTGGCTAATTTTTTCTGTTTTTAGTGGAGATGGAGTCTCATTTTTGCTCAGGCTGGTCTTGAATTCCTGACTTCAAGTGATTCTCCCACCTTGGCCTCCCAGAGTGCTAGGATTACAGGTGTGAGCCACCACTCCTGGCCTGGTCTTTTAAGTTTTTAATTTTAACCATTCCAGAGGGTATGTAGTGGTATCTCGTGATTTTAGTTTACATTTCCCTGATGACTAATATTTTTGTATTAAGCATATTTTCGTATGCTTATTTGCTATATGTATATCTTCTTTGATAAAGTTTATATTTTAATCATTTGTCTTTTTTTTTAAATTGAATTGTTTGTCTTACTGAGTTGAAAGCTTTCTTTAGATATTTTGGAAACAAGTTATTTATAAGATACGTGTTATACAAATATTTTCTCCTAATCTGTTACTTGCCTTTTCAATTTCATAAGTATCTTTTGAAGAGCAAAATAAATTTCAATTTTGAAGATTCTAATTGATCAATTTTTTCTTTTATGATTCATAAAACCACTTTTTTATGTCCTATTATGAACTCTTGTTCTAATTTAAGGTTGCTAAGATTTACTCCTGTATTTTGCTTCAGGATTATTATAGTTTTAACTTCTTTTATTGTTTAGTGTTTGAATTTTTATATATGGTATGAGGTTTTTTCTTTTTGCTTATGGATATCAAATTATTCTAGCATCTTTTGTTGAGAAGATTATCTCTTCTCCACTGAATTGCCTTGACACTTATTGTCAAAAATCAATTGACCAACCATTACACACCTATTAGAATGGCAAAAATCCAAAACAATGACAATACCAAATGTTGATGAGGATATCGAGCAACAGA
This sequence comes from Cheirogaleus medius, assembly GCA_008086735.1. NCBI lineage: Eukaryota > Metazoa > Chordata > Mammalia > Primates > Cheirogaleidae > Cheirogaleus > Cheirogaleus medius. Next base: position 1,604,263 of record VBSM01000662.1, read on the forward strand.
AACTCTCATTGTTTGCTGGTGGGAATACAAAATGGTACAGCCACTTTGCATGACAGTTTGTTAGCTTCTTACAAAACTAAACATACTCTTACCATACAGTCCAACAATCGTGCTCCTTAGTATTTACCCAGCCCCTTACTTATGTTCACACAAAAACATGCACACAGATGTTTAGAGCATCTTTATTCTCAATTACCAAAACTTGGAAGCAACCAAGATGTCCTTCAGTAGGTAAATGAATAAACAAACTGTGATACATCCAGACAATGGAATATTACTCAGTGCTAAAAGGAAATTAGCAATCAAGCCATGAAAAGACACAGAGGAATCTTAAATGCATATTACTAAGTGAAATGAAGCCAGTCTGAAAAGGCTACACAGTTATGTGATATCCTGGAAAAGGCAAAACTATAGAGACAGTAAAAAGATCAGTGGTTGGCAGGATTAGGGGTGAAGGAGGGATGTATAGGCAGGGCATGAGGATGTTTAAGTCAGTGAAACCACTCTAATGGTAGATACATGTCATTATGCATTTGTCCAAACTAATAGAATGTACAACAGCAGAAGTGAACCCTAAAGTAAACTACAGATTTGGGGTGATAATGACGTGTCAGTGCAGGTTCATCAATTGTAACAAATGTACCACTAAGGTGGGGGATGCTGCTGGAGGAAGCTGTACATGTGTGGGGACATGGGCTGTATGGGAACTGTCTATTTCTATACGAGTTTGCTATGAACCTAAAACTGCTCTAAAAAATAAAGTGTATTAAAAACTCAATTGACCATATATATGTATGAGTCTATTTCTGGGCTCACGCTTATACTCCATTGATCTATATGTCTGTCTTTATGCCAAGCACACTACAACCTTGATAACTTTAGCTTCATAGTAAGTCTTGAAATCACACAGTGTTAGTCTTCTAACTTTGTTCATCTTTTTCAAAATTGTTTTGACTATTCTGGTCCTTTGCATTTTCATATGCAATTTAGTATTTTTAGCTTGACACTTTCTATGCCTCCTCATCAATAAAAGCTAATTGACTGGAATTCATTTGAATATATAGATTATTTTGAAGAGACTTGACAATTTAATTACTTCTGGGTCTTCTATATGCATGTTATATCTCTGCATTTTTTAGATTGTCTTTAATTTCTCACAAGAATCTTCTATATATTTCAGAGTGTTAGGTGTTGTATGATAAGTTTTGTTAAATTTATCACTAAATATTTAGATTTTTAGTGATTCGGTAAAGTTCTTTTTAAATTTAAATTTTTTGATTATTGGTCATTGTTGGTGTAGAGAAATATAATTGATTTTTATATATTCACCTTGTTAAAATTACTTTTTCTAGTAGATTTTGTTGTAGATTCCTTTAGGATTTTCTATATTGACAATCATATTGTTTGAGAACAAAGACAGTTTTACTTCTTTCCAATCTAGAAGCCTTTAATTTCTTGCATTCTACACTGCCTAGGACTTCTAGTATAATGCTGAATTGAAATGGTGAGAGCAGTCATCATTACCCTACTCGTGATCTTAAGGGGAAAGCATTTTGTCTTTCATTATGAAGTGTTAGTTGTAGGATTGGATTTTGTTAGATGCTCATTATCAAGGTGAGCAACTTTTATTTTTGCTGAGAGTTTTTAATATGAAGGGTATTAAATTTTAAAATACCTTTTTTGTATCTAGTGAGAAAATCATGGGGTTTTTCTTTCTAGTCTAGTGAATTACATTATTTGATTTTTGAATATCAAACCAACTTTGCATACAAGATGGGCCCCATTTGGTTATGATATGTTATATTTTTAATATGTTGCTGGATTTGATTTGGTAATATTTTGTTAAGTGTTTTTATGTGTATTTTCATGATAGATATTGGTCTGTAGTTTTCTTTTCTTGTAATGTCATTGTAGTGACTGATTTGGATATCAGGGTAGTGCCAGCCTTCTAGAATGAATTTGGAAAAACTCCCTTTCCCATTTTCAGGAATAGTTTTATAAAATTTGTATTATTTCTTAAATATTTGGTAGAATTCACCAATGACTCCATCTGAAACTGGAATTTTCTCGGTGGGATAAATTAGGAATTCAATTTCTTCAATAGGTAAAAGGCTAATCTGGTTGTTTACTGTCTCCTGAGTGAGCTTTGGTCTTTTACCTTTTTTAGGGTGTTTATCCCCATCATTTAAGTTGGCAAATTTATTAAAAAATTTTATGAAAGTTCATAAAATTACCATATCATTTTTTCTCTCCCTATATAGCAGGAACAACTGTATTATTTTATTTTATTTTTGCCAGTAAATGCTATCACGTCTAGTTTTCATGTATCATTTTAATATTATTGAGGTCAGTAATGATGTCCCCTTTCTCATTTCTGATGTTAATAATTTGTTTCTTTACTTCTCCCCCCCCACCCCCCCGACTAGTCTGGCTATAGGTTTATTACTTTTGCTGATCTTTTCAAAGAACCAGCTTTTGGTTCCATTGATTATTTTCTATTTTATATTTCTGTTTTTTATTTTACTGAATTCCGTGCTCATTTTTCTTTTTTCTTCTGCTTACTTTGGATTGCATTTGCTCTTTTTTTCTATTTTTTTTTTTTTATGGTGAAAGCCGTTAATTTGAGACCTTTCTTCTTTCCTAATATAGGTGTTTAGTGCTACAGGTTTTCCTCTAGCCTTGTTTTAGCTGCATCTCACAAATCTTGATATGTTGTATTTTTTTTTTCATTCAGTTCAAAATATTTTCAAATTTATTTTTTTCATGTATGGGTTATTTATCAGTGTGTGTCTACTTTTCAATTATTTGGGGATTTTCCAGTAATTTTTCTGTTATTGATTTGTAATTTCTTTCTTTTGTGATCAGAGAATATACTTTGTATTATTTGAATCAATTTAAATTTATTTAGACTTATTCTGTGGCCCAGAATATGATCTGTATTTGTTTACTATGGTGGCTATAATAAACTAGCACAAACTTGGTGGCTTAAGATAATACACATTTATTCTCTTATCGTTCTAGTGGTCAGAAGTTCAAAATTGGTTTCACTGGACCCAAACCAAAGTGTTACTAGGGTTGTACTCTCTTAGAGGGTCCAAGGGGGAATCTGTTTCCCCACCTTTTCCAGCTTCAAGATCTCTATTCCTTTCATTCCTTGGCTCACAATCCCTTCCTATCTTCAAAGCCAGCATTGTAGCATCTTTAAATCTTTCTCTGCTTTTTTGGTCACATTGCTTTCTTTTTCTATCTGTAGTGAAATATCTCTGCTTTCCTCTTATAAGGACATTTGTGATTGTATTTAGAGCCTGCCCAGATAATCCAGGATAATCTCTCCATCTTAAAATCATTAACTTAATTATACTATAATGTTACTTTGCTAATAAGATAACATGCATAGGTTCCAAGGATTAGGATCTGGGTATCTTTGAGTACTATTATTCAGCCTACCACATGGTTTATCTTGTTAAATGTTCCATGTGCACTGGAAGAGTATGTATTCTGTTGTTGATGGATGGAGTGTTCTAAACATGTTAATTTCATCCAGTTAATAGTGTTCAAGCCTTCTGGATCCTTACAGATTTTCTGCTAATTGTTCTATTGAACAATTGATGGAGAAGTGTTGAAATCTGCAGCTATAATTGTGGGTTTGTCTGTTTTGCCTGTTCTTTTTATTTTTGTTTCATATACCTTGAAGCTGTAGTTGTAAAGGTATACACATTTAGAATTGTTATATCCTCTTGATGACATATTCTTTGTTCTGAAATATGCTTTGTTTGATATTAATATAGCTACTCCAGATTTCTTTTGATTTGTATTGTCATGATATATCAACCTTTTAACCTATCTGTGTCTTTATTTGAAGTAGATAGACAACTTGGAGACAGCATATAGTTTGGGTCTTGCTTTTTTTATTCAACCTCACTATCTCTGTCTTTTAATTGGAGTGTTTGGACCGCTTACATTAAATGTTATTATTGATATGATTAGGTTTAAATCCACCTTTATGCTATTTGTTTTCTCTTTGCTGTTCTTTATTTCTGTTTTCCACATTTCTTGCCTTATTTTGGTACTGGAATATATTTTATTTTATATAATAATATATATGAGAAAGATATATTCTGTCTTATCTCCATTATTGGCTTATCAGCTATACCTCTTTTTTGTTAATGGTATTTGCACCAGGGTTAATATATGTCTTAACATACCATTGTCTGTCTTCAAATATGTTATACCTTACAATATACTTTTATTTTCCCTGCTTCTGGCCTTTGTGCTATTGTGTCATAACCTTTCCATCTGTAGATATCATAAATACTTTGATGCATTATTATTAGATTTGCTTCAGTTATTATCTTTTAAAGGGATTTTTTAAAATTTTTATAAATAAATACTTTTTTCCTCTTTTTTCAATATTTTTTATATTTTTTATTTTCACGGAGTGCAGGCTGGCATAGATCCATAAAGGGATTTTTTTAATGGGTAAAAATATCTTTTATATTAACTCACATTCTGTTAAGTACATCCAAATTCCTATCTGGTATGAATTTCCTTGCACCTGAAGAATTTTGTTAACATTTCTTGTAGTGCTGGTAAAAAGCCTTTATTTTGCCTTCATTTGAAAGGTATTTTTCCTGAATTCCCTGTGGTTACAGAGGGTCAAGTTTTCAATTCAAGGTTCGTTGAATTCGTGGATGCAGAACCTGCAGATATGGATTGCCAAGTGTACTACATCATTTTATATCATTTTAAGCGTACATGGATTTTGGTATCTGAGGGAAGTCCTGGAACCAGTCCCCTGCGGATACTAAGAGATGACTGTATAGAATGCTAAGATGACAGTTTTTCAGTGCTTTAAAGATATTGCTCCAGTGTGTCTTCTGGCTTGCTTTGTTTCTGATAAGTCTGCTGTTCTCATCTTTGTTCCTCTCAATGTCATTTGTTTATGTTTTGTTTTCCTCTCTGGCTGCTTCTAAGATTTTCTTTTTATCACTAGTTTTCAGCAGTTGGATTATAATGTGCCTTTTAAGGGGTTTTCTGATATTTTTTCTTGTTTTTGTTTTTCTGTTTTGGGTTTTTTTTCCCCTGCTTAGGTTTGCTCACTTCCTTAGATATGTTTTTAGTTTATATGAAATGGAAAATATTTAGCTATTCTGTAAAAGTTTTTTCTGCCCTTCCATTTTGCGGGACTCCAGTTTCACTCACATTTGTTATGCTGCCTGATATTGTTCCTGAGTTCATAGCTATATTATTCATTTTTTTCTCTTTGGCTTTCATTTAAGATAACTTCTATCTCTCTGTCTTTAATTTCTCTAATCCTTTCATTTCTAGGTCTAATCTATTAATCCCATCAGTGTACTTTTTATTTCAGATTATATTATCTTTCAATTCTAAAAGTTTCATTCAGGTCTTAAAAAAAAAAACTTCCTTTTTCTTTTCATAATGCTGATGATTTTTCTCTACCTTTAAATATTTATAAAGGCTGTTTTCACATCCTTATCTACTAAATCTATCATCTGTGTTATTTTTTGGAGTATGCTTTTTATTGATTGATTTTTTTTTTTAAATTATGGATCATTTTGCCCTGCTTCTTTGCATGTCTAGTCGTTTTTATTGGATGCCAGACATTGTGAATTTTACATTGTTAGGTGCTGGATTTTAACTCCTTTAAATATTTCTGGTTATTTTCTTGGCATTAGTAGTTTCTTCATATTCATGTACCAATTAGTACTCCAGTGAAAACTTTAGGGCCTAAAGACTCCTCTATAGGCCTCCAGAACTCTTTCTCTTTGCAGTTTCTTCTTCTCAAGTACTCAGTCCCATAAATCCTAGTTGCTTTGGCCTCTCCAAACTCTAAACTCTGTATTCTTGACTCACAAAGACCCCTAAGTTTTGTTTGTGTTCTCCCTCTTTGGGGTATAACCTGAAAACTCTCCAAGTCATGGGCTGGTACATTAATAGGGTTCATCTCAGTTTTTTCTCTTGAAGATTGCTGTCCTCTATTGCCTCTGTTGTGCAGTGTCTAAACTTTGTTCCTTCATATATTTTTGTCAGTTTTTCTAGTTGTTAATATAGGAGAGTAAATCTGGTCTCTTATTTCTTCACTACCAAAGTGGTTTGTCTTTTTCTGAACTTTGTTATAGCCTATACAGTTTTAGTTTATTATGAGCAGAGTATATGGTGGGAGAGGATGAATTTTCTTTTTTATATTATATTCATTCAAAAATTTATTTAAAGAGTCTCACTTTCTATTTTAGAAGCAAAACGGACAAGTCGGTTTTTAAGTGGCATTATCAACTTTATTCACTTCAGAGAAGCATGCCGTGAGACATATATGGAATTTCTTTGGCAATATGTAAGATTTAAATATGTTTTGGGGTCACAGATCAGTAACAACATTTATAAGCACTATTCATCTGTTTTGAAATGTTTGTCACAGATATCAAATTGTATGGCCTTTAGAATCAAATTTATTTATATATATATATATAAAAAGTTGTAGGTTTTAGTTACTGGAAAGCATTTCTCAAAATGAGATTTTCTTTGATATTTGGTAACATTGGTTTTTTTGTTTTTGTTTTTAATCTTGTAGCTGAGGCTTGTTTTCCTATATTAGGAAATGTTAGGGAAGAGAATATTGATAGGTTTATGGTTTTTTCTTTGAAGTTTGCATAGATACTGTAGTGTTTTTTAAATAATTGAGATACTTGAGATTTCTATTTGCTTTTTAAATAAGGGCCTAATTGAACTATTTGTGATAGTGTTTATCATGCTTGTTCAGAATTGCATTATAAGATTCAGTCTAAGGCAATCACTTTAACAGAGAGAAACTCATTTTCCTTTCTTCACTATTTGGAGAATTTCAGAAGATTATGGGTTATCTGTGTGATTTGTTCCCATTTGTCCTCAGTTTTGGGATACCACACTCTTAAAGCACCAGAGCAACACCTGACAATTAGACCATAAGCTCCAGCTACATGGAGCTATATAGGTAAATACTTCTTTGCACACATCATGCTATGCTTATATCTTCTAAACCTCACATACTCTTTAAAGCTTGCACATGTGTGTGCCAACTCTTTCTCTCTCTCACACACACACACACAATTTTGCTTATTAATTATTCCTGTATTTTTAAAGATACAGTTCAGACATCTATTACCTTTATGTAGCCCTCTATGACCCTCCTCCCCAGCCATTACCTAAGTTGGGTTGGATGTCATTCTTCATTGTTCCCATTATATTCAAAATAATAAGCTATTTTGTAGGTTTTCATTAATGTATCTGATCTTCAAGGAGACTGAGCTACTTAAGTTTAAGAACTATAAGTTAGTCTTGGGAATTCCCAGTATTTAGTATAGTGCCTAACTATGGTAAGAACTCAACATTTGTGTTAAGTAAAGAAATTCCTAATACATTTGTCATGAATGCCTGTCTTAAGTTTCTTATTTCTGATGGCAAAAATTGTAGAGTGAGTAAATATTTTGTAGTCTGTGCTAGTAGACTTTTTTGCAAAAAGAAATCATTGATTACATTGAAAATCAGAGATTTAATATGAGATTATTAAAATTCCTTTAATAGAAATCCTCTGTGGACAAAATGCAGCAGTTAAATGTCGCACACCAGGAGGCATTAATGAAATTGGAGAGGCTTGAGTAAGTGGGACATTTACAAATAAAGTAAATGCAATTTCAAAATGCAATGTGAATTGTAAGTAATATTTTACAACCCTACAGTCCACCTTGTCTCTTTTATCTTCCTTAACAGATTATTTAAGCTTGCCTTTTCTACAAAAAGAAAAACTGTTTTTCTTCTAACTCTTAATTATATAATACATTCTTTGGCTTCTTTCTTGTTAGCGTGTTAGTCTGACTTGTTTAAAGTCTTTAACTTACTCCCCTAAATTATATCTGGATTATTTGTCTTATGTAGATGAGTGATAACTATCTGAACTCTGTTTCTCCAGATCAGTTTTGTTAAAATTTTTAACTCCTACAACAGAGTTTTTTGTTTGTTTTGTTTTTTACTCAGGTTATATAGGGGAAAGAATCACTTGAAAGTTAAAATTTCTTTGCCTTCCTCGTGTGTGTGTGTGTGTGTGTGTATTGAATTCAAGCAGAAGGACTTTTGTTTGTTTGTTTTTTCTAATTTGTTGATGTCTTTGAGGTTATTTGTTTCAGGTGAGAGCTTTTCTAACATGCCCCTAGCAACAGTTGACTTTATAAGCAGCAGAAAGCTAAAAAGACGGGATAGGAGGCAGATAGAACATGGTAAAAGACACCACAGATTAAGTCAAAAGTGACAATCTAGGACAGAATAATTGCAACATACACCACAAAGCATTACTAACTTCTGATAACAAAATCCATGTAACATTCCTAATATACAAAGCACTCCTACCAACTGATAGGAAAAAAGATAACAGAAAAATGGGCAAAGGCTGTTCACAGAGAGTTTACAGCAGAATAAAAACAGATGGCTAATAAATCAGATAGGCAAAAACTAACATAGAACACATTCATATGGAAGTGCCTTGAACATGTGTAAGTGCTGTTAGGAAGGACTGGTAGCAGAAGGATGGATGATACGGGACTAAGAGATGTGAGGAGATGAGAGCTGCAGCAGAGGTGGAGATATTAGCATTAAACAGGAGAAGAAATACCATGTTCATTTTATTAGGAGTGAAGTTTGAAAGCATAGGTATGTATGTGGATGAATGCATAGATTTTAAGGTAGAAAATTGAAGGAGTTCATCTGATTTTTATTTTCTCTCTGTAGTAGAGGCCAGATAATCCATTTTAAATGGCTGTCATATGAAAGGATGTAATTCAGAAACATGAAAGCAGATGGTTTCTTCATCTAAGTTATTCAAGGGCAGGATTTTATTTTAACCTTCAAAGTTAAGAACTCGATAAATGTTATTTTAATCTATTTTGCTGTGTTTAGCTCTGTTCCAGTTGAAGAGCAAGAAGAGTTCAAGCAACTTTCAGATGCTATTCAGGAGCTGCAGCAATCACTCAATCAAGACTTTCATCAAAAAACGGTATCTGTTGGGAGACATTTTAGAAAATTTTTTATTTTTGTAGATGTGGTGGGGTGTGTAGAGGAGTTAAGAGCACATTGCTTTCAATTACTAAAGAAGTAGAATATATTGCTGTGCCCTTTAGAACCACGATGGTTTGTTTATGTTGCCAAAGTTACGTGCTGTCTTGTTGAATAAAGTTTTTGAGAGTTCTTTTATGTCTAATTCTGTTTCCAAACCACGCACTGTGGCACCCTGGACACTGCAGCAAACCCTTAAGGGAGCATCAAAATATTACATATTTTCAAGGGAAACACCACGATACTCAGCATCTGTCATATACTTCTTGAATTCAAGGTAGTTCAGTTTCAGTGTTAGATAATTTTACTTTTCCTACCTTTGTGAAGCTGGGGTTTTGGCATTTGCTATGGTAAAAAGCAAGTACCATGTGAAAATGATTATGGCACAGGAAATAAGAATGTCCATTTCCAATCTGAATTATACATTCCAGCATATGTGAATTTATGCAATGCCCAATAGTTATACACATCTCATTAGGGAGTAATTTTGTTTATTTAAGAATGAAATAAAAGTATTTTTTTCTTTCAACTTATATGTATTATGTTTTCAGAGGGCTACAGCATTGTAGGACATAAATACTTATGCAGTTATTTGGTTCTTAATTACATAGTAAAGCAACTCTTAGATATTTCTTTTGGCCTAAGGGCATCATGAACAAAGAAAGTTTGAAGAATATCTGGTCTAAGCCATTTAATGCCTCTTTTTTCTTACCTTTATTTTATGAGAAAGCAGTGAGTAGCTAAATTTAAATCTGTTTTGAGTCATTATAAAACATTTGTTTGCTTTTTCCCTAGGTAGTGCTGCAAGAGGGAAATTCCCAAAAGAAGTCAAATATTTCAGAGAAAACAAAGCATTTGGTAAGCATCTTTTTTAAAACTTGCATTTAAAATTTGAATATATTGTGTGAAGGAGTATTTTAGCTGCGTGTGTTATTATAGTCAAATGTTTCTCCCTCTTTCCCTCAAAATGAAACTAACTTAACTTTTTTTCAAACTAAATATAATAGATTATTATTTTAGAAGACACAGAAATGTATAAAGTAAAAATCACCAGAAAGCAGCTTAGCACACAATGTGACATATATCATAGATTATATTTGCTATGCAAATGTAAATATGTATGTGTAATTTTACATAAATGATATTACACTCAACATATCTCAAACCTGCTTTTTTCCCCTACTTAACACTATAATACAAATAATTATGAGTTTCACACAGATTCTCATTATTTTAATGCTTGCATCTGGTTGTGCAAGGGTACATTGTGCAGTACATTGTGCATATGTATGTACTGTAATGTAGAGCCTTTTAGTCCCCCATTCATAGACGTTCATATTGCTTCTAAATTTTTTTGCTTTTAAAGATAAATATATGTATGTATGTGCTATATGCATACATATGTACATTTCTGCATGAAGCTGCTTTTTATCTTATAAATTTCTTAATTTAGGATTTCTGGATCATGGAAATACACATTTAATATTGACTAATATTTCCAAACAGACTTCTAGAAAGATACCAATTTATATTCCTATCAATAGAATATGGGACTGTTTCCCTATACCCTTCCCAAAGTTGGATGTTTTTAGTTTTATTTTTTTTTCTTTAACATTTTGTCACTTTTATAGGGAGAAAATCTCATTTTAATTTGATTTCTTTATTTCTAGTGATTTTGATCATCTTAAGTGATTTCTTGTTATTTCTTATTTTGTTTGTGTACCTTGCTTATTTTATTTATTTTTAAGGAAACTCCATGAATTAGGAACATTAGTTTTCTATTTATCTTTCAAAATCATAATTTGTTTCTATTTGAAGGTTTATATTTTTATATAGTAAAATTTATAGGTAAGGCCTTTATGATTTTTGCTTTAATCCATATATAGAAAAGCCTGCCCCATTCATCAGACTATTTTTTAATACTATATTTTCTCATTGTATTCTACAGTTTCCCTATTATTTTAACATTTATACTTTAGAGCCATCTGAAATTTACTTTGGTGTTACATACCCTTATTTTTCTATCATTCTTTTTATTAGCAAATGTTTTCATTTGAGTAGTACTTACTATGGCTCAATTTTATTATTCATTTCTTTCTGTCCCATTTAAATCTAGATTAAAACAAAATCACTTTATACTTATAATATCAAGTTTAGGCTTTTTATAAAGGGAAGAAAAGTGATGAAAGTTAACACTATTGTAAGGAAAATGATCTCTAATTTTGTAGAGCCTTTAAAGAGTAGATAGTGTAGGAGTTTGTGGAACTCTAAGAATAAAGTAACAAAATATACAGAAATGCATTATTTTAAACATTTCATTTTTACCTGTGAGTTAGCTGATCTCTAAGATAAGAACTTTTCTTTTTTAAAGTTAAAAATATTTAGACCAATTACATAAGCCATGCAGTAATACATTTCTGTTATAAAGTATTCAAATGACTTTGTGTGTGTGTGTGTGTATGTATGAAAGAGAGGGAGAGGTCAAATAAGAAAGGACTTCTCTCAGCCCTTTTACCTTGAGGTGATACCCTTCCTTTTCTTTTTCCATGACATTGCTTGCATATATACAAATGCATGAGTCATTTGTCACTGTTTTGTTGTTTTGTTTTGTTTTTATAGAAATGTATAATATGGTTCTTTCACTTAATATTTTTGGGAAATCTTCCATGTCAGTACATAGAGTCATAGAGTATCCTGAAACAAAGTAAATATAATTTATCAACAACGAACAACAAATATTTGGGAAGGAAATTCATATGAACTTTTTTTTTTAATAATTTCATACTGCAGCAAAGTTTTAAAAGCTTCTATTCCTTTAATGGTTGCACTCACTTTTGAAATTCGGGAGAAGGGGCTGGGCAAGGTGGCTCACACCTGTAATTCTCAGCACTTTAGGAGGCTAAGGGTGGAGGATTGCTTGAGCCCAGGGGTTTGAGGTTGCAGTGAGCTATGATGATGTCACTGCACTCTAGCCCAGGCAACAGAGTAAGACCCTGTCTCAAAATAAAACAAAACAAAATTTTCAGGAGAAAGGAGTTTGTTTTGATTCCATAAGCATGTATTGAATATGTGCTATTGCTTTGTTTGGGTATTGGAAGAACAAAGATAACTTCATAACTCTAATCTGCTCAGTCAATTATGAAACATATATTAAATACATAATTGTAGTATAGAGTTGCATGTATAATAATTGTACTCTTTATGGAAGAAAAGTAGGGGAAATGGGAGCAGGATTTTCAAGGATCAATAGAAATTCAGCAGGCAGACAGGAGTGGGATGATGATATTCTAGGAGGACCATGCTGATTTAAGAAAGATCACTAGGACTTGCTTAAGCATGAGGCTAGCATTACCAGATTGTAGGGTGCAGTAGGAAACAAGTGGGAGATGAGCTAGGAAAGGAGAGTAAGAGGCATATAATGAAGGGCATTGAATATCATGCTAAGGAGCTTGATCTTTCACCTATGGATGAATATGAGCAATTAAACAGGCAAGTGATGTGGTCAGAATTTATTTTTACCCTACTCACAGTGAACATGGAACTAATTTCTTTGTTCTTTCCTTTTATTGGAAGAGTAAATCACCAATTTTATTATTATATCTAATATGTAAAAATGTTTTCTTGACAGAATGAACTAAAATTGTCAGTAGTTTCTTCGAAGGAAGTACAAGAGAGTTTGAAAACAAAAATTGTGGATTCTCCAGAGAAGCTAAAGAATTATAAAGAAAAAATGAAAGATACAGTCCAGAAGCTTAAAAATTCCAGGGTGAATTATCTTTTTATTTTAATGCTTTTCTATCTTTTTTTATTTTTTTAAAGCAGACTCATATTTAATCATGTGTTAATTTTCTGATTTCTAGATTATCTGTACTTCTCTTCCTCTTAAACTTTTTGGCCTTACTCTGATTTATAGCTCTTCTCTAAAGTGGATATGGGGAAAAGAAATATAGTTTCAAGACATTTGTTCAACTACAAGACAAATTTTTGAGGCTTTGCTCTGGTGATCAAAACAGACCTGCTCTGTCCTCATGAGATTTAGTTACTTTATAACAATGGAGAAAGATATTAAACAATTTTACAATTACATAATTACAAATTATAATATGTACTATAAAAAAGTATAGGCTATGCATGTGTGAGGGCAAGATGGGGTATATGAGAAATCTCTGTACCTTCTGATCACTTTTGCTGTGAATGTCAAACTGCTTGAAAAATCAAAATCTATTAAAATAGCACCAAAAAAGAGAGGGACAAAGAATATAGGGTGCTTTAAGATAATATAATGGGGGAAGCCCAATTTAATACTGTGAGAATCAGGTGGAAGAGGGAAGGAAGTGGAAATTTATGCTACCATCTGAGGAATGAACAGTAAATTGTACATGGAAGAACATGCAGGGCATAGAGAACAGCATATGTGAACTCTGTGAGGTAGTAGGGAACAAGGTATGTTCAAGGTTAGGGGTTGCTGTGGGAGATGGATTGAGTGGCCCGCAACACAAAATTAGAAGTGGATAGACAATTAAGCATCATATATGAAGCAAAGTTTTTAATTTTTATTAATTAAAATTTCTTGTTTATCTCTGAATTTGTTAGCAAAGTTATTCCTAAAAATTAAGAGTATCACATAATAATGGACAAATATCACCAGAACGGAAATGATAACTCAGAAATTGATCTGAGTATTTATGGGAAAAGAATGGTTTATTTAAAAAATAGTTCTGCCTCAATTAGCTATTCATCTAGAAGAAAAGAGAGTTGGGCCTATACCTTGCACCATTTACAAAAATAAATTTTATGTGGATTATTAATTTAAATTTAAAAAATTAGCAGTGTTAGAAATTTTAGGAGAATACTCATTTATATAATCTTGGACTGGGATAGATTTTGAAAATTAGGATTCAAAACCCAAAATCTATGGAATCTATGGAGAAAATCTATGGAGAAAAGTAGATTACATAGCACATATTTACAGCAAATGTGACAGGTAAAGGGATTATATCCTCAATATGCAAAGAGCATTTACATATTAGTAAGAAAGAGATAACAGAAAAATGAACAATTATATGATTAGGCATTTCACTGAAGACAAACTCCAACTGGTTGATAAGTTAGGACAAGGAGTAGGCTAGTGGGGAAAAGGGAAGAAATCTTCGTATTGTTACAGTGGTTGTGGTAAATGTATGTTCGTTTTGTAATTTTAGAAGAGTTAATCTTTTTAAAAGAATTAACTATAATAACAGTTATTATACAAATGAATAGGAAGATTATAAATGGGTAATATGATTGTCCAGGAGTAATCAGAAATAGTTTGAGTATTAGGAGAATAAACACTTTTAATATGATCATGAATAACCTTTGGAATGTACTTCATTGAGGGATTTAGTAAAATTATGGCAGTTTTCCTTTGTTTGGGGATATTTGGCAATTAAGAAACATAATTATATATGCTTAGACACATGTCAGTAGTAGTGCTTTGTTACTGACATAGAAACTTAATTGTTTTCTCTTAAGTTTCAATATTAAGTGCAGAAATTATTTAAGAGAAAACAAATTGACATTACTGCAGTTTCATAAAGGAGAATATCAAACTGTGGTTTGTATTTTTTTTTCTTTCAAAGCAAGAAGTGATGGAGAAGTATGAAATATATGGAGACTCAGTTGATTGCCTGCCTGCATGTCAGCTGGAGGTGCAGTTATATCAAAAGAAAATACAGGACCTTTCAGATAATAGGGAAAAATTAACCAGCATCTTAAAGGAGGTTTGTATTGTGTACAACTTTCATGTCTTTGTTATGTAATAGCTTATGATAGTTCCTTGGATTTTGTTTTCACTTTCTGTTACTATTTTCCTAAAGAAAAGCAGGATCATTCTGCGTTATAATAGATGCGGCAATGAATGCTGGGAAATAAGACACTTTCTTATTTAAACATAGCAGTAGCAATAACCCATATTTTAACCTTTGGATGCAATGAATTGTAAATTGACTAACATAGCACATTGCCATGTATATTTTGTAAAATGGTACAGTAGTCCTCTCTTATCAGGAGCAGAGGGGATACGTTGCAAGATGTATCCAGTGGATGCCTGAAACCGTGGATAGTACCGAACCCTATATATACTATGTTTTTTCATATACATTCATACGTATGATAAAGTTTAATTTATAAATTGGGCACAGTAAGAGATTAGCAACAATAAGTATTAATAAAAGAACAATTGTAACAATATACTATAATAAAAGTTATGTGAATGTGGCCTCTCTCTCAGTATGTCTTATTGTACTGTACTCACCCTTGTTTTGATGATAGGAGATGATAAAATACCTACATGATGAGATGAAGTGAGGTGAATGGTGTAGGCATTGTGACAGATCATTAGGCTACTATTTACCTTATGACCATATGTCAGAAGGAGGATCATCTGCTTCAGGTGGTCCTGGATCATCAAGCCATTACTGTGTCTATGGCTGGATGTTGATGACTAAAGGGCAGGTAATGTATACAGCATGGATATGCTGGACAAAGGGATGATTCACATCCATGGTGGGATAGAGTAGGACACTGCAAAATTTCATCATGCTGCTCAGAACTCAGCTTGCAATTTAAAACTTATAAAGTTTTTATTTCTGAAATTTTCCATTTAATGTTGTCAGACCATGGTTGGCCTAGCGTAACTGAAACCACAGAAAGTGAACTCATGGATAAGGGGGCTGCTGTAATAGAGTTTTAAACTTGTTCTAACAGTTAGAAATGATCTTATAATCAGAAAGCATAAAATCTCAACTTAGTGTCCAACACTGTATCTAGGGCCTATAAAGAGATTTGAAGTTTATAGCAAAGCCTCTGCCCTGAAGAATGAGAGCTAATGGCATTTACATATCTCAGTCTAGAAGTCCCCAGGTTCACTAACATTACATTTGAGAAATGATTTCCTTTTTTGAGAGAACCCTGTGGTTTAGAAGTTGAGATTGCCTGAGGTATTCTTTCCGAACTGCATAATCCCCTCGCCTACCATCAAGAGTCACCCAAAAAAGATTCAGATCTGCTTTTAGTTGTTTCTAGGGTCTACCCTTTTCTCTTTACTTCTCCTACCTTGGTTCAGACCCTGACCTCCTCAACTCTAGTCTCTTAGGTGATCTGAGTATATCCCTCTGTCCCAATCTCTACTGATAGGATGACACAATAAAAATGCCTCTCCAGCTGTCGCGCTTTTTCTCAGCACCCCTAGTGCCTTCCTGTTGTCTCCTTTGTTCAGTCTGTATCTTCTGCTGTGCTTTCAGGGTCTAAATGGCTTTATCTCATTTTCAAATTGTGTTTTATTAAAGCTCATCCTAGAAAATACTCTTTCAATTTATTTATAAATCCTCATTGGTTTACTGATTTTAAATATTTCCCATTAAATACAGAGCCTGAACTTGGAGGACCAAATTGAGAGTGATGAGTCAGAACTGAAAAAATTGAAGACTGAAGAAAATTCATTCAAAAGACTGATGATTGTGAAGAAGGAAAAACTTGCCACAGCACAATTCAAAATAAATAAGAAGCATGAGGACGTTAAGCAATACAAACGCACACTAATCGAGTATGAAGTTATTATCAATTTTAATATATTAGAAAGTAGTTGGGAAAAGTTAATACATTTTCCCCCCCTGGATTCCAAAACTACTGTAATTTCAAAAAGGGTAGTTTTATCTTTATTTAGTCACATTTAGATGACTAAAACAGATGGGTTAATTATGAAACTTATACTGCTGGATCTAGGTTCAGAGATGATTTAGCTACTAGTTTTGGGGGTTTTTTTCCTGGAGACACAATTCCGGTTCCTTTGTATCATTCTCCAAGAGGGTTCTAGTGCTACTGCTTATTTCAGTGCACTTTAGAGACAATGGTCCAGAGTTGCATTAGAATGAATCAGCTGGTCTCTATTAAAGTCTAGCTGGTCTGTAGAGTTATAGCTTTCATTGAGAAAAAGTCTTTACTTTTTATTCAGGTAAGAATTAATACTTTGCTAAATATGTTTTTTACCAATATGTTGGAGTATTTCATTGGTAGGGTCTTCTCCCCATCATTTCTAAGAATGTGTTTTTAGAATACCTGCTCCAGATATGTTTATGATGTCATTCTTTCAGTCCCTAAAAGATGCCTTAGAGATCAATCATCTGAGTATTTCCTTCGCACTTCCTTAAGCAGATGAAGAAAAAGGGCAGAGCCCGAGGATTTTGTATTTTTTGTCAAACTGCCTTGCAGAAAAGTTGTACTAATTTGTATTCCCACCAAGTGTGCACAACTAGGGAAATGTAACTTAAAATCTCCAATTTTTAGAATAGCTTTTGGGTGAAAAGGCTGCACTGTATGCCATGACGTGATTATAGCACCGTGCCTTGGGGTTTTGGTTTGTTTGCTTTTATATCTTGAGAAGAGTTCTAGATATGTTAAACAAATACTGACAGAGGATCACTTTGGAATCAAAATTAGAATTAAGTGTTTGCCTTTTTGGATGCTTAAGAGGATTATATATTAGCTGTCTCTGTTTTCCTTTAGGGATTGCAATAAAGTTCAAGAAAAAAGAGATGCTGTCTATGAGCGAGTAACCACAATTAATCAAGAAATCCAAAAAATTAAATTTGGAATTCAGCAACTAAAGGATGCTGCTGAACGGGAGAAACTGAAGTCCCAGGTGAGTATGTGTTCATAAGAAATTGATTTCAGATAATCTCATGAGTTTAAAATGTAAATTGTCACCCACATGAAGATTTTGTCCATTCCTGGATTAGAAATTGACCCCTCAGTTCCTTTTATTTTCATTTATAGCACCTTTTCTACTACCCTTGTATAATTTGTATATGTATTTTCTCCATACCTTTTTTCTTTCTTGCCTTTTTTCTTGATAACACATAACAGAATGTGGTTCTTTGCAGTAAGAGTAGTTCCATGAAGATTCTGAATTTTTTAGGTAAATGAACTTGGATAGTGATTTTTAAGTAATTTCCTCTAAAAAGTTTCTCCATTTTTTTTTTCCTGATAAAAGGATCTCAAAAGTATTTCTTAACATCAGTGTTAAATATATTGGAGGTGTTAACTAAAACAAAACAGCTTAGCTTGGTCCCCATGTGTTATAGGACTTTTAACGATATCTTTATCATAATTACCTAAAGTTATTTTCTTTGCTTGTTTTGAGTATATTTATTTTATAACTTCATAAACAGTCTTAAGTGCAATGAGAACAGGCATGTTGTCTTGTACGTTTTTACCTTTCAAAATGCCAGTCCTATGTCAAACATAAAATGTTTACCCGTTTCTATCCTCCTCTTAACTGCCAATGTCTCTAACAAATTGTCTATTCCTGATACATTTATTATATCTCCATTCTCTTCTTAACTTTTGAAGTTTGATTTATATTGTCAAGATTGTTCTACTAGAACAATCGTCTAAACTGCTCTACCAAAAGTCATTAAAAATAGCTGTTTATGATGCAAAATCCCTTGGCCTTTTGTTCTTATCTCAGTATTCTTCATCTTGCCTACGCTTGACACCTTAGATCAAGGTTTCTTAAATCCCTGATACCTGATAAATATTTAAACACTTGCTGTCACTACTTTCCACCACGCACACCCAATTTGCAAAAATTCCTAATGCTAAAAGAGCCACAGTAGACAATGCCCTTACCTGTTCTTGGTAACTTTTATTCCTCTGAAAGATTACATTGTGGCACTTGTACATGTGAGCATTATCTCAAGGTTACGTTAAGAGGAAGGAAAGAAGAAAGAACTGGAGGGAAGGAAAGGAAGAAGGAAAAAGAAAGTAAAAAGAAAATAAAATGGTTGTGATTCCGCTTTCATGGTCTGCCTATTGCACTGTCTGTCCTGCTTTTTTTCTGTTCTTTCTTTTCTTTCTATACAACTACTTTTCTTTTTCCTGCCCCTTAACTGAATATTCATCACGATTCAGTCTTTGGCCCTATGCTTATCTCTAGAATGGGGATTACAAAGACCTTAGGAGATATTTAATCCTGCTTCTTAACCAAATCAAATCGATAAATATTTATGTGTTATCACGAGGTCTGGGTAGTTAATGAACCAGTTACTAATGAATTAGTAACTAGTTACTAACTCAAATTTCAGATACTTTTATCAGTCATAAAAGATAACCATGCTTGCCTTATATTATTATTAGTTTTGTGCATGTGTCTCTTGCCAGCAACATTTTATGTTTCTTGACAGTAGCAATCATGTATTGTTAACCTTAGCATATGTCAAACCATACCTAAAATGGTGCCTTATAGGTAGTATGCTTTCCTTAAATATGTGTAAAATTGAAAGGTCATCTAGCATGGTGTTTCTTAAAACTAACTGTGTATTAGAATTCAATGATTAATTTAAAAATAAACAACCCCTCCCCCCCACCTAAATACATTGGTTTAGACTCTACAGCAATGGGGTCCACAGACCTGTGTTTTTCAGTATGGCTTTTGAGAACTGGTGATAGGTCCTGCTTACTTGTTTTCAATGGTGTAACACTCATAACCAATCAAGCTATTCTGCTAGGACAGCTTTAGTGGTTAAAATGCTATTTCTTACTGAGTTTAAAATATTTATTTCTATACTCTAGTGAACCCAGATCCTCTCTCTGGAAAAAGTCTATACCTTCTTCCACTGAATAACCTTTCCAACATTTGAGGATAGTGATCGTGGTTTCTTTCAGCCTTCTCTTATTCAGGTTAATTAGCCCCAGTTTTCCAGCCATTCTTTATATAGCTTAGTTTTCAGATTCATTACTATCCTGTTTACTGTTCTCTCTACTCTGTTTTCTACTTATTTTTATTGTGTTTAAAATGTAGAACCCAGTACTAAACACAATCTCCTAACATAATAGTGACCAGCCCCAAAGCACAGTGCTTAATGAAGCATAACATTGGGCTGGATTTTTGGCATCAGCATCTTGCCCTTGACTCATTGAACTTGTGATTAGTTAGAGGACCTCTATCTTTTTCACATACAATTCTGCCAAGGTAGGATTTTTTCACTGTATTTTAGTGCAACTATTACTTTTAATTCAAGATTTTACCATTTTTTTTTTAGATTTCATTTTATTTATTTCAACCTAGATTTCAAAAATATCACAGTCAGTTTAAATCTATCATTCCATCATTCATATGAACTATTTCTCATTGTTTAGTGTCACCTGCACATTTAATCAGCATGCCTTTTTCTCCAAGATGAAAATGTTGAGTAGAACAGGGCCCTTTGCTGCATTGTATTTTTATTCTTCAAAGTGGCATAGAACTATTTGATCAAAACTTTAGGTACAACTGTTCAACTTGATAAGTTATTCTAAACCACCTTTACCTGTTCTATATTGTGATATCTATTGGTTCCACAGTAGCATGGGAAGGTCTCTAAATACTTTGTTGAAATCAAGATACTTTTTGTCAGAGAACTCTCCTTAGCATACTTTATAATCATTCACTATGAAAAGGAAAAAACTATATGTTAAGATTGCCAAATTGTTCTTTGCACAAATTCTGTTGAATTCTAGTGACCATCATATTCCTTTTTTCATTAAATATTCTTTCCCATACATAATTTATCTCTTCTAGTTTCAATTATTACCTTTATTTGGATGGCTGTCAAAAATCTGTTTTCTGTTCTGGCCACTCACAACAAAAATAACACATATAAAATTACATTCAACATCTTTCTGTATCTGTCCTCCCTCACTTTATCTCTTCTTTCCCTTCTCTTTCTCTCTTTCACTCAATTTCTTCCTATTTCTTAATGGCATCATCATTTTCTATCATAGAGAATTGCCATTTTGGACTTGCCTTAGATAATCCTGATATCTAGACAATCACCAAGTTAATTTCATGATTTTGTTTTACTCGGTGATACTATTCATAACTACCCCTTTCTATGTATACATCTATTACATAATGTTGTAATACTCATGGATTGCAGCAACACTTGCTGAATTTCTTCCTGATTTTAGATTCTTCTGTATCAAATCCACATTGAGTACTAAGAGGATTTGGATAATACCAAATTTATCTTTCTAAAATATTACTCTCAATACAATACTTTCTTGTTTAAAACAGGAACTGTTTTTCTGCAGTTTATTCATTCAGGCAGTATTTCAACAAGTGGCCTATGCATCTATGAGGTATCAGGCATCACACTTGACTGAGAGAGTAAGTTGTAAACAAGTCAGGCATGATTCCACCCACCTCTAGGACTTTCAGAATTTTGTATCTAAGATAATCATTTCCCTTATTTAACGTTCAATAGAGATTATATCCTCTATATAACTTTCTCTGACTCCTTGCACACATCTTCGATTTCTCTCCTCTCTCAGATACTATAGCACTTTTAGTCTATTCTAAATAATCTGGATCTGTGCTGTCCAGTGAGGTAACTATTAGCAATATGTGGCTGTTTACATTTACATTTAAATTAATTACAATGAAATAAAATAAAAATTTTTTCCTCATTTGCACTAGCTATATTTCAAGCACTCAGCATCTAATCTGGTATGTTTATATGTTCCTTTAGGGTAGAAGGCATTTCATCTTCCATTGTACTATTTTATTATTTACAGTGCTACTTGTAGAAAGTACTCAATAATTTATTTGGTTGATTAATTAATACGTACTTGTGTGATAAATGGCTACACTGGGTATAAAAATCCATAGATTTTGTATAATCTTAAATATCTCTGATTTAAAAAGTGAGATAATTATTAATATCTAGACCAACACTGTCCAATAAGTACTGTAGCCAGTGGGCACATGTGGCTGTTGAGCCCTTGATGTGTGGCTAGTGCAACCGGGGAACTGAATTTTGAATTTAATTTGATTAAGTTAAATTTAAATGATAGTAGTAGTCATATGTGGCTAGTGGTTATCATATCAGATGGTGCGGAACTAGTTTTTGAGTTTAAAGATACTTAATTTCAATACAGCCATCACAGTAAGACTTATTATATGTGAATTATTGTGGATTACTATTATAAAGTTCCACTTGGATGTAGAACTCAATTGGGGACTTTAAAATATATAGCATTTGTGAGGGTTATCATCTGTCACCATTAAACATCTTTTGAGGGTTGGCTTACGACTTCAAGTGTTTTTTGCTTCTGTATATATGTCCCTGGAATTGGGCTTTAATGTGGCTCTATGGGCAGAATTTGGCTCTTTCTTGAGAGTATATTTGTTCTCAGGAGGAGAATGTTCTTTTGGGTATGCTGAAATGGTTGGTTCAGATATTTACAGATTGTATATCTTTATTTAGCCATGCTTAGTTTTGATAGTTTCTTATAAGTAATATCTTTCTACCAAATTTATTCAGCTTTCTTTTTAGTATGAATAAACATATACCCCTATAGAACTATGAAGTTAAATTGATCTATAGCTGCTGAATATGCTCATTTTTTTTAAAATGGCATTCACACAAGCTAGCAACTAATTCATGCTTATTTTTCCTACAGGATTTAAGAAATAAAGCTTTCAAAAAGTTTTGATTTATTTTCCTAATGGTTTATATTCTATCATAGTTATAGTAATTTGATATTTGCTTAGATCTTGGAAATCTAAATACACTCTTCTATTTTTGTATTAGGATTTAATAACTATGTTTGAATTTTTGGAGAGCATTTAGTCTTAAACATATATTTACATTCGCTTAATCTGGATAATAGTTGTTAGACTTGCATAGGTGGCAGAGTCACTGAAAATAGTGTTCTTTTTTTTTGGAACACTGAATTCATACTAGATCAAATTCTAATCTATATAATTTATTCAAAATCAGAATCTATGCTAGAATTTAAACTAAGATAAGTAGTATAAAACCATAGGTTTAAAAAAATTTTAGAGGAGAGATGCTTAAAATTGAGAACATTATACCCATTTACTGTTTGTCTTCCTCCCCTGTTGGAAAAGGATGGCTGTTTTATTTCAGTGGCAAAGTATATCCTGTAGCCTTGTAGAATACCACTGTTTCTTGTATCATGGCTTGAGAATTGTTTTGTCTAAGAAAAATGAATAATAAAAGGAGGATTAATATTGTATTTGGTAAGTATGAAATAGAAAATGTATACAGGCTAATATGTTTCTTAATCTATAAAAATTGTTTTGCTTTCATTTTTTTAAGTCTTAGCACATCCATATAAGTTGTGAACTATCAAACCAGTTTTTTAAAACAACTCAAAGATACTAATATATTTTTCAGTCCTATAGATTACTTATTAAATCTGTTTTTACGTATCCTTTAAATGATGATTAGGGTCAAATACAGTGATTATAATTTATAGTAATCTAGTTATTTTCCATGTTTAGCATGGAAAGCTCTAAAGTAAAATTTTTCTTTGATAATTATAAATGTTTATTTTTAATGTCTTGGAATCTTAACCATTGTCACATGTCTCTGCTTTGTTCTTTCTAAGTAGCAGACTTTTTTGATGTGTTTGTACAGCTCGCAGAATGAATTTTTAATAAGAGCAGGCATACACACGCATGTGTGTATGTGTGTGCATAAGAATTTAGGCTTTAAAATATTAATATGAATGAAACTACTGGAATTCTTGTAACTCATTTTTAGTTTAGGTTGCGTGGAATAATTCTTATTCTATTTCATTTTCTACTTAGGAAATACTTCTAAACTTGAAAACTGCTTTGGAGAAATACCATGAAGGCATTGAAAAGGCAAGAGAGGACGGTTGTGCTAAGATAGATGAGAAGACAGCTGAACTGAAGAAGAAGATGTTCAGAGTGTCAACCTGATTAAACAAAATTATATGTCTTTTTGTAAATAGCTTGTCATCTTTTAATAGTCTATTTGGAAAGACAATTGTTAAGTTGAAGTTAATGGAAGTATCAGAAATACCAAAAAATGTAGTCTTGGTCAGTTCTTATATACTCTCTTAAGTGGCTAGTTTATAAGATAAGAATTCAAGGTAGACTTTTATTAACTTGAAATAACTTGTGCAGCTATTCATGTCTCTACTCTGCCCCTTGCAAATAGTTGTAATAAAATGAAACTAGTTACCTTTGAAATATTTTTTTTTCTGTTATTATCATGGCTGTTGTTTTCTTTGTTTACATACAGAGTGGCATTATTAAGGCCTGACTGTGCCCTAAGCATTGTAGTTGGGAATCTCATTTGATCCTCATGTAAGCAACTCTAAGTAGATATTTTTATTATTACTTTATAGATGAAGTAACTATGAAGGTCTCAAAAGCTTAAAAGCTGAACCAAAATTTGAACTGTGCTCGGGTGATACCAAAGTCTGGAATGTTTCAACTACACTACACTTTCTAATGTAATTATTTGAAAGAAAAAGTTTGAGTGTGGTAGTCTATTTCTTCCTTGATGTCACTGGCATTTTTATGAGAAAGATGAGTTAAAATGCATAAAATGATTAGAATAGTGACTGGTACTTAGTAGACACTCAATACTTATTATCTATTAGTGTTTAGAATTATGAGAGTGCTGGGTACTTTTCTCTTTGTCAGAGATGATAAAATGCTGTAGGTTGAGACCAGGCACTGAGAGGAAAGCCCTGAAATGGGAGGAACAGAGCAAAAACTAGGTGTCCAGGGAGGAATAAATGGGGAAGCAAAATTGAGCTATTGCCCTCTCCCTTCCTTGCTTCTCTTTAAATAGTCATGGATTTTCATAGAAAGGGCAGCCTGTGAGGCTAGGTAACAGGTTTACAACATGAACACATCTCTCTCATCTTTAAAAGTTTTACCTGCCCTGTACCTATCTCTACCATTAGCTACTGCCCTTTTTTTCCCCAACCAAATTTCTAGAAAACCTATTGTATACTTGTGAGTTTATTTTGTTTCCTGTCCATCATGGCATTGTTCTGTCTATAGTAATTCTCTGAACTTTCTAAGGTCACCAAAAAATCCCTATTTACCAAAATTCCATAGATATTTTTTAATATTTATCTTTTTAAAATTCCACCTGTCCAGTACTTTTTTTCCCTTTGTCTCAGTAACACTACTCAGTTCTCTTAATTCCCTGTCCCTTTTCAATTTCCTCCCCTGTGGGCCTCATTCTATCTTTACATCCCAAGTGTTTCTGTTCTCTAGGCTTCTGCCCTTGGCCCTCCTCACAACCTCTGTCCTAGAAAACTTTTGTCTCTACACCCACAGCTTCAATCTGTACAAATTCAACATCTGTACAACTTTTACTATGTTGGCATTTTGTTATGTTTGTCATATATCTCCTAAATTTCAGACTTGAATATCCCATGGTCAGTAGGCATATTTATTAACCTTTTGGCATTCTGGTGAAGCCTATTGGACCTTTCAGAATTATATGTTTCATGCATGAAATAAAATATAGGATTATAAGGGAAACCAATTAGATTCAAATATAATTATCAAATATTTAAAAACATTGTGATAAAAGCCATTCTCACTGGAGTTAAGTGATACCTCATTGTGGTTTTGATTTGCATTTCCCTGATGATTAGAGATGTTGAGCATTTTTTCAGATGTATTTTTGGCCATTAGTCTATCTTTTGAAAAGTTTCTGTTCATGTCCTTTGCCCACTTTCTTTTTTTAATTTTATTTATTTATTTATTTTATTTCAGCATATTATAGGAGTACAAATATTACAGTTACATATATTGCCCATGCTCCCCCTCCCCCCTTGAGGCAGAGCCTCAAGCATGACCATCCCC
>VBSM01000662.1:1639483-1652217 GCA_008086735.1 Cheirogaleus medius
GTCTGCTTTGTCGAAGATTAGTTGGCTATATGTGGATGGTTTTATATCTGGGTTGAGATAGAGTCTTGTTCTGTTGCCTGGGCTAGAGTGCAGTGGCATCACCATAACTCACTGCAACCTCAAACTGCTGGTCCCAAGTCATCCTCCCCAACTCAGCCCCCGAGGTGTGAACCACCACATCCTGCCCCACAGCACTTTTTAAAAGCTTTTATCATAGTAATTGTCCCACTAAATTATAACTTTCTAATCTACTAAATCCATTAAATCATTAAAAAGTTTAATCCGCTAGATTGTGAGGTTCTTGAAGGCTAACCATTGTTAGTCATGCTTGAGGGCCTAGCACCCTGCCTTCACTTATTAAGGCCCAGTAAATGCCTTTTGATTTTGATTTTTGAAATAGATAGGGCTCTTTTCCTTAGATAAAGTGAAAAGCAGCCGGTGGGCACTAGTGCAGAAGTTGGCAACACACAGCCCATGGGTGAAACCAGCCCACCACCTGCTTTGTAAATAAAGTTTTATTGGAATACTCATTTGCTTCATTTTGTCTATGGCTGCTACCCTGCTATAACAGTAGAGTTGAGCCAGCTGTGACAGGAACTACATGGCCCACAAGACCAAAAATATTTACTATCTGGGCCTTTACAGAGGAAAGTTGCCAACCCTAGTCTAGCAGACAAAGGCAAACGAAGCATGTTGCTGTCACATATTTTCAGCTTTGAAGAAACAGTACACCTAATCTCTTTTCTTGACGTCTGTTTTCTTAACATCTTCTTAACATTTGTCAGGCTACGTATCTTGCAACTCCTCGCCTCATCCTATCTTAAAATAATAAGTAACAAAATATATAGAATATTTAAAAATAATCTAAATTCTTTTAGTCCCCAAACAATGCTATCCAAATATTTTAGTCCTCAGATAATGTCTTCAATCTATCTTTAATCCACCAGTACAGAAATGGATCTTATTTTGTGAGAATCTCTCCCCCAAATTGCCTCCTGAATCATCAATGACTTAAGCGCAGGAAGAATGTCTTTGCAGCCACCTCTCCTGACCTCGTTCAGTGTCCTGCTCCCTGAGATCATTCCAGAAATGTTAACTTATGACTGCTGATATTGTACTACATTATTTACCTGGTTGTACTTTGTAAAAAATATCAATAATTGGGGCAGACAGAGAGGGGCTAGGAGTGGGTTGTGGGGTGTGGAGAAAGAGATAGAGGGAAGCAATGAGGAAAGATGACCCTAAAAGCATTTGCTAATTTATAACTTCTGGGGCTGCTGGAACCACTTTCAAATTTTGCAGCTTTTGACATTTTTGCAATTTTTTCTTGTTCTTGCTGCTGTTCCAGTACCACAGATAAGAAACCCTCAAATCTTGCTCTGTTCTGGAATAATGAGATTGGAAAGAAAAGATCTTTTTCATCTTTTTAACATTAAAAAAAAAAACTAGTCAAAGCCCAGCCGTTCAACAAATATTACTCATGTCATTGGCAAGAAGAAAAGGAGACTTTTGAATAAAAAATGGAAAAGACGAACACAAGAGGCATTGTTTGCATATCAGAAAAATTAATCTACATAGGAAAGTGTAAGAGCCTGCAATTCAGAAAGCAAAGAATTAGGACAGCCCAGCTGAGAATAATTTTCTAGCCAGTTAATTTAATTGCATAAATCATTCCTTTGTTAGCAATAAAGAGATATAATTAAAATGAGATTGCCTCTAGTTTCTATTCTCTAGAAACTAAAGGAATTGATTTTGGGCAAAGCATTCTTCCAAATACCAGATCGGCAAATTACATTTACCTTTTTAGAAAAGCTAAATTATTTTGCCGTAATATCATGGTGGGTTTAATTAATTATAGATCTGCCATATGATCTTAAAGAAATAATTTATTTAATGTCTTTAGAACAGAAGTTTGCAATCATGTGTGTATCCCTTTGGTAGATGGTATGCAGATTTTTACAAACAGGTCAGAAGTTTAACAGGCAGCTGTCAAGAGGAATTTGAGGCAGTGTAACGATTGTTTGGGGTTTGGGTTAGCTGTCCTTGTTTAAAATAAAAAACGCCACTACTTAGTATTGCATAATTTAACTGAACTCATTTAGATTGGCTTTATTCTAAAATTGCTACTGGTAATTATTTGCTGTCTCTGAACCTTTGGGATTTAAAGAGCCTATAATTGTCTATTAAATAGGGGGAAATCAGATCAAAGAGGAATGCAAAAAGTCTCCTACTATAAAGCACAGGTCTGCTGATCAGTCAATTGAATGTCAGAGAGAATTGCAAGCTGTGACAGAGAAGAGGCTCATTTTTATGGTAATGAATTTGAATTTTTTAAAATATACTAAACTACACTAGCTTGCTCCAGATTTTTGAAGTTCATTGGCATTACTTGGCAACAGAGATTTGTACAGCAGTGGGCGGGATCCCACCAGCCTTCAGAGGGCCTGGGCTCGGAGAAAACCATGCCATGGTCTATGGCAGCAGTTCTCATACCATGTCCCAGCCTCTGAGGGGCTGGTGACCCTCTTCCCATTCATTTCATGAATGTGATTGTAAAATGTTTAGATTCATTTTTGCAGTAGACAAAATGTTTGGTGTGGCTGTTAGAGGTTTACATGTGTTGACCTTTTACAATAAGAAGTACCGGCCTCCATTTATCTGTATTCCTGTGACTCTTGAGAAGGCAGCCAGGAGAGAAAATCAGAACTCAGGAGAAATTAGATCTCCCCGCCATGATTTCTGCTACTCAGTGAAGATCTCTGCTAAAGGAGCTGGACAATGAAGACAGACATTTCTGAACTCAAAACTCCCTCCATAGGACAGAAACAGATGGGTCTGAGCTTCCTTTGCTTCAAAAGTCAGCAGAAGATTCCAGTCTCTGCTGTGCAGTAGCTGCTATGAACATCTTCTTGGGATGGACTGCTAAAGCAGGGGCTAGTCCTTTGATCCCAATTGCCTTGTCAACTTTTCACCTAATGCCATGATGTTTATTCTTACACTCTTTCTCTCTGCTCCCTGCCTGCCTGTGACTGGCGCGCTGGTCTACCACGGACCCTTTTGTTGTGCTCAAAGATGACATTAAATCCTTCCGTATACTTAATCCTGCGTGACCAAGAGCATTGATTTGAGTAGGCTATTAGTACCACAAAAATACCTGAAAATTCTTGCTGAGATTTCTCAACAAGCGTCCTGATTTATTTGGAAAGTCTTGACTAGAAATTAATGTGAAAGGCGTAGTGTTAAAATGATGGCATCAGCCAGAATTGTTAAAGACTCTAAAAAATATTACGTAAGTAATTTCAACCTTATCACCAGATTCTGGATAATCTCTGCTAATTAATCCCAACCTTAGGCAGTTTGAGTCTTGCTTCTATATATAGTTGACCCTTGAACAACACAGATTTGAACTGTGTGGGTCCACTTACCAGCAGATATTCTTCTGCTTTGACCAACCCCTCCTGTTCCTCCTCTTTCTCAGCCTGCTCAGTGTGCAAATGACAAAAATGAAGAATCCACTTCCACTTAGTGAATAGTAAATATATTTTCTCTTCCTTACGATTTTCTTAATAAAATTTTCTTTTCTTTAGCTTACTTTATTATAAGAATACAGTATATAATATATATATAAAACATGCAAAATATGTGTTAATCGACTGTTTATGTTATCAGTAAGGCTTCTAGTCAACAGTAGGCTATTAGTGGTTAAATTTTTGGCAAGTCAAAAGTTCTACTTTATGGGGGGGCGGTCAGCTCCCCTAACCCTCACATTGTTCAAGGGCAACTCTATTGTTTTTCTTATTATTTTTTAAATCAACATCAATCAGATGGAGATTGCGACCAGTCCCACCAATAATGTGGTTCTGCTCATACTTTCTATTCAGTAAGTTTATTCACGGGTGGTACAAATAATGTTGCTAATGAATTGGGTAACTCAAGGGATCTCCCAAGATGCAATGCGCAGTCCCATGCACTTCAAATGTAATGCCTGACCTGAAGATATATCTAGAAGTATGTATTAGTGTAATAAGAATACTCGGTATATCCTGGGGCATCTTCTGAATACTTGGTATGCTTCTGCAACATTGGGACATTTATTCTTACAACATGGAGAGTGTCATATGCCAGCGAAGTTTGATGTCATATGTTTAACCCAAGGTACAAATTATCAGTAGTTCCTAATAGTAGTCTCTGGCTTTTGTACTTTGGAACTTAGATCCCAGTTACCTGATCTGGACCAGGGATAGTAAGCTTATATTTAATTAAATTATTTTGCATCAATACCATAAAAGGCTTTCATTATTGTAGTGTTTGAAAATAGGTTTGAAATACTCACCAGCCCGCAAGTATTTTATGATCCCTAAATTGTTTTAAGGGCTTTATCCTTGCGAATACTGATAAGGGTAAGTACAATTACTCGAA
This sequence comes from Cheirogaleus medius, assembly GCA_008086735.1. Lineage (NCBI taxonomy): Eukaryota > Metazoa > Chordata > Mammalia > Primates > Cheirogaleidae > Cheirogaleus > Cheirogaleus medius. The sequence continues at coordinate 1,643,903 of VBSM01000662.1, forward strand.
ACTACCTGTCTCTGTCCTAGGGTTAGGAATTTGGCCTACAGCCTTGGATCATCCTGTCTTCTCCATGGTGTTCCAGACCATTGCCACCACCCACCATTCCATGTCCTCACAATATCCTCTACCGATCTCTCCATGTATCCAAGTATTTTATTGCTATATCCCTGTGTGAATAACTTGACATTTATCTGTGAGCTTCTTAGGCTTAGGAATAAAATCTCATTCAATGTTTGATACTAAACATCCATCACAGTGCCTGACACAAGAAGGCCTATTTACTGTTTATTGTTGTTATTAACCAACACAGGAGGGAAGACCCCCACGTCCTTGGTATTTCATTCATATCCTTGGATTCCTGTACACAATTTTTATCAAGAAGTATGCTTAATGCTTCATACCCTGCCTAACACAGGACCTTTTGCATGCTTGGTATTTAATGACTTTTGTAGAATGAAAGTCATCATGCACTATGAAGGTCTTTTAACAACTGATAGGAGATGTGTTTAGAGGATGTCTAGTGTGCATAATATTAGGCATGGAAAACCACCACACTCCTGAGCAGCCATAGCCTGGTACTCCTCAGGGATGTATTCAAGGACCTATTTTCATGATTCACACTTTCCCTAGGTTTTAATCATCTGCTCTTCTGATAACTCCCAAGTCTACCTGTCAAAGCCAGACCTTTCTTCTGAGCTCCAGACCCATATATGTGACTCCCTTCTGGGCACCTGGCTCAAATCTAACACATCCAAAATAGAACTCATAATTTTCATCTCCCCTTCACAGCAAATGATACCACCAGGAACCAGTTGCTCGTGATAGAAAAGAAAAATGTCTTCCCTCATTTCTCTCTCCCTTGTCCTCTACAACAATTCAATCAACAAACCTACCAACTCTATTTTCTGAATGTTTCTGGACCCAATCTTTTTTCCTCACTCCTTGGACCCACCCACCACATTCTGTCTTGCTCCCCTCCAATCCAGATTCTACAACCACTATTTTTAAAGAAATACTACTCATCTGCTTAAAAGTCTCTGGTATTTTCCCATCAACTTTAGGATAAAGCCTAAACTCCAAAACATGGCTTTCAAAGGTCTTGATGACTCCTTTGTCTCATGACATTTTTGCCCTCCAAAACCTTAACGTGACTGCTTCCTCTTAACCTGTAGATCTCACCACAAATGTTACCTCCTCAAAGACATGCTCCCTGACAACCTTGGCCCACTCAATATGGCTCATTATTTTTTTTTTTTATTCAGTGAACTTATCAATACACAAGGTTAACTTACTGACATTTGTCTGTTTGTCTGTCTTTCTTCACTAGGATTTAAGCTCCTCCTCAGTGTCTGTCATGCTCAACGCTGTATCTCCAGATTCTAGGACAATGCCTGGCATATAGTAGGCACTCTATAGATATCTGTGGACCTACTGAACCCTCCTTTATAGTCTAGTTATTTCCACCAATGTATTGTGCTCTTTTTCCTTAGGTACCTTTGCACATGTTGTTTCACTCCTCCCTACACACACACACACACACACACACACACGTTTCTTGTAAGCTTGCTAACTACTATTTATCTCAAATATCATTTCCTCCAGGAAGTCTTTCTCAACCTAGGTTAAGTCCCCCTGTGGTATCCTCACATATCATCTTACACATTTTCTATCAAAATCATTTGACACCATTGGAATTATTGAATAAAAAATTGACTTCCATATTAGACTATAGAGATCAGATTTCTTTTGTTCACTGTTATGTTCCCAGGCCATAGTATAGTGTCTGACACATAATAAGTACTTAGTAATAATTTGTGAAAGAAAGAATGAATCAATGAATGAAATCAATGTTTCTGCTTGTGGGGAATTTATTTTCAAATCAGACTCCAGTAAGCACTTCCTCCCAAAAGAATGGATAAACACTCTCCTCTTGCCCCAGCATGTAGACAACCCAGTGGGGCAGAATGCCGACTGTATAGGCAACAAGGATTAGAAAGCTGAGCCACAGCGCTAAGCAGACAGAGAAGCTATTCCTAAGGTGGCGGGTAATTAGCACACATTTGGCAGAGGGTATTGGAAAGAGCATACAGCAGAGCATCCTTAGCAGCGTTCTTGGAAAACACTCAGGACTTAAAGTTGAGAAAAAATGAGCAATTGTAGATAGATATTAAGAAAACTCTTCACATAATAATAAGGACCTTGAAACATGGAAGCATCATCCACCCCAGAGACAAGCATGGGACAAGAACAGAGTATAATATGTGGCAGGATCTATAAAATTAGGACTAGGCAGAGGAAGAGAACTGTGGTTGTTTCTACAACAGATATATATTTTTTTTCCTCTTGGCCTCACAAGCTAAAGAATTTTTTTCCTAATATCTTAACGAGTAAGGAATTGAAGATTAGTGTTCACATTCTATTTTCCCATTGGTTGCTCTAGTTGAGGTACAGGAACTCCTTCCTAAGTTGGTCATATTCCTTGAAGTGCATATTTTCATTGGCAGTTCATACTTTTGGGTTTTCCTGAAGTCCTAACTTTTTAAAACTCCAATGTTGTATGTTTGGACTGGGTAGTTGCTAACAGTCAAAATGTTGGTTCTCAAATTATCAAATTAGGGAATTTGTAGTTTTGCTTAAACAAGCTTATTTCTCTCTGGGTATGCTACATAAAGTTCCATGGAATCCTTTGGAAGATAATGAAATTCATCAAATGAGTTGCCCAACCAAAGCATACTAGGGTGTTCTGATGGAAGAGAACCCAGCTGGGACTCAGGAGTACAGGAGCTCTGCCTTTGTTCTGACACACTGCATGATTCACACACCTCACCTCACCTCACCTCACCTCTGTGTTCTCCATGCCCATTAATAGTCCTATAGTGTCTCTACGAAAAGGACTTCACAATCCTAGCAAAATCTTAAAATTAGAGGTTGCAGATAGAATACAGGATGCCTAGTTAAATTTGAATTTCAGATAAACATAGGATATACTTACACTAAAAAATTATTTGCCTTTTATCCAAAATTCAAATTTAACTGGGCATCTTGTATTTTTTTTATTGCTAAATCTAGCAACACTAATTGAAATTCCTTTATCGTTTAAAGTTCTCTCTACCCATAATCACATAAAGCCACGGAAAGTTGGAGAAGGAAGTAAAAAAAAAAAAAACAAAAGCAAAAAAAAAAAAAAAAGCCATGTTTATTGAGCCCTTACTAAGTGCCAATTGCTTTCCCATGCAACATAAATGCTTAGTTATAGGAGGCATTTTTGAAGCTAGTGATTGGATTTCCACACATGATCCTTTGCTGTTCATGTCTTCGTTAGCATAGCAGTTTGGTGTGTTTTGCTGCATTTATCTCCTTTGATGAAGTCAGTAACTGATGAGGCTGTGAACTCAATTCTCAGGAGTATAGGTTAGCTTCTCTTGGTTTAGGGCCCACAAACTACGTTATATTCCACAACACACTAGGGACAAAGGGGCCCTTGGATAAGTCATAAACAACCAGCTGATTGATTGGTTCTAGGAATTTAAGTATCTAAGCATTCATTTTAATTAAGCACTTCACTGGAAAACACATAACATAGACTACAGCCACTAGAACTGTGACAGCTATATTGCAATTTTATAGACCAAAATTTAATCAGCAGGTGCTGATTAATCCTGCTCTAAAAATCTTCCATAGCAAGGCAATTGCCCAGATTCCCTATGCTTCAAAAAGGAGGAAGGGGTCAGTTGCTGCTGCTGAGAAAATAGATCACCAACCTTCTACTGTTAATCCCTAGTTTTCTGGGAGTTTTGATCTCAGCTAAAAGCAACGCCCCCTCTTTAGCAGCAGTGTTCATGTGATCACAATAATATTTTTAAAATCTTAAAAGAGAACTCCCTTTCCAAATTAGCCAGCTCTGAGCTTACAAGGACTGGGTTTACATTTTCACAGCTCTCTTTCAGTGAGTAAAACATAAGCCCTCTCCTTCCATCAAGAGGAGGAATCTATTTTCCCTCCCTTTAGTCTGAGTTGGCCTGGTGACTTGGTTTGGAAAATACTAATGAATGCAGCAGAAGTGATGGTGCGCCAGTTCTGAGCCTTGCATACTTCCTGCTCTCTCTTAGAACCCTGATACACTGTGAGAGCAAGCAACCCCAGGCTAGCCTGATGAAGAACAAAAGGTCATTTGGATAATGGAGGAATCATTCCATCTGAGGTCATCTCAGACCAGCAAGCTTCCTACTAACCTGCCAGACAAGCCCACCTGACATAAACCTAGATGAGGAGAACTACCTGGCTGAGCCCAGCCTAAATTGCCTGCAGAATTAGGAGCTAAATAAACAGTCGGCTTAAACAACTAAGTTTTTTTTTTTTGAGGGGGTGGTAGCTTATTGTGCAGCAAGAACTTACTGATACAAATATATTCTTATATAGTAGAAGTTACACTGATTTTACAAGTTTATATCCTGCTTTCCCCTTTAATATAACTATATTATTTTTAAAAATTCTTGCCAACTTTTATGCTTATTACTCACTATATGAAAGTCTATCCTATGCATGTAGCATGACATTTTGTCATTTTTCTGTTAGTCTATCTTGGGCTTGTTTTTTAAAAATAGAGAGAGAGTAGTGTAATGGGTATATTTAAACTAGAAGTGGAATTACTCGGCCATTGGTCATATGAACATTTTGAAGGCCTTTGATACACATTAGCAAATTCCTTTCCAGAAAGATTACAAGTATCTGCTCTGCCATTGGTACTGCCTAAAATGGCTTATCTCACCACAATCTCACCACAGTTAAGTATTAATTTTAAATAAATTGTTAATTTTGTGGACAGGAAATACATCATCATTCTATTTTTTATTTTTTGTAAGTTAGACCGATGTTCTTTTTTTATTTGCTATTTGTATTTACTCTTTTTTTGAGTAAACATGCACATTGTTCATTTTTCTTTTCCTTTTTTTAGTAGTTGTGCATTGATATGTATGTTCTATATATTAATGTCATATATTGCCAATAACTACTATTTATTTAATGACTACTAAGAAGCAAACACCTCACATAAAGAATATCTTCTAAATCCACATGGCAATTTTTCAAGGTAACTTCTGCTATTCCTTTTACAGATGGGAAAACTGAGCCATGGAGAAGTACAGTATCTTGCCCAAGCTTACCTACGGAACACCCAAGTTCCAGAGTCTGGCTCTTACTTTTGAATACTGTACTTCACTTTGTCCATCACAATTTTACAATAAATTTTTTTTTGTTTTAACTTGCCAGTTACTACCTTACATGATTCCCCAGACAGTGTACATTCCATAAATATTTGTCAAACTGAATTCTTTGCTCTCACATTGAATACCACTATCTTGAGGCTAAAATCTTTGTCTGATGGACTGTTGTTTATATTAATATTCTCTTTGCCCCAATTAGATGTTATAAAATAAGCAGGCTAATTACATTAGATCATTTTACTTTATCAAATAATTTTTTCCAGAATCAGGTAGTAATTGATGCTAGGTCTACGGTCTATAATCATGATTGAAAACAAATATCACTGGGTTCCATCATCTCCCAAAAGAATAAGACCCTGGATCACCTGAGGTAGAAAATCATTCACAACACTGTCTAATCCTATTCCATATGACTGGAATTTGGCCAAAAGTACATTGGTTTTCCCTACTTGCTTCCTTCAAAAGTTGTTGGTGGTCAATACAACTATTTCTTAGAGAACAGTTCTGAATTTAGTTACTGAAGACAAGATCCCTGTACAACCATCATGGTATTTCTTATATAGTGGTCACTTTGGCAATAAGATCCTAAGCCATTGAACTAGTGATTCATTTTATAGTACCAACTTTGTTGTTCTCCTCTCTTTTTAAATTCACTCTAAACTGGTCCATTTTTAACTTTGTGGCTTTTCTGAATGCCAGATTATACTCACTCCTTCTATGGAATAATAGAAAGTCTATGAAATAATAGAAAAAAGCCCTGATTAGATTCATAAAAGGGAGCCTTTCCAATCCACATGTGTTTTGTCTGTGGGTATAGTTATATCTCCTTGGAAACAAGAAGGATGATGCCCATATATATTTGCACAATGAAATAGTTACTAGGGTAACAAATGAGTTCTTATAGGCGCTTGCTAAAATTTGTGTGTATATGCTTTCTAAAGCAAATCAAAATTAAATAAGCAAGACTCTTCTTTCCTGGTGGGACCCTGAGCTACCTTGGGGACAGACTGACAGAAATGCTAGCTTCAGCCTAGGGAGGAGTTGAAATAGTTTGGAAATGCTGAGCCGAGCCTTTGCAGAAATGTGCAGCACCTGGCACTAGTATTTTAAAACCCTCTAGAGAGAGTCACCAGTTTTTTAAAAGCTGAGCAACAATTTGCTGGACTACAAAGTAGGTCAGTGAACATAGAAGGTGGGAACTTTCTGTTAAGATCAACTTCTCATTATATTTAATAACAGTTTCAAAAACAAAGTGGGCGGGGGGCCATGCTGTCAGCGAAGGAATCTACTTTCTTAGACTCACGCACACAGGATTTTTCAAATGGAAAAAGACCACCTGGCTTCAAAATTCCGGAGTCTGTTTAATGATATCCCAATAAATTTTCATTTATGTTTTGCAGTAGGGGTTATCAATCAGCATATTGGAATCCTCTAGCAAATATTTTTCTCTTAAAAACGAATATAATATCAGCTCAGAAATATGCAAATGGATCAGTAACATAGCATAAATAGTTTAGAAAATATTCAAATATATATGAATTTATTATGTGATAAATCTGATTTTTCAATGTGTTTGGGAATGGATAGTGTGGATACCACAGGCCACTTACCTATTTTGAGGAAACAAAACCTAGATTCCTATCTTATACCTTGCATAAAAATAAATGCCAAAAGAAAGCATAAATATTAGAATTACAAAAATATTACAAGATCACATGTTATGTTCTTCATTAGTCCTGCACATTTTCTTACATTTTTTTCCTGGATACTTTATACTTTTTGTGCTGATATGTAGGAATGGGATATCTTTTTCAATTATAGATTTCATCTAATTTGTTAGTATTAAAGAAAGCTGTTTAACCATGTACCTAGCCATTTAATAAGTTCTCTTAGTAGTTCTAACAGTTGCTTTTAAATTTTGGTTGAATGTCTTTGATTACATGTATGTATATATCTGCATATGCATGCATGTATTTTTGTTTTTTTCATTAGCCATAAATCCCACAATATTGTGTAACAAGTGATGACACCATGCATTTCTTTTTTTCCCACCTTTAAGAAAATATATCCAGTGTTTCACCATGTAATTTTATGTTTGTTACTGATTTTAATTTCACATTCTATCGTTTTTAGGCATTTTTATTCTATCACTATTTTACTTAGAATTTTAATTATGAATTAATGTTTACTTTTATTAAATACAGTATTTTACATTATTGTTCATTGTTTTTTTCTCTTTTAACTAACATAAACAGATTAAAGGTGAAAATCCACTGAATAGTTTGGTTTTTAATAAAATATTTAATAAAAATACACAAATAATGTCATTTATTGCTACTTTTGATCCAATCTAGCCTTCTTCAAATAAATTCAACCTGATCATGATTAATTGTTTATATGACTCTTTCCTAATGTTTTATTTGGATTTTTTTTGTATCTAAATTCATAAATGATATTGGTCTATAATTTCTTTGTTGTGGTTGGTTTTACCTTTTCTTATATAAATCTTTGACATTTATATTATCATCCTGTATTGTTCTATTCAAATTTCCTATTTCTTCTGGAATAAATTTTAATAATTCAGGTTTTCTTTGAAATCTGTCCATTTTCAAATTACTTGTTATACCATGTATTTATATTTTCTTAAAATTCTTTTAGTTTTAACTATGTAATTATAACAGTTTTCTCTCTTTTGAATTATTATATTTTTGTTCCCTCCTTTTTTGTCTTTTATTTCCTCTTTAAAATCAGTGTTTACATTTTTTCCAAGTTGTTACACATCTTTATCATTGTATTTTTGTTGTTTTTTAGTTTAAGTGCATTGTTCTTAAAAGAATTTTGGAATCCACTTTCTTTGTGGTCACTTGTATGAATATGTATTCTCCTTAAATTAGACACAAAGTTCTATATATCCATGAAAACAAATGTATTATTTCTGTTAATCAAATTGTTTCCTTGTTTACTGAGCATCTATCTATTGTATACTGGGCACCGTATGAAGTGCCAAGTTCACAGTGGCACCAAAACACACATTTTTTTATATTATATTTATTTATTTATTTTAATTTTTCCTTTTATTTCCTCTTATTATGGGGGTAC
>VBSM01000662.1:1657908-1682460 GCA_008086735.1 Cheirogaleus medius
GAGTAATATTCCATTGTGAGCACATACCAAATTTTAATTATCCATTCATGAATTACTTTTACCATAAAATGAGTTACAGAAATTTCCATGCTTTTTCTATTGTTTGAAATAGTTTAAACCATACTGAATATAAATACTAAAACTGTAATCATTATCCAAGTTCTTCTTTGCTGTCTGGGCTATTCAAATTTTCTATTTCTTCTCAGGTAATTTTTATTAATTTATATTTTATTAGAAAATTACATGTTTTCACTAGGTTTCCAAATGTGGCTCCACAGAGTGGCATGTTGTATTCTTTCCAAATTTTCAAAAATTTCTTCCTTATTTATAATTATGTCTTCTATTTCCTTTCTAATTTTTATATTTTTACTCTTTCTCTCTTTACCTCTTAAACAGGGTTGTGAGGAGTCTTTTTAAAATAGTTCTTTCAAATGAATAGCATTTGGAGATTAATAACTTTTAACATTTTTGGTTTTGATTAATTGTGACATTTATCTTTATTAATTCTCTCCTACTACTTTCTTTTGAATTCTTTTTAAAGTTCTTAAGCTGAGTACTAAGCTTCTTTGTTTTTAGTATTTATTTTTTAATATAGATATTTTTTATTTTTTATTAATTTTAGGTAAATATTTAAGTCACACTTACTAAAAATTTCCTCTGAGTAGAAGTTTAGCCATTTTTATCAGTTATAATGTAAAGCATACTCAATTATTTTCTAGAGATTATAATTTCAATCTGGCTTCCTTTTGGATCAATTGCTTTATAAGGAGTATATTTTTCTTAATTTCTAATGAGTTAAGATTTTTATACCATCTTTTCTTTATTTCTAATTGTGTTGAAATAAATGTATTCTACAAAATCTCCCCTCTAAGAATTGTTAAAATATTTTATGGCAGTTACATGGGAGATTTTTGTAAATATTCCATGGACATATGAAACAAATTTATATTCTCCTTTTTAAAGATGTAAACTTTTCTCTCTTTCTCTACACACACATACACACACACACAAACGCATGCTCTTGCATATGTACATATACATATAAGTACACATGCACACATACATACATACAAATATGAGTGTGTGTGAAAATTAATTCGTTGATTGTATCACGCTGTCCCCATAATCTTACATACTTTTGTCCACCAGATCTGTGTAAGTGCTTTTTATATAAACAACCAATAGAAAATAGGTAATAGTTACAAATAGGCATTTCACAGAAAATGGACTCCTAGAGCCAATACAAATATGGAGAGATATTTACTGTCACTATGATTAGGTACATGCAAACCAAGACCACAATGACTAACCATTTTATACCCAGTTGCTAGACAAAATTTTTTTAAAGTTTACAATATTAAGTATGAGAGAGAACGTGGACAGGAAAGATCTACATACAGTGCTCTATACTTTGAAAAATACTTTGACATCATCTTTTTTTTTTTTCGGTGGTTTCTTTTCTTCTCTAATGATACTTTATTTATTTATTTAAATTTTCAGAATATTATGAGGGTACAAACATTTTGGTTACATATAATGCCTTTGCCTTGCCCAAGCTAGAGCTACAAGCATGCCCATCCCCCATACAGTGCATTCCACACCCATTAGTTGTGAGCTTACCCATGCCCACCACTCCCCTCCCACCTGCCCGGAACCAGATGAATATCACTTCCATGTGAGCACCTGAGTGTTGATCTGTTAATACCAATATGATGGTAAGTACATGTGGTGCTTGTTTTTCCATTCTTGGGATACTTCACTTAGTAGAATGGGTTCCAGCTCTATCCAGGATAATACAAGAGGTGCTAAATCACCATTGTTTTTTGTGGCTGAGTAGAACTCCATGGTATACATATGCCACATTTTATTAATCCACTCAGGTATTGATGGGCACTTGGGTTGTTTCCACATCTTTGCAATTGTGAACTGTGCTGCCATAAACATTCGAGTGTAGATGTCTTTATTGTAAAATGTCTTTTTTTCCTTTGGGTAGATGCCTAGTATTGGGATTGCTGGATCAAATGGTATTTCAACTTTTAGTTATTTGAGATATCTCCACATTACTTTCCATAGAGGTTGTACTAATTTTAGTCCAACCAGCAGTGTAAGAGTGTTCTTGTCTCTCCTCATCCACACCAGCATTTGTTGTTTTGGGATTTTTTGATAAAAGTCATTCTCAGTGGAGTTAGGTGATATCTCATTGTGGTTTTGATTTGCATGTCCCTAATGATTAGAGATGTTGAGCAATATTTTATATGTTTACTGGCCATTACTCTTGTCTTCTTTGAAAGGTTTCTGTTCATGTCCTTTTCCCACTTTTTGGGAAAATGCAGTTGATTTTTTTGTTGTTGTTGTTAATTTTCTTAAGATTCTTGTTATCGGCCCTTTATTGGATGTGTAGCATGCAAATATTTTCTCCCATTCTGTAGGTTGTCTATTCGCTCTAATGACAGTTTCCTTGGCTGTGCAGAAGTTTTTTAATTTGATCAGGCCACATTTATTTATTTTTGTTCCTGTTGTGATTGCTTTGGGGGTCTTTTTCATAAATTCTTTGCCTAGGCTGATGTCTATAAGAGTTAAAAAATTTTTTTTTATTTCAGCATATTATGGGGGTGCAAATGTTTAGGTTACGTGTATTGCCTTTGCCGCACAGGTGTCGGAGCTTCAAGCATGTCCATCTCCCAGAATTATTTTTTTTAGATCTGCAAAGAACAATAATGGTATTTTGATAGGGATTGCATTAATTCCGTAGATCACTTTAGGTAGTATGGACATTTTAACTATAATGGTTCTGCCAATACATGAGCATGGCAGGATTTTCCATCTGTTTACATCTTCTACAATTGCTTTTCTCAGTGTTTCATAGTTCTCCTTATATAGATATCTCATCTCCTTAGTTAAATATATTCCTAAATATTTAATTTTCTTTGATGCTATTGTGAAAGGTGTTGCATCTTTGATTTGATTTTTGACTTGACTGTTATTGACGTATATGAATGCCACTGACTTGTGTGCATTGCTTTTGTATCCTGAGACTTTACTGAATTCGTATATCAATTCCAGGAATCTCTTGGTTGAATACTTGGGATTTTCTAGATAAAATATCATATCATCAGCAAAGAATGAGTGTTTGATGTCTTCTGCCCACATTTGGACACCCTTAATCCCACTTTTGCCTGATTGCTCTGGCAAGGACTTCTAGCACTATGTTGAATAGAAGTGGAGATAGTGGGCAACCTTGTCTGGTTCCAATTCTAAGCAGGAATGCTTTCAATTTTTCCCTGTTCAGTATGATATTGGCCTGGGTTTATCATATATGGCTTTAATAATTTTGAGGTCTTCTTATGTTAAATAGTCACAAATCCTAAATGCCTATATATAATGCCTATGAGACACTCTTTCCATGTCTACAGCAAGAGACATGTGCAAGAATATTCATAAGAGCACGAGTTACCCTATAAAAGCCCAAGAGTTCAACAATGAAAGGATAGGAGGATGAACTATGGCTCAGTGGAATATTCTACTGCAAGCAAACTGATGAACTACAGCAACATACGCCAAAATGGATGAATCTTAGTAATAGGATATCAATAAAAAGTCAATCTCCAAAGATTTCATACATGAAATGCCATTATATGATGTTAAGAAGTGTGTGTGTGTATGATTTAGCAACATGTAGATGGAAGAATATGATATAAAAAGGAAAGCAAGTGTATGATAAATACAAGACTCAGGGTGACATTTATATTAGGTGGTGGAAGGAGGGAGAAGGAAGGGGCAATATGGTTAGATGTAGGTTATTGTTGCTCTCCTACTAGTTGTTTTGGGTAGGTTATCTCAGGTTTTTATGACATAATTTAAAATAATAAATTAAATATCCAATTAACCAAATAAAAGTAGTTTGTAAATAGACCAATGATGAAAAAGTATCATGAACCAGGGATTATGAATAATCTATTTTTATGAAACTGAGGTCAAATAAAAAATAATAAATTGGGCTTTTAAAAATCAATAATTTTCCTTTTTGATCAATTTATTTACCTTTAAACACTACCTTGTATGATATTAATACTGACACTAACTTTTTGTTTGTTTGCATTTGTCTGATACCACTTTACTCATCTCTCTATTATCAATGTTCTTTTATAAATTTTTTAAAATGTGTCATAAAATGATGCTACTTAAACTTTAACATGCATATGAATCACCTGGGATCTTATTAAAATACAGTTTCTGTTCAGTGGGTCTGGGGTGGAACCTGGGATTTTGCATTTCTAACAGGCTTCAGGTGATGCTAATGTTGCTGGTTCCACACACTTTGAGTAGCACAGTCATAAACAATGTATATATGATCTTCATTGTTCTTAACCAAAAAAGTCTCAGTCTCTGTATTTTAGTAAGGGAATTCAGTATATTCACATTTGATAAAAACATGCATACATTTAATTTTAATCTTTACATTCTTCTTATATTTAATATGGGGTTTCATATTTCTTTTTTGCTAGTTGAATCAAGCTACTGTTTATTCACTTTTTCTCTTGTTTGGAAGTTCTAACATCATTTTCTGTTCAACTTGTGATGTTTTTCTCTTTCTCAACACCTGCAACTTATTCATTCAACAAATATTTAATAAGTGACTACAATTATTTTTTGAGTGTATTTATATATTATTCTTTGAAAACAAAATGCCAACTATTTCCTTCTTCCAAGACACTCTATTTATCCACTGTTTTCCCTACCCCAATAAAATGAGTTATTTTTATTATTTTTTCTTTTTCTCTCCTTCCCAGCAAGATACTATCTTTATAATTCATTCACTCTTGTCCCACCTCTGTGACCCCGAGATATTGCAGAAATAACTATATTTAGTTTTTACATTACAGCATGTGCCTTCTATTCTAAGAATTCTAGCTTAACAGTGATGTTGCTCATTATCCATCACTCTGTCATTATTCTTTTAGAGTCAGCTATATATATTGCAAAGTTCATCCCTCACTTCTTGTTTCTTTCCTTTTTGTCTTCCCTTAACTTAAGAACTTCCTTGAGATTCAAATGTTGTTTAATGTCCTTTTCATTAATACTTTTTTCCAGATCGGGTAAAAATGTAGCATATTTTCTAAATTTTTGTATATATTCCTCTTATCCTGATAGATGATTGCTATCTTGGCTGGATATAGAATCTTGGGTTGCATCTACTGAATTTCAACATTCAAAACATAAATTTCAAGTTCATGAAAGTATTTGTGTTTTAATTTGCTTTCCTTACGTGCTCATAGTGTAATATAATCATTATTTTGTTCAAATTGCCATCTCTCTCTTTCAGAAGTTCTTCTTCATTAGGAAGCTACCTGTGCTGGGTGCATGGCTTGTTCTTCCTCTGTTTGGATATATTGTTTCATTCCAGTTCATTGTTCTACTAGCTCTTAGGGCTCAGCTTCACCTGCGTGCACTCTCCTTGGAGTCAGTGTCAGTTGTGAAGCGGAAATAATAACGTCTATCTTTGTGGTACAAATGACCAGCAGGTCATCTCTCAATCATCTTAGTTCCAAAAACTAGTGCTCTTTATAAACTTAGATGCCAGGTATCTCTGCAGCTTCTCAGGAACTGGGAAGACCAGTTGGTCCTCCTAACGCCACTTGCTCAAGTTTGCTCTGCCCTTTCTTTTGTGGGTTCACTCTACAGGAAGACCAAGCTCAGTCTAAGAGGGTTCTGAGGGCAAAGCCACTGTGAGTTTGGCATGCAGAGCACACCATAGTGCATAACAAGCAGTCAAGAACTTGCGAGATGTCTCGCTTCTACTGAGAAATTCCAGACTCTTCAACCTGACATTGAAGGCTCCTCTTACTTTTTGAATCTTGGCTCCTCTACTCCCTTTTCTCTCAGGTACCTAGAAAATTTACTTTTCTATGCCCATGCTACAAAGAAATTTTTGCATTTCTTATTGGACTACACTTTCAATCTGGCTGCTGTAGTCCTAAGTATGATAACTTACCCCCAGATTATTGCCAACACCAGGATGCCCACTACAATGATTTCCAATGCAGAGATTGCTTCCAAGATTTAGGCATCATACATATGTGTCTAACCTGATAAGGCAAAGTTGTCTGATCATAATAAATCATGTCACAATCCAAGTATTCAGCTTTCTGACATGATATCAGTCTACAATAGAATGTTCATCTGATATTTTTCTGGAGAGAAACCTCTGCCAGTATCTTTGAGATAAAAAGCCCAGAAAATTTTGCTGGTGTTGTACTACCATGTCAGACTTTAAGGAAAAAAAAATTTAATTGAAATATTTGGACAAACAAATCAAGTCTTTTCCCTCTTTTCTATTTCTGCAGTAGCTAGTGGAATAGAAACGTTTCCTTTTTCAACAGAAAGATCTATATTGACCAGCTTGGTAGAAAGTTATGATTAAAATGATTTTGGAATGAAAAACAATCGTAATCATCTGGGGAAATTCATTGATTGGTTCATTAATTTATTCTTACATTAATTACACAAACACCTACAAGTAACTGCTTGGGATCAGTCTCAGCAGTAGCAGCTCGATTTCAACATTTATGTCCACCCTCTGGATCTAGTTCCTTAATTTGAACGGTTAGAGATGTTGGTATAATTTTTGCTCTTATCACTCAGACTTCATAATTCTTGTGATTTTGTCACTCTTAATATTTATATGACATCTAGTGAGTGATTGATCTTCCATAGGACCCTATGGTCACTCACATTTGCTTATCACCAGCACATAGGGGGAAGTCTACAGATTTATGGCTGCCAATAAACGTTGTTACCAAAAGTACAGTTTCTTTTTTTCTGTGCGCTAATTTCTAATAACTCTTGTGCATGAGAGCAATTACTGACAAAAGTCAGCCTCTGTTAATAGAGTTTATCACACTTCATCATATATCCTTTGTCGTTGGAAGCATTTTGACAAGCCCAGGGTTAATTAAAACCAAGAAGACAATAAAATACACCTAATCAAACATAACAGGTACAGAAATCAATTAGCAGATTTATAGCACTTTGGAGGTTTCCATAATGTATAAAATTCAAAGAAACTGTCGTTTCCATTTTCTCAAGACAGTGTAATTAAATTTCTAATTGAAACTATTTTTCAGTCGGTAATGTACAATCCACCCAAGTTTGATTTGCATTAAAGTGAGCCTACAAAGGTTGAAGGAGCCTAGGGAATTGAAAAGATCATTGAGTCATTTCCATTATTGTTATTTTGTCTATCTGAAAGTTGGGGAAAAGTTATTCTGTATAAAAAAGGAGAGAACGGAAAAGTCATGCTCTGCATGATAAAGAGAATTGGTGAAATCTTCTAATGTATTAAGGACCTCTGTCTTTACACATAGTAAAAGAATCGCCAAGGGAGAGTGAACATCTCAAATAATTTTCAGATAATTCAGTAATTTTGTCAGAATTGCTAAATGATTTATCTGACTTGTTTTCTCAACTTGACTGATTGTTTTGGACTGGATTGACTGCAATGATCTATTACTTTGGTATCATATAGATGTGGCCTGAAATAAACCATGTCTTTTTGCAGTTTTATTCCCCACCCAGCTAAGTGAAATGTGATGCCAATCACCATGCCTGGAACACATTGATTAAGTGAGGAGTGGGCCGAAAGCTCAGGCAGGCAATGAGTATTGTCCAGTGTCTGCAAGACTATGTTCGCACCCCTTATGGGCTGGTTGGCTGATGGGTGTATTTTCTTCTCTGTCTGAGAATTTCTCCTTTAGACACTTGTGTGCCTCTGCTTGGCATTTTATGAATTATTACCAAAATATCTTATTGCTATTTAAACATAGAAATAATCATATTCTTTACTTTCTACCCAAAAGTGTTCTTTTGTTGAAATTTCCATGCCACTGATATTTAATTTAAAAATAGTTTTGTTGCTTTGAACTATTTATTTTCTCTTTAAGTAAGGACTACCCTCAAACCTAGTCATTAACAACAACAGAATAACTTGTACTTATTTCCCGAACTCAGAACTAAACCACACCCACTATGAGAGTTTTCCTTTTAAACTGTGAACAAACCAAAATTTACTACTACTTTCATAAAAGGATTGCTATGAAACCAACTGCAAGGTCAAAATTAGGTTTCAGATAATTCTTTTGGTCTGTGGGGCTGCCTCTGAGGTTGTGCACACATAATGCCAATAAAAGCCAGATATTTTGAAAACTGTCATGGAAAAAAGGATCAGCCAAGACGTTGCTGGAATTCACATCGATAACTGTGATGATATGCTGATTAATTATATTTTTCTATCCAAAGTTAAGATATGCTGATGGCAAAGTAAAACAAATGAAAGATTCAAATGTGGATAAAACAATTTTTTAGACAAGCAAAGGCAGATACGATGATGCTCACAGAAGCCAGACCTTATGCTTTTTCTTCTTACCTAATGTTACCTTTTTTTTTCTGAACAGCTCATTGTTTTAAACAACTTTATTTGAGTGTTAATGGGCATTAAACGAATATAAAAGAATTAGGCAATAATCCAGTGGTGGTTGGTTTACACTGCAACACGTTTCCAGGTTAAGGATGGTGCTGTTATCTGGGCTCACTCTGTGTTGCTCAGCAGAAGATGCGTCAGGAACAAACCAAGACCGAAATTAGATTTTAAAGCTGAGCTGTCTCTTGTTGCTTTCCTATGTTTCTAATCCTCCTCTCTCAATTCTTCATTAGCTCTCCTTCCTTCTTCCACTCCTTAACATAAACATATGTTTAAGATGCAGTCTCAACTCTTAGTCTTGTTTTCTTACACTCTCTTCATCTGAGAATCCTTCTATTATTCTATGGTGTCAACATATTCTACTTTGCAAATAACAAATCTCTACATCTTATTGAGTCCTTTCTCTTGAGCTTTGATCTTGCTGTACTATCAGCTGCCTGGTAGGCTTTCCACTCTCTTTTGGTATTCTCCAGAACTCCAAACATCCTCTTCCCAGATCATTACTTCTGTTAGTGGTGCCACCCTTTTATAAGCCAATGGTAAAGTAGTCTGATTCCAAAAGTAAATAGACAAAAATGTATAATGGTTCAAACTCAACTGAAGTTAATTTTCTCTCTACATAATAGCACGTGGTGGGAGAAGAAGTCTGCAAGGTGGCCCTTCTCCCTACTGTCATCTTGAGGACCTAAGGGTTGTCTCCAGTGCATCCAGGTGGAAGGAGAAAAGAGAATTGAGGATTGCATGCAGGAGGTTTTATGGTCCTGACCTTGAAGTGCTGCATAATCTCTGCCCTCTCCTATTGGCTAAATCCCAGTGTCATGGTCATGCCTATCTGCAAGGGAAGCTGGGAAATACGGTCTAGCTGTTCTCCCAGGAAGGAACAAGGAAATGGATTTTGATATGCAGCCATCAATCTCTGCCACAGCCAACTAAATTTAAAACTATAGATTTCAATTCCATTTTATTCTTCGTATCAGATCAAATCCTGGACCAAATCTTGCTATATTATCAAAATGCCTCTTATTGAATCTTCCCTCTAGTCCTAATACTACCACATGGTCCAGGCCCTCATCACTTCAAGTCTGGATTACGGCGTTAGCCTCCTAGGGGATCTTCACAACTTCAGCCTCTTCTGCTCCGACCTACCCTACAAATCCTCTTCACGCTCATTTTCCTTATGTACGGCTTTCATTGGTTTATGTCACAGACCAAAACTTTGAACAGCTTTCTTCTAACAAATCAAGTCTAATCTCTCCTGCTTAGCTTTTAATGATAGATATAATTTAGAACCTTCTCTTTTTTCTTTAGCCAACCTTGATCTCCTACTTCTGTAAGTTTCTGCAGTGTGTTTCTATACCTTAGTCATTATACTGATTTTATAAAGTTTTATTCTCTAACGGTGTCAGCTATATTGGCAAATCTTTGTTACAAACTGCCATTTATTTATGGAAATCTATGCTTAATTATAATTGGTGTCAAAGTATCTCAACATACCCAGATACAAAATACAGACATATAAAAGCCTGGGGAATTTCATTTCAATTAGTTTTTTTTTTTCATTAATTCAACCAACAATTTAAATTCTGATCCATGTCCTGAAGAAGCTCATAGACGAGAAGTGAAGTGAGGATACATACACACTGTGGTAGAAAGAATTCTAAAATGGCCCAAAGGTTCCTCCCCCCATACACACGCTCTGTAGAATCCTCTGCCTGTGAGTGTGTGTGGGACTCACAAATATGGTGGGATCTCACTCCCATAATTATGTTATATTATTAATATATAATAAAAGGAATTGTACAGATGTAATTAAAGCCTCCATTCAGTTTACTTTGATGTAATAAAATGGGAGATTATCTTTGGTGGGTCTGACCTAGTCAGGTGAGATCTTAAAATAGAGAACAAACAGCTTTCCTGTGGGCCTGGCAAAACACAAAAGCCACATTGTGAACTGGAGGGAGCCACATGGTTAGGACCTGAGTGTCCCAGCAATGGCCAACAGGAAAGCAGGGATCTCAGTTCTGTAATTATAAGTAACTGAATCCTGCTAACAACCTGAGTGAGTGTGGCAGAGGATCCTGAGCTCCAGAAGAGAATGTGGCCCTGCTGACACCTTCATCTTGACCTTGTGAAACACTGAGCTGAGAACTCAGTTGCTCCATGCCATCTGTAAGAGGATAGATGTGTGTTGTCTTAAGCCACTAAATTTTTGGTAATTTGTTACCAAATAGCAATTGGAAATTAATACATATGTTTTTTACAATATGTTATTTAATTGCTATGATATACTGTTATATATGAGTTTAATCATGTTGAGGTTCTATAAATTTTAATTTTAAGACTTGGATTAATTCCAACAAGAATATTTTTGGACTTGAAAGTACCAATGTCATTTACTTCCATTTTCCTGACCTGAGTCAGTTAACATCTAACCTACCTCAAGGAAGCATAGGTGGTTGGCATTGCCTAGTCTATTTTCAACGACTTCCACTAAAGATGATTTCACCCAATTATCAGTGTTTTATTAGGGGGGGTCACCTCTTCTTCACTCTTCTCTATTCTAGCATGCATATTGTGCTGACTTAGCATTATTTTCTGGATAGTCCACTGGGTTAAATATTCCAAGAATCTTTGGAGGAAAGCCAAGTAGTCTTTTTGCTCTTTAAAAAGAAAGTATTTTAAAGGAACTTGCTGCTTAGCATTGCTCTATTGCAGAGCAAGCATGTTTCCAAAGTACATTAGCAAAGCTAATGAGAAAACTAGCCCTGGAGTGAAAAAAGAGAAAATGAAGAAGTTATCTTATCATTGGAAGCATCCTGGTGAGGTAGAAAAAGCCCTGGAGTGTGAATCAAGAGATGTGGCCTCTGCTAGCTGACAGGACTTATAGAGCTAAGTCTCAGTTTTTTTTATCAGTAAAGTGGACCATGAACTAGATAATCTCTGAGTTCCCTTCCAACTTTGAATCCAATGATTCACCTATGCACTGATAAAATGGAGAGGAGAAATGAGGGATCTTAGCAGAAAATGTAGAATGTTTAAGTCTGTGTGAGGACATTAGCCAATGAATATGTACTCTGAGGATCAGTTCCCATGTGAACAGACACTAAATTGCCTTCTGCACATTGGCAGCTCTGTGGCTTCCTGGTGTTGAAATTCTTTAATCTGAAATACAGCATCCCTCCTGCCCCTTTCCCCTGGGCTTTTCTATTCTTCCAGTCACCATTTCCTTGCATATTCTCTATGTCCCTCCAAGTTGAATTCTTCACTCTCTTAAAAATATATCCTATATTTTCCCACCTGTTCTTGGCTTTCATAGTACTCATAACTGGATTGTCGTACCTTCCATTTTCACCTGACAAATCTGGGTCGTCCCTGAAGGTCTAATTCAAAAAGTACCTTCTCCATGTAGCATTTCCTGCTACCTTTTCTCTCCATTTATATGGAACTGAACTGTTCTTCTTTGGAACTTCCCTTACTATCTACCCTTCTGTGAGCATAAATCTTCTTCTACCTTCTATGTTATTTGTGCATTTCTCATTCCTCATACTGCAAACATAAAGATATTATAAGGAATTGAACTGAGTGGTTCTTGCATTCAGGCTATAACCTGAAGGGTTCCTTGTGTTAGCTTTCTTGCCTAATATTGTCTTGTCTTCTTATCATTCTTTTCCCTGTTACTAGAGTGCAGCAAAGGTAAAAAAGGAAATTCCTGATAACATATATAAGTTCTCAGGAGGCCTTTCTGAAGAATACTCATGATTATACCATTCAGGAGAGCAGATGCTATGAAATTAGCTATGCACCTTCATAGGAGTCTTCCATAAGCCTGATGGTTGGCCAAAGTAGCAAAGGCTCAGAGAGAAGAGTTGATTTGGTGAGAGTCACACATTCAATTAGGGACTTCAATGCAGTAGGTTCGGTTCCCCCCCCTCTCCAATACACTACACTGCTTCAGGGCCCATCCTTGAAATTGCTCAAGGCTGCTATGATCCCTGAGGCAAAAGTATCCTCTGAATGAAGGAAACACTGATTTTATTTGTGTCTTTACAAGTTTTACTCCCAGATGGTGCCTCCAGACTTATAGAATCTCAATAATGTTTTATTTCCTTTCGGGCCGTGGCTGATTTGCAGTGTTTTTCCATTTATAATTTCCAAGCTGAATACCTTTATAACTTTCTCTTTCCCTTTTCTTTCAACTTGGAGCTGGAATTAAACTTAAGAATTTAGAGAAAAATAGTTGGAAGCAATTAATGGGAGATTGCAAAGATTTGCAAACAGAAGGTCTGCTGAAAGAAAAACCTGAAAAAAGAAGAAATTTAGAAGGGTTGGAAGAAAGGTAGAGAATATGGTCAATACTACTCAGTATTACATAAGCCAGAGCTGTACTAAATACTTGATTATGATGCATCATTTCATCATCACTGAAGTCTAGAAAAATTAAATAGTTTGTCCAAGATTCCAAGATACCATAATTAACAAATTATGGAAATGGACTTTGGATTAAAGACTGTTTGACTTCAGATCCATTTTTTTTTTTTTTACCACACCCTGCTGGGGTATGTTGGATCCACAAAGGCTGAATGTGGATAGAGGAAGGGGCTGGTTTGAAGACAGAGATCTTCCTATTCTTGAGGTTAAAACAGAATACCTGAACTGGAAGGCACATTGAGGCACCCTCTAATTTTCAGTTGGTGTGCCTGAAACCTAGAGAAAGACAACCAGTGAGGCTTGAAGGAATTTAATTCAGATGATATGCATCTCTGTTTCCATTTTCTTTGGTTGTCACGAGTCTCTGTAGTTGTCTTGGTCCAGAGGTGCTGTTTCAAGTGCCCCTCCCACCTACCTTCCCACCAAGGATGACTTCTGAAAACCCACAGGGGCACCTCTACCCAATGGGTCCTGGAGGTCAGAGTTACCAGGCTAAGAGGTGATAGAGAGATGTCTCTGCCGAAAATAAGGACTACAGTCAACCCTGGGCCCCAGTTACTTGGGTGACCATCTCAGGGTTCTGACGTCCTCACAATATACACATCACAACTCATCCTAGCATTTCTTGGCCGTCCAAAGTTTAAACTGTGTTCTTTTGACATGCTGGTGTCAGGAGAATAAGAGGTAAAGAGAGGAAACGGTATTTTTCGTTGATCGTTTATTTTTTCACTCAACATTTCTGCTACAGTGTGGGGGAAATATAGATAAGAATATGCACAGTCTCTGCTTTTGAGCTTAGAGTACTGGAGACATTGACCTGAGATTCGAGAATAATAAGATAGATTTAAGGCAGCAGAATGGATATGGCTAAGTGCCTGAATGCAGTGCATAAAATAGGTTTAAGGAGTATCAGGAAGGAAAGAGGGCAGAGCAGGTTGAATGAGAGGCAAAGTGAGGTGGTTGAAGGTGCACAGGGGCTGGAAGGTTTCATTTCTCCTCCCAGAACATAGGAACTTGGACTCCAGACCAGGGCTGTTGGGTTAGGTGTCCCTGGTGCCTCAGTGAAATTTGCCTGAGAGCTGACTTCAATGAGTGAAACAGAGGTGAATGATTGAGTGGTGGTGTCCAGGGAAGACAGGCAGTCTACCCAGTGACTGGAGCAGGCTGCCCGGGAGGGATCACCATGCTGGTTGGGCCAGTGGTCAGTGGTCCTTCTTAGAGGTTGCATAGCAAAGTGTGGGAGGCAGGAGTTGGAGCCAGACTTATTGGCTTTCAGTCCTGCCTTCTTGGTTTATTCTCCAAGAAACCTCGAGACAGTTACTTGACCTTGTTGTTTTGCAATTTCCTCATGTTTAAAATGTCAATGATTATTATGGTAGTCATCTAAGGAGTGGATTGCACGATTAATTGAGTTAACATAGGTAAAGCACTACATATAGTTCCTGGCACATGGTAAGTAATCAAAACTGCTAGTTATTATTGGTTATTACTTGTTGAGGCCACCTCTCTAAATTTAGTTTGGGCTGGTAGTTGTATTTTGAGAATGATTTTCAAGTTTGATCTTTATCAATCTCTTTGTCACTAGGTGCTGCCATGCCTTAGCCCATTCCAGACAGAGCTGAAGAGAAAAGAGATGAAATAAAGCAAAAGAAACAAGAGGGACTAAAACAAGCTTCCATGGCCCTCTCTGAGAATTTCACTGGAGGTCTAATTTTAAAGAAGGATGCATGAAGATTGAAGAAAGGGGAATGAACACTTTCAACCATCTTGTCATATGAAATTTGTCAGCGCTGGAAACACACTATTTTGGTGCTGTTTCCAGTTTTCCTTGCTTTTCCTCATGAAGAATAATAATTCTGTTCTGTCCTCTCCCTCCCAGACTCCAAATACTCGTTCTTCTTTTCCATGAAAGCAAAACTCCTAGGCTACATCCCGTGCAACTCCAGCAATGTGAGCGAGCTTTTGTTCCCGGTATTGGCAGCATTTCCCCTTCGTTTGTCCCCCTGCCTGTCTGCAGGTCTCAGGGCTGCTCTGCTGTCGGAGATTGCAGGGAGCTGGTGGATTCAAGCCATGGAGCTTCTTTTAGAGCCAAGTGCAGAGAAAAGAACCTTTCATACACTCCAGCCTGCAGTCAGGTACTCCCTGGTGGGCTCCTCACAAAGCCTGGGCCCTAGAGCTCTTCCCTGGAGTTTGCATTTGTTTCCTTATAAGGCACATTCTTGGCGATGGGCAGGAGGAAATGGCAGCCCAAGTGCGTGGCTCCCTCTGCAGCCACTGTGGGCTGGTTCCCTGCACAGCCCACAGAAGTCACCGGTTTGACCTGGTCCTCCCAAAAGCCAGCCTGAGTTCTTTATTAGCGAGCATGAAAAATGCTTCAATCACAGCACCAGATGGTACCCAAACCAATTTGGATTGTCAGCTGAGGCCTACTCATTTCCAAGGACTTGGTCTAACATCAGTGTTATTTCCCTCAGTGCCCATCGAGCCCTAAGAGATGATCTTGCTCAGATGATTTTGATGAGAAATAATATTTTACTCTACACAGGACCACAATCATTACTTCTTTCCATCTTTAATAATTCATTTAATAAGCTTTTATTGAGTGCCTGCTGTGTGCACTAGACATTTTAGGGTATAACAAAAAGAAATTCATTTCTGTTCAACAAATATTTGAATGTGCCAAGCACTGTACTAGATAATAGACAAATAAAATCACTTAGAAGAGGTCCTTGACTTTAAACAAGGATAGTTGTGGAGAGATGAACAGTCTAGTTATAGAGTGAGTATTGGGGGAAAAAGATGACCCAATGCCTTGTCTTATCCTCTTTCATTTTTACTACTTAAATCATAAAATTTCATTTGGTACTCTCTCCATCTCACTAAAAGAGAAGTTGGAAATAACATTAACATACTACCTATGTGGGTCACTAGCATAGAAATAAATCATGGATGTAGCAGAGAGTCAATGATTTGGTTCTCTGCTACCTTGCTACTCAGGTTGGTCCATGAACCAGCAGTGATGGCATCTCTCATGAGCTTGTTAGAAATTTAGGTGCCACTCTAGATCTCATAGATTAGAATCTGCAATTTTAATAAGATCCGCAGGTGATTTACATGCCAATTAAAGTTTGAGAAGTACTGTTCTGCTAATTATTTATTCCCCAGGTATTCTAACAATGATGGTGGATGCAGTAAAAGATGACCACATTTTTTTTCAATGAATATTTATTGAGCACCAACAAATCAGTACCTGCTAGTTACATGATCACTTTATTAAAAGAAAGAGATGCAGGAAGTTCCTCACACATGGGTCACTGAGTTTTGGACTGTCACTTAGACTTGAGGGCCATGGTTGATAGGATGGAAATCTGGGTCTAAGCCAAAAACAGCCACTGATGGGCAAGTGACTTTCATGGTATCCTGGTAAGAAAACTCTCTGAAGCAGTGTTGCTTTATATTGCATAACTAACCAGTCAACTAGTCAGAGGCATTTTCTTAGGAAATTCAAAAACTCAATAGAATTGATGTTCACCGTAGTTGGAATCAGAGAGACATATTTAAAAAATCAAGCAGAAGCCATCAGGTTGAAAGCAGATAGAGAATGGGAGAAAAAAGTACAGGGCAATTTCACTGTTTTTTAGAAAAGTACTGGGAACTTCACATACAAGGGCTGTAAGGAAAGTATCCAGCCATTGTTAATATAACAAGAACGGTTTGCATGACATCGATGTAACCCAGCAGCCAAGGGGAGTGGACTGTAATGTGCATGCGTGAGCAATGACGCCCTCACTCTACTAGTCAGTGCGGCGCTGGACTCCACTGAGTGAGCATGTGTACTGTGTGGTTATCACATTTAAAATGACTGAGCGAGTGGAGCAACAAATCTGCATCAAAGTTTTCATTAAGCTTGAATATTCCTCCGTGGAAACTATTCGGGTGATTCAGAAGGCTTTTGGGGACGATGCAATGAGTGTAGCACAAATGAGCACAAAACTTCAAAGATGACTGAGAATCTGTTGAAAGTGATCCACATTCTGGAAGGCCTGCAGCAAGCAAAACACCTGAGAATGTTGAACGTGTACGGGTTAGGTTAAGAGACGCTGGGAGAACTGTGTGAGATCCCAAGGTACCTACTTTTTAAAAAAAATTTTTTTTTATTTCAGCATATTACAGGGGGTACAAAGGTTTAGGCTACATATATTGTCTTTCCCTACCAGAGTCAGAGCTTCAAGCGTGTCCATCCCCCAGACAGTGTGCACTGCACCCATTAGGTGTGAATATACCCATCCCCTCCTCCCCCTCCCTGACACCTGATGAATGTTACCACTATATGTGCACATAAGTGTTGATCAATTAACACCAATTTGATGGTGAGTACATGTGGTGCTTGTTTTTCCATTTGTGTGATACTTCATTTCCAAGAATGGGCTCCAGCTCTATCCAGGATAATACAAGAGGTGCTAAAGTAGAACTCCATGGTATACATATACCACATTTTATTAATCCACCCATGTATTGATGGGCACTTGGGGTTGTTTCCACATCTTTGCAATTGTGAATTGTGCTGTCATAATGAGATATCACTTAACTCTAGTGAGAATATCTTTTATCAAAAAGTTCCAAAACAATAAATGTTGGTGTGGATGCAGAGAGATAGGAACACTCATACACTGCTGGTGGAACTGCAAACTAGTACAACCTCTGTGGAAAGCAATATGGAGATACCACAAAGAGCTAAAAGTAGAACTACCATTTGATACAAAGTACCTACTTTGCAGGGGAATGAAGGTGTCATTGTCCTATGTACAGTGTTTCTTGTATCTTCTTCCATAAACATCTTTATTTTTCATATTACATGGCTGGATACTTTCCAGAGAGCCCTCATATATGATCTTTAATTTTTACTGCATCACTGAAAGACAAGTGTTCCTATGTTTTGATGAGCAATTTGGGCTCAGAAAAGAGGGGTAATTTACCTGTGATCACTCAACTATAGAATAGTAAAGTCAGAATTGAACTCAGTTCTAACAGGTTTCAAAGCCTAGACATGCCAGTCTTTTTGTATTATCTTCCTTCAGTGCATTGCCTGTGTTTTTGTTCCAGTCTTTTCTTGGAGTATTCTGAGGCCACTCAGGTTCAAGGACAAAGTCACAGGCACAATGAACTCTTCAGAGACACATGAAGGAAGAGGCTTAGTGTCCTCAGGAGGCTCTCGGGGGAGCTGCTTTCTCACACAAATCCACGTGACAGTACCGTGGGAACTATGAGATGAATCCTGGCTTTCTTCAATGAGTTTATAATCTTTTTGATGAAAAGAAGTCTGAAATATTTTTAAAAATTGGTTATATAAGTTAGTGTTTATGAGGATTCAGAAACTTAATGCAGGTGGTAGGATTTTAATGAGGCCTTACAAAGCCCTTAGAAAGGCTTAAAACAGCTGAGGAGGAGGAGGGGCCCTTTAGGCTGGGACTCCAGTGTGAGCAAAGGCAGGAATGAACCTGTGGAGGTACAAGAAGGAAAAGTGAATCATCTACTCTCATATCTTAAAAGAACATCTATTATAATTCAGGCTCGGTGACTGCATGCTGTGTGCAAATATGTGCAAGAAATCTGCAGGTCTAGTAAGTGACTGGAGGGAGATTGTTAAGGATCAGAGTGAGACTTGAGGAGAATCTAAATAATGAAAGAAAAACAATGAATCAATGGGTTGGTAGGTATGGCCTGGCAGAAGGTATATGTGAGTCAGGGGAAGTGTGGCCAAAATGTGTCTACATTCAGAAGAGTGAGTGGGCTAGGAAAGAGGTGGATAAAATTCACCTCTCCTTCTCACCACTGTTAGGATGCAAAGGTTTCTAGACGTTAGTCATTTCATAGGTTTGTTCTTAAAGAAGGTAGGATTCTACCACTTGAGATGTCTCAGAGTCTGTAATTATATGTGCCAGAGACTATTTGTGCTCAACAAATGTCCATGTGTTCCCTATATTTTTTTAGTTTCTCTAGAATCTAGGAGGTGCTTGGTTTTGTCCAGTGGGATACAGGCAGAAGTGATGCAACTCTTCTGCAATTACTTTCGGGCCTGGCCCTTACCTGCATCCCATGTATCCTTCAACTCTCTCTTGCCCTTCTTTAATGATTTAAAGGCCACATGTTCCAGATAGTATAGCTGCAAAATGTGGGAGAGCTGCCTCATGGGCATTGGACTTGAGATATTCATGCTGAGCTGCTGAAAGTTTGGGGTTTGTTGGTTATCACAGCAAAATCCATCCAGCAAAGTTCATATGCCTATCACATAGTGAATGTTCATGAACATTTGCTGAGTGAATAAATGAATCATTATATCAGTTACTGAGGCCATGTTGGTATGATATTTTTATTTTCATTTTCTATTTTTTGAGAGCACAGAGTTTTTTGGGCTCTTTCCCTTTCAATGTTGCCTTGATGTCATTTTTTCCTGGAGTTATCTGAATGTTTGAGACAAGCTTGGGAAAAGGGTGGAAGGTGCTAGAGTGATTTTTCCCTGCCCTTCCCCCTGCTAGGGATCCTTCCCTGGGGTCCTTCTTCCCTGGGGAAAACCCTGCCAAAGAAACCAAACTGGGCAACCAAAAAGTCAGAGCAGAGGGCTGCTCTTGCTCATTCAAAGACTCTGCAAACTAGAGAAGGCTTTTCAGAAGAATATCAAAGATCCCTACAGTCCTACACACCATTTTGGTTGCCTAACATACCCACCCAGTTATGTCAAAACCTCTAAATTTGGAAGACATCAACTCTGTGTTATACTAAACACTCCTGATGTCCTTGAGGCTCTGATTTGTACAAAAAAGGTGCAAAGTCACACAGGATGATGTTGATTCGGGGCAAAGAAAAGGGCTCCTGCTGGGTGGCCCCCTTTTCTCTCTCCTCACAAGTAAATTTCACCCACTTAAGTCCCTCAAATGGAACAAGATGAAGATTTGTTTGGTTTGCAATTAATGGCTAAGTGAAACCTTCTAGAACTGCAGGCTTCAGGGACAAACATTTCCCACCAGGCCTCTGCCCCTCCATCCTTTCTGCTAAACACTGCTAACCTGCACACCTGCTGAGAGATCAGAATCCCATATGGTCTATTTGGAATCAGTGGCCTAATTTTTTTGAACTTCAAAATGATAATATGCTAATAGCAACACGGATTTTTGTTTGTAGAGAAGTGTTTGGGGAGCCTGGAGACACATCTATGATAAAACTGCATCATTCACTAATTAATACATGTCCCAATTTGAGCCCCGGTAGAGAATTTGTATATCTAGTCTGGAGAGAACTTGTTTACCAAAATATGATAATTTATTCCAGAATCCATTCAGAGTGACTCCACAGTATTAGAGATGTGTAAAGCTGTTTACCACTCATAGATATTTAAGGCATTTTCTTTCTGAATATGTAGATAATGCCTTATTATTGGGGGGGGGAACTGAAACTAACCAAGTTTACTAAAGAACCACCAAACAATGTCATGCAGGTGGGATCGTGTTGTAGAAAGTTCTGGGCACTAGGAGAATACAAAGATTGTAGCTGCCCTTTTACCGCTGACTAGCTGAGTGATCTTGGGCAAGTCCCACAGTATTTTTGATTGTCTGCTTTTAAAAATCATTAGTTCCACTAACTGATCTCTGAGCTGGTCCTGACCATCTAAAGTTTTCTGGAAGGCTTAAAACACAATCGAGCAATAGTATAATTGCATAGCAGAGTGGATAGGGTGCTCATCTGCTGGGTCAGCTTCCAGCTCCCTGATTAGTCTACGTCGGTATATTCAAGGTTCATTGTTCTCCTTTGTATCTGGCTTTCTCTCCCATTGTCCCACTTTCACGCAGAGTAGGCCCAATTGGATGGCCCTCTTGCTAGCTCCAATTCTTCCCTTCCAGGGCTCTGGAGCGTGGAAAAGTCAAACACCAGGGTTTGGGAATTAGAAAGAATGTGGTAAACATCAGACGTCGCAGCCTGTTTCTATCTGAAGCTACTTAAGGCAGGTGGACTTGAAACGAAGTGGTGCCGAACTTCTCAGCCTTCTCAGCGTGGATTTGGGGGACCGAAACCACTGATACATCGCGTACCCTCTCTCAGGACCTCAGGATGTGAGTTCCTCTGGCTTTGGAAAGCAATGTGACATTCCTGAGTGCCCTGGCCCAGAACCATCTTAATTCCACTCAGTCTCACCATGACTTTTAAGAGAAAGTATAATAGCTAGATGTAGGCAGCTGGGTTGACTTAATTGCTACTAAACTTGGGTTCAATTTCCAGCATTCATCACCGAGCCTTTAAAAACTAAGCAAGGAAGAAAACATAATCAGATCGCAGCTTTCTTCACAGGGCAGTCCAAGGCCTTTGCCAGAAAGCACGTCCTCCACAGATAAACACCGGGCCCCAAGGAAGGAGAGAGAAAGCGTCTGGGGTCCCGGTTGGCTCAGAAGTCAGCTGTTGGTAACTTGGGCATTCGAAGGAGCAGGAAGCACCCTGTGTCGGGCAGGTGCATTTCTCTGACTGCATCCACAGGGCCATGGCCATTTTTCATTTAAATCTACCTTCCGTGGAATCATTCCCCTCCTCCAGCCTCCCCACCCCTGTGCTTGCCCCATCACCTGCTCCCTGCTAGAATGTGAACCGGCGCTTCTGTTTACCTTCCATCCGCTGGGAAGATTTGCCATAGAAATCATTTGAACAGTCGGGAAACGCAGCCAAGTGGCACCGCATGTGGCAGAATCTGTGCCTGTTTTTCTGCACAGTGGGGGTTTAAACATTTTGGGGGGCTCATGCCTGCAGTTCAACTTTTCCCCTCAGAGAGCAGATATTTGGCAAGGAGCAGCAAACAAACACTTAAATGGTCAACTGAATTTCAGCCTGTATTAATTATATCATTCAGAGCCTTTTTTTTCTTTTTTGGCTTAAATATAGCATCATGAATACACAGCTGCAGAGGCTGTGCCAAACAGCTCAGCCGGCTGTACACACTGCCATCAGCGGAAAACCGTTTTTCTTCTCTCCTGCTTGAGGTGTTATCATCTGGAGCCATGTGGATACTCCCTGGGCCAACCAGCCATCTCCCCAGGGCATCCACAAAAGCAGCGGTGGGGGATGGGCCCTGCCTCCCCGGAAGGCCTCCCAGTGGGAGCTGGGGGTGGGGGGGCGGGAGGGGAGGATGTCAGTTGTGAAGCCTGTTCTGTTGATCACTCAGAGAGTAATTCTGAGAAATGAGATGCCGTGTTCCTGGGCCAGGGCTCCAACCAGAACATGAAACCTGAGACAGACACTGTTTTTACATTCTAGTCAGAATCATGAATAATGTGCTTCCGTCTATGACACCACTCTGGCTGGGAACAGGTTCCCAGCTGCCTCCGTTGCTCCCCCAGAGATCTTTGAACTCCATAAGGGCGGTGGGGGCTAAGCTACATGGAATGGATGTAGAAAAATGATCGTAAACCTGAAAGAATTAAAGAACAATACCATGAAGTAAATGATCATACTACACCTGCACTTAAAGTCATCTGTGTTCCCTGTTATATAAAGAATGAATTTCCAATCTCATCGCACAAGGATGGTCACCGTAAACCCCCAGCCCTTCTTTGCCTTCTCTCGTGCCTCCATGCCCTGCATGCTTCCCCCTGTCCCCACAAAATCACTCGCCTCTCCCCAGACAAGGCAAGCACTCGAATGCTTCTTTGTTTTTGCGGGTACATTTTCCCTCCACCAAGAATACCTGATTCTTCTCCACTCGGTAGACAGCCACTCATCCTCCCCAGGGAGGCTCCGGTGTGCTCTCCCCTTGCCCAGCCCTGAGGGATCTCCCCTGCACCCCCCTGTACTTTGCTGCTATCCCACAGCACTTTGCTCATCCCGCCTCGGGCGTTCTGCTGGTTTCTCTCCCAGTAGATCGTCAGCTCCGTAGAAAGCAGCGACCACCTTGGAAAATTCCCAGCACCTAGGTCAGTGCTTGGCACACAGTAGGTGCTCAACGAATGTTTGCTGAGTTATTTGAAAAATGTTTTTTAAACCAGAAAGTGTATACATGCTCAGTGGCAAAATTTCAAACAACACCAATTATACAAAATAAAAAGTGAAAAGTTCCCTGCCAATCCCTGTGCATTTGTGTGTCTAAGTATCTATACACACACACACACACACACACACCCCTATCTTGTGTGTGTGTGTGTTTTTTAAACAGAATGTCTCAGAAAGTGCATGGCATTTTATCCTCTTTTATCCTTTCCAAGTCAATACTTGCAGAGGTACATCATTCTTATTAAGTTCATAGTAGTTATTTTAATAATTAAAAGGCAAAAAATGTAGGTACAATGTGCTCTAGAAGCTCAAAGTGTCCAGAGGTCACCGTGGACTAAGAATAGTCAGAGACACTCATTAGAGGCTTTAGTTTGGCCCAGAAGGACGGGGAGGATTTGTATTTTGGAGAGGGATGGGGTGGGGGCAAGTGGCTTTCCAAATGGGGGCACTAAAGGGAAAGTCATAAATAGTGTATTTGGGATGGCATGTGGACGGCAGCCTGTGTTGAAGGTTAGCGCTAAGGAGCAATGAGATGTCCGGTGTGAAGACAAATTGGGCATAAATTGAAGGGGACATTGGATGTCTGAGGACTGGGTTTATCCTGCTGCTGCTGCTGGTGGTGGTGGTGGCATAGGGACGGCCTGATGAAACAGCGGTTGAGGAAGGTCATCTGGTAGTGCTTGGTGTGCAACGTGCATGGGGGGAGGAAGAGAACAGAGACAGGCTTGAGACTTTGGTGTCACTCTGCGGTGATGGCGAAGGGAGGGAGGTGATGGACTTTCGATGGACCCCAGCTGTGTACCCCGCACTGCGCAGGCACCTTGGCCTAGTACGCTACTTCTGCTCCCATGGCACAGCGAGGAGGAGGCTGTTACCAGCCAGATGGTGCGGAGGAGGACTCAGAGGAGGTTCAGATCACTGTGCACATGGATGAAGTCAGTAGCTTTGAACTGGAGGCCACATCTGTTTAGCTTCCACGCTTATGATCTTTTCACTCTGCTGTGCCGCGTAGCCTGGCAGGAGGCCGGTGGAAGAGAATAACGGAGTGATGAGGACAATGTCGTGAAGGAAGGATCTGGGGTTCGTGGGAACTGTGAATGGGACTCAGATAAAGAGGACTCCGAGTGGCTCAAGGGTTCGTAAGGGGCCCATTCATCCTAAATTGAACTGAATTTTCCTCTTTTATGACACTCTACGACAAGTCCCCATTTCTTAAGCCACACACTGAAATCGGACGTTTGTTCTAACAGCATTCCATTTGTAATTGTGTTCGGCAAAACGTCTCCTTGCGGTGACTGGAGTCATCCCAGTCTTTTGAGGAAGGCATGACAATGACGGGATCATGGACACCCATTCAAAAATAGGAAATGTTTGGGACCCTCCTCCTCCTCCCTTAATCTGGACCAGCATCTCCAAGAACACCCAGGGCAGAGGTCATCTCCAGCACTTCATTTCACTGAACTTCTTTTGTTCAACTTCGCCTGCATCTAGCATTCATGCCTCTAGAGGGCACTGTTTGCCTTGAAATGAAGTTCTTTAAGTTTCAATCACCTTTTCCCTCTGGGGTCTATTGTTTTTGCTGTACAGTACTTTGTTTTCTTCCAGAAGGGTTTTTTTTTTTT
>VBSM01000662.1:1682560-1696863 GCA_008086735.1 Cheirogaleus medius
GCCCGCCTCAGCCTCCCAGAGTGCTAGGATTACAGGCGTGAGCCACCATGCCCGCCTACCTTAGAAAGGACTCTGACATCACTTTGTCTTAATATCTCCATTTTATAGATAAAGAATAGGAGCTCATCCCCACTGAGTATGTAATGATAATAATTATAGTGATCATTTAGATATGCTTTTTTATGCTCTGGGCACCATTTTAAATGTATGAACGCATTTAATCCTTAAGATAATCCTTAAAATATTATGACACCATTTTATACATGTGGAAACTAATCTACAGAGCAGTTACCTTTCCTCAGTTAGCAGAGTTAGTGAGTCTCAGCTGCCAGGCTCTAGATGTTATATTTAACTATCGAGGCTCAAAAAATGGTATGATTTATTGATCGTGCACCTTGTGCCAGGTACTTTACATATGTTATCTAAAATTTTTACGACTGTGCCATATATCTAATACTCGCATTATGTAGATAAAGAATTTGATTCTCAGAAATATTACATGGCTTGCTGAAGCCCATAAAACCCATACATGGGCTAGCTGGGGTTTGAACTGGGTAGGTTAGGCTCCAATGCCTGGGTTTGTTCCATTGATTGCATGGTTCCCTCAAGTGACTTTAGTAACACTGACCCAGGGATATTTGCATGTTAAAAGCTAGAGAGGAGGAAGAGACTACACTTAACCAAGAATATTACTCTAGGCTGGTAGAACTACAGAAATAAGCAAAGGAGGAGTCAGGGAACACTAAAACTTTAGGGATACTTTGTAAAATATACAAACCTGTCCTCAGACAAGTGCCTGCTCAGCACTGCTTTGTAGAGGCAACATCGAGTATTGGAAAGAGCACTAGACACAGACGCAGGAAAGCTGGATTTGATCCGGGGAGCCGCCATTTTTTGGCTGTGGGTGACTTTGTGCGAGTGTAATTAACCACTGCTGGCTTCAACTTCCTCATCTGTACAAAAGAAATGATAAGGCCAGCTCCACCCTTCTCATAATTTGTTGTAAATTATAAAGCTAGCATACATTATTTATTGTCTTTTGTGATTTGGGAGCTGAGCCCTGTATCCCATGAGAGGTCAGCAGACTCTCCT
Organism: Cheirogaleus medius; assembly: GCA_008086735.1. NCBI lineage: Eukaryota > Metazoa > Chordata > Mammalia > Primates > Cheirogaleidae > Cheirogaleus > Cheirogaleus medius. The sequence continues at coordinate 1,683,653 of VBSM01000662.1, forward strand.
ACACTGAATGTGGGGAGGGGTTGAAGGAGGGGAAGGAGAGCCCTTCTTAGACCTTGATGGGGAGTCAGCGGGCTCTGTCCAGTGCAGACACCATCTGCCACCATCAAAGTACTTTTCTCCTGCTTTAGGACAGAACAGGACAGGAGGCATTGCTTTGCCCCACCTCTGGACGGGGAGGCAAGAGGAGGAGATGGCCCAGGTGATGAGGGAAGGCCATGGAGGCATGCACCCCTCCACTTCCCCAAAACTAAAATAAACAAGATGTAACAACATAATCTATGCATTGCAACATGTATGTTACAGTTTTTATCTGTTCTAAAAAGTGCAGTTTTAAAATCAACGTCAAAAGAAACACAACAAACTAAGGTCCCTTCATTGTAATTCAACTGACGAAGATACATTCATTGGGTCATTACCACACAGCTGTGTCATTTTTAAATGAATAACCCATTTAGAAGTGTTAATCTGAAATTTCTCGTAAAGCTTCTTGCTTGCTGTGGAGGGTTCTCTCACTAACGTACCCCTGGGGTCTGTCCCCCTGACGAGTGCTCAGTCACGGCGCACCTGTGCGCAGTGGGGAGGTGAGGAGACAGGAGCTAGGCTGAACACACCTGGTGAGGATGGGGGGATATGAAGTAAGACATGTGGACATGGTTTGCAAAGTATAAAACCCTGACACTGTTATTAAAAACACAGAAACTTTTATTTGGGATGGGAGTGGGAGACAGGTACCCTTGCCCAACTCTGAGTCTGTTCATCAGTGCACATTTGTGGAGTATCAAGAATCAAGGAGTGTCTTAGTGCTGGCCCATGTCCTCTTCTCCACACCCGGGGACACCACATCCTCTAGAGCCCAGCATGGTGCCTCAAAGTTTGCTGCATGCGCTCAGTAGGTGTCTTCTCACCTCCTTCTCAGATAACATGCAAACAAAGGAGGCTTTTCCCCTCTACTCTTTAATAGCTAAGCAAAGAGGTCTTGCCTACCTATTATACTTTCTGTGTGTGTAGGTAGGGCAGAAATATACAATACATTTTTGGGCTTTAAACCCACCTCTGCCTTGGATTTGTACTGCGTCTTTGGCAACACTTAGATGTGTTTTCATCTTTAAAAAGAACAGAGATCGCATATTTTGTTTTTTGAAAAAAAAAACTAGATTTGAATATGAAGAAGGATATTGAATAATCAATAATTCACATCAAGAATGATTAGGTTTAGTTTCAGATCTTTCCCAAGCAAGTCTGTCACTCTTGACCCTTCGAACAATGAAAAAAAAAAAAAAAAAGCAAAAAGAAACAATGCAGGCAGTGGAGGATGATGTAAGTGCCCCATGTTTCCCACCTAAATGCTTTCACTCCTGCCATGATGCCTGCCGGGGACACTGTATTCTCATTCTTTGTAGGTTGAAATCCTCTTTATACTCAGAAGGACCAGCACATATGTCATCTTTTCCAAGAAACTAGACTTGACTCATTAAATCTTTTCTTCCTCCTAAACTCACGTTGCATATGGCTGGGTCTCTTCTATGAAGTTTATCACATACTGTGTAGGTTTACAGTGTTGGGGCCACATCCCCTACATCCCCTGGTAGAATGCAATTTTCTTTTAGCAATAGACATATTTTATTTATTTTTCTATCCTCATTTTAGTACTTCACACACTGGAAATGCTCAGTTAAAGCCTGTTGAATACATAGATTAAGGAAAAAGTGGGGGTGCAAGATCAGATCGTGCATAAACACGTACAGTCTTCTCTCTGAGCTGATCAGTACAGACTGAATGCTTAGCTGAGCACCAGGCAGAATGGACCCTGAGTATTATCTTCAGCTATTCGATGTAAGCTACAAACTGCCCATTATCTTCTCTCAGGTCCAGCTCTGTGCTGTGAACTGTGTTCCCATCCCTTCTTGCTCCTTAAGGACATCTCTCCAGCAATTCTCCCTTTTCTCTTCTACAGCATCACATTTCTTCTATCAGATGACTACCATTCACATACAAACATGCTGTAATTTCCCTTTTTTTAAAAAGTCCTTTTGAGCCACCATCCTTCTCCATTTGCTGTCTCATGTCCCTGTAGCCCATGACAATAAAACTTCTGGGAATTTTGTCCCTACTCCCTATTAGCATTGTATTGCATTCCCTTTGCACCCACCCCAATCAGGCTTTTAATTCCACTTCTTCACCAAAGTGCTCCTGTGAGGATCAGTCATGACCGCCCTGCTGTGAGGTCCAAGGGTCAATTAATTCCCAGTCCTTAGCTCTCTTTCCCCCGGCTGCAGCATTTTGCACAGATGATCACTGTCCTTATTTCACTAGGCTTCTGGAATGCCTCCCTCCTAATATACTAATTACTAATGGCTAATTACTAATATACTGATATACACTGACAATTCCTTCTTCTGTCCGCTTTGCAGATTCTTCCTCCTAGATCTTTAAACTCCATGGTAACCCATGGCATAATGCTCAGACCTCTTCTATTCTCCATCTAAAGTCACTTGCTAGGTGATGCCTTCAGCCCTGTGGCTCCAAATAAAATCTGTGTATTAAGGATTACCAAATAAATAACTTTAATCTTGACCTCTGCCCTGACTCCAGCTGCTTATTCATGATTTGATCTTGGATCTTTTGGGATGCCCTTCGGTATCTCAACCCTCACTCCCGATCATCTCTTCACACCTGTTTTCCCCCCATTCTTTCCATTTTAATAAATGATGATTTAATTGTCATAGTTTTTGAGAATAAAAACCTTAGTGCCATCTTTGAATTATTTCTTTTTCTCATATCCCATAACCAACTCATCATGCAATCCTACCAGGTCTTCCTTGGAGGTATACCCAGACTCAGACCTTCACTCATTATCTTTGCCTCTCTCCTTCTGCCTTAAGGTGGCCATCATTTATGGCCTTGCTGCTCTCACCCTTGTCTCTGTGCACTCTTTTCTCAAGGTAGCCACCAGAAGAATCTTTCTAAAAGCATAAATCAGATCTTATAATTCCTCTGTCAGTGATTTTTAATCTCAGAATAAAAGCCAAAGTTCTTATAATATAGCCTATCAAGTGGCCAGCCACATTGGTTTTCTTATGGTTTCTCCAAAAGGCCAGCATAGTCCTGCCACAGGGCCTTTGCACTTGCTGTTCCCTCTGCATGGAGTGCTCTTTCTCTGGGTTTCCTAGTGGCTCACTCTTTCACGTCTGTCATGCCTCTTTTCAAAAGTCGTCTCATCAATGACACTATTCCTAATTATTCTGTTTAAAATAGTACTTCTTATTCCCTTTTCCCTGATTTTATTTTCTTTGCTACCATATATCCATACCTGACATGCTATATATTTGATATAGCCATTGTTTATTGCCTGTTTGCTCATCACTACAATCTAAATCCCTTGAGAGTGAAATTGTCTTTTTGCTTCTACTGCTGAATCCCTAGTGCCTAGATACAGTGTCTGCCATAAAGATGGTACTGAATAAATATTTGTTGGTGTTGAAGGAACAAAGCAATATTACCTAATGGCTGTAGTCTTTTCTAAAATAATTTTTATTTCAAAGTATTAGGGAGTACAAGTGTTTTTATTACATGGATTAATTCTATAATGCTGAAGTCAGGACTTTAAGTTTGCCCATTACAAGAATAGTGTACATTGTACCTGACAGGTAAGTTTTTATCCCTAACCTCCCTTTCACCCTCCCCCTTCTTAGTTTCCAATGTTCTTTATACCACTCTATGATTGTGTGTACCCATCATTTAGCTCCCGTTTATTAGTGAGAACATGTGGTGTTTATTTTCCCATTTCTGAGATACTTCACTTAGGATCATGTTCTCTAGTTCCATCCAAGCTGCAAATGACATGATTTCATTTCTTTTTATGGCTGAGTAGTACTCCATGGTATATATATGCCACATTTTCTGTATCTACTCATCAGTTGATGGGTACTTAAGTTGATTCCACCTCATTGCAATTGTGAATTATGTTGTGATAAACTTTCACGTACAGATGTCTTTTTGATATAATGATTTCTTTTCCTTTGGGTAGATACCCAGTAGTGGGCTTGCTGGATCAAATGGTAGGTCAACTTTTGGTTCTTTGAGGATTCTCCATACTGTTTTCCATAGCGGTTGTACTAATTTACATTCCCATCAACAGTGTAGAAGCATTCCTCGTTCACCCCACACATTCCAACATCTATTGTTTTTTTATTTTTTAATAATGGTCATTCTGATAGGGGTATGGTGGTATCTCCTTGTGGTTTTGATTTACATTTCCCTGATAATTAGTGATGTTGAGCATTTTTTCTTATGTCTGTAGGCCTAATGACTATAATCTTTAAGACTCACGCATCTTTCTTTAGGGATGTGGGAGGCAGTGGTCATGAAGCGACAGCCATGTTAAAAAGTTGACAGTGGGTAGGGAGAGAGGGAGAGGCATTAAGTAAAATTCTATGGAAAGAGTCATCAGGCACAGTTCTAAACTAATATGAAGAGTTCTTTTTCAAGACTTGGTGTCTCACTCCTCACAGGTTTGCTCTACTCTAAATATAATGCACAAACACGAGGGACCCATCTTCCATATCAAAATAATATGATTCAGCCAGTGTGTGGGATTTCGGAACTAGTAGGAAATAATTCATTTTCTTAAGAGAAGATAATTAACACATTGAGACATTAGAGCAAATGTTACTCATTTTTACGTTGTGCCAACAAGTCTCGAGTGCTTATGGGGTGTCTTGCTTGGCACTCAGGCTGGTGGTATGATGAGCAGAGAAGACACAGACCTTGTTCTGCTTCTCTCTCACCGTAGCTCATCCCTGTGAAGAGAGGGTGGAAGGAGGCAGGCCCAAGGCGGCGTGTGGGAGACAAGAAAATGGGGGTGGTCATGAGGGAGAACAGTGCTTATAAGAGAGAAGCAGTATCCTGGAATCTCTTACCTTCCAAGGCCTATGGGTTTCCACCAAAATGCAGGTGTGGTAGGGAGGAAGGCAGCTCCAAACCTGGAAAGGCATGTGGTTGAAATTAGAGAAAAAAAGACAGAATTATGAAGAAAGCTACTGGATGGAAGGCTGGGATAATTTTTGTGAGGAGTGGTGAGCCCCTGCGTATACCCACATCCATGCCGGTTCTCAGAGTAAGTGCTCTCCTGGCCACATGGGTAGAGTGCGCTAACAAACTGTGCCAGATGTTACCAATAAAAGAGAGTCCTTCTCTTTACATACCATTATTGGCATAATATTTTCTATGTTTCCTGCTCTTGTGGAGGCATTGTTGACAGTTTGATGAACTAAGGACTCACTCTGGGTTTGACTGTGTTTCAATCACTAAAACCCAAGACTGAAAGGAGAGTTAATAAGACCTAACTATATGTCTTGACTGAAAAATATAATATAGGTACCTCAAGTAGGACATCCTAAGAAAAAATAATTTCACATAAGAAAGATCCCAGAGGCAGTTGTATAAAGCCCTATTGGTTGGCTTCCAGGTTCAGAATATATGAGATGTGAATCATACGTTCCCTAGTGCTTTATCCAGAAGGGTGGCTTTAGGGACTTTAAACTTTCAGATGCTTCTGTCCTCTGTAGGATTGCACTTGGCACTTTAAAGTCTCCAGAATGGAGCAGTTGCAAAAGCAAAGCCAAAAACAAACTCAAGAACACAATCTTTCTTTTGCTAACATCACCATCTCTGATGGCACAGCTCCCTTCCAGAGGTGAAAGGGGAGAGGAGGGCAGGGGGTAGTAGGTCCTTCTGCGAACATACCATTTTCTTTATTTTATAAACGAGAAACTAAGTCTCAGAATAGTTAAATTGGGGGCCCAATAGGGGAAATATGTTTTGAATTCAGTTCTATTTGACCTTGTAGGTCTTTTTAAGAATCTGTACAATTGAACTAGTTTTACTATCAGGCTCTCTATAGGTCCCAGATGGGACCCAGCTCTGTATATTAAGGGGGAACCATATATAACATAGGGAGCCACAATTCCATCTACAACATGGGGAAAATAGAAACTAGACTTCTAAACTCACCATCTGATTGCATCAACTCTTTCTAGCGAGAGCTGTGTTGGGTTTTCCACGCAGAGGCCCTGCATTCCACTTTATGACACCCAGCACCATCCCCGAAAAGCATGTGGTTAGGCCACAACCTGGAGAAGACAGCTGACCTTGTCCAAATTAAGGGGCTTGCATGTGGACCCTGGGCTGTGTCCCCCCAGCCTAGGGCTGTGTCTTCCTTTTTGTTCTTGGCATGACTGGGTGGTGATTCTCCCCTTCCCTGCAATTCTTCCGTCCCCTCCCCTACCTTTAAATCCCTCTGCCCTAGAGTGGGGGTTAATGAAGGACTCCTAACTTCTGGGCAAACATCTCTCGCTCCACTACTAGCCTTCAGTATGACTGTGAGCATAAAGGTAACTAATCTCTGCCTCACCATCGTATAAAATAGGAGAATTCTAGGGTAATTTTGAGAGGATGCTGGAATCCACAGATAAAATATCTTTAAGCCTAAGGACAATAGTGCATCTCTTATTTTCATGGGGACCTGGTTTGTGCTTCCCCTTTTCCCCCTAAACTGTTCATAATAAATGAAATTTTCAGTAAAAGGATACAGGATGAATTTGATACTCCCTGGTCAGTTACTTGTACAGCTAATAGCTAGTGCAAAGGCACAATGTATCAGTAACTGGATTTGACTCATATAGTTATAAGTTTGTTGAAAGAAGATGAAAAGAAGACTCTAACATACAAAACCTACAGAGGCTTGAGAATTGTCAGGTGACAGAGGAAGAGGAGGAGGAACCTGGGTTATTACAGCAAAAAGGAAACCACTGGAGACCTCAAATTAAAAATGTGTATCCAGTTGGTGATGTGGATAACACATGGGCTGCTTTTGCATTGCTAGTCTTTACAGAAGACTCAGTATTAATTTACAGTCTAGGATATATTGTGCTGATCTGGATAGTGGGTAAAAGGGAGAATTGAAAAAAATCAGAAGGTTAAATTTCTCTACCTAATGAAATACTAACCCAGAGAGAAACCAATGGGGGGAAGAAAATATAATTATTAAGAGAGGGCTGGACTATTGGGAGGAAATTTTGGGAACTGTTGGGGAAACTTTGAGAGAAAAAAAGCAGAGGATGGGTGATAACAGTAGAATGAATTGCCCTGGATAGCAGCCCTGCTGTGTGTAAAGAGGAGAAAGATGAGTGGAGAAAATCTTTAGGATGCTGCTGAGCCACACAGTGGCAATTATCCTGTTGGGGCTTTTTAAGAGTCTTAAGACTACCACTTTACAAGGCTCTTTTGCTATTATTATTATTACTATTATTGCTACTGTGTGAAAATTGGCCATGAAGTAGCCAACTTTATTTGGGCTATGTATATCTAAATAAATAATTTCATGTATAATAGATGGTTCATGTGGTATTCAAAACTATAAATCTCACTGGTTTCATTACCATGTACCTAGGCTTTTAGGAAAAAAATCAAATATGCATACATATATATATATATATTTAATCTCCTTGTTAGAAAGTATTCTTTCTAAGTCCTCGCAACAGTGATTTTATTACATTGGTTGCCTTATAAAACATTGCAGATGTCATAATTGTTAACAAAATAATTTGCCAAACTATTGTTAATTGGTGAAATTTGCTGAGCACATTTTATAAGGGAAAGGAAATGCCAAAACCTATGTGAAGTCCTCCCATCACAGCCTAGCAGCACAAAGGAGATTTTGTTTCTCAGACACTTAAATCAGGCAAATAAAAGAGGTACAGAGTCTCTCTCTCCCATCTGAAGTGGTCTGTCAGTAGAAATATTCTAATAAATGTAAACTAGACAGTTAAGACATTAGACACTCAAGACATTCCACAGCTTGCAATACAATAATGGTTTACCTTCTTTAGCTTCTAAGTTGGAGAGTTTGATCATTTAATTTTTCAGTATCAAACTAGTGGCTTTTCAGCAGCTGTAACTTCACTTTGAAATAGGCAGTCTTCTTTATAATCTAGTTTTTAAATCCTCTAGCTCAATTTTTAGACAAAGCAATTTTGAAACAAGGTGCATATCACATTTCCTTTTTGGAAAATGGTTTTCTTGACAAGTTATGAAGTAGTTCAAGGAAGAAGGGTTCGGGCTGTGTTATTGACTGGTGCTAGTAAATACTGTACAGTTTTGGTCATATTGTAACCTTTGTTTCTAATTTAGTGACACTATTGTTTTGGAATCAGATACCCATGATGATAACATCATTAGGATTTTTTAAAAATCTATGATTTAGTAGCAATTGAACTACCAGACTTTAACCCCTTGGCAACAAAGTCCAATTCCCTCATACTCACATTGGCTCCTAATTGTCAAGGAGTTAAATAGCAAGCACAAACAAAGACACTGTGCTTTCTCGATTGTAGCATTTGGCAGAACTAAAAAGAAGGGAAGTTGTGCTACATGTTGAAGGGATTGTGGTGTCTTAGTCGGCTAGGGCTATTGTAACAAAATGCCATAGCCTGGATGGCTAAAACAATGAACATTTATTTCTCACAGTTCTAGAGGCTGGGAAGTCCAAGATCAAGATGCTGACAGATTCAGTCTCTGGCGAGGGTTCTCTTTCTGGCTTGCACATGGCCATTTTCTTTCTGTATCCTCACTTTGTGTGTGTGTGTGTGGGGGGCTCTAGTCCCTTTCTCCTCTTGTAAGGACACCAATCCTGTCATGGGGGCTCATCTAAACTTAATTCAGATGAAGTCCCACCTCATCTCACCTCATGAGGCCTAAATCTTTCACCTCCTAATACCATCACATTGGGGTTAGGGTTTCAACATATGACTTCAGGGGGAACACAAACGCTCAGTCCATAGAAGTGTACAACACAAAGTTACCAGGAAAATATCAAAATGTCACACAGGGTCTTGTTTTTCTTGGTGGCCTTTAATCCCCATCTAGGAACCACACCTTTCTTCTTTTTGTTTCTCTTGCTTCTGTTTGTCCCTGTAAAATATCAGTGATCAACTTCCAAAGAAAAGCACAACTTCCCAAGAAAAGATCCTTAGATCTTCATCTAAGAAGTCCTCCAAACTTGCACAATACAGTGACTTTTCAAATTGTCTGATTTTATCTCTCAGTAACTTTTAAAAATCTGAGACATCATCTCTTAAAAATGGGTTCAGAGCATTGGCTCTATAAGCTATATTATTTATATCAAATGTTTCTTTGGCTTATTTGAAGACTGATTCTTCCTGTAATTTCTTTAGCCTAGTTTCAGTTTGCTCACTGTTCTTTCATGTTAGCACTTTAGGTTTCCTTAACATTTTTTAAATGTATCCGTGTCTTTTTTTCCAGTCGCTATACTTTCCCTTTGGTTTTCTCTATTCTTATAATTTTTTTTTTTTTTGGAACCTTCACTTCTGGATTTACTTCTCTTTCTTTCTTTCACATCATCACCATCATCCCAGCCTTCTCAGCTGTCCCCTCCAGCAGTACTGCTGGCCCCCAGGGTCCACATTGGGCTCTTCAGAAAACATTCCCTGTCTCAGGAGCCTAGACTGTCACTGTAGCCATTTCTAGCCAAGGTGAACGTAAGCAAGAATGGAGAGTCAGGGAGCAGAAATGATTCACTGGATTTGTCCTCCTTTGCAGGCACAGGGCAGGCTGGGATGCAGGCTAACTGTGTCTGGGCTGCTAGGAGCCCTTTGGGTTGAAGAGGGGATGTAGAACTCAAAGTGATTTTTAAGTTGATGAAAAATGTTGGATGTGTAGCTTGACTTTCACACACCAGTGGTCTAAATGAACCCCAGAAATAAAGCTAATGGAAAAGTAGATAAAACTAAGAGAAAAGATTCTCCTGGATTCCTATTGCCATAGATTAACATAACCCTCACAGTAGGCAGAAAGCTAACATCTTCCCTTCCACCAATTCCCAGACCCTAGTGACCCAATTGCACACCAATCTAGGTAATGCTGTGAAAGGATTTTGCAGATATGATTAAAGTTCTAAATCAGTTGACCTTGAGGCACACAAAGACCGTGCGGAACTGAACTAATGACATAAGCCCTTTAAAAGCATAGTTTTCTCTGGCTGGTAACAGAAGAGGAAGGTAGAGAGACATGTAGCATGAGAAGGATTCCACCTGACATTGCTGGCTTTGCCTTTGGGGTGGCCATAGAGCAAAGACCAGAGAGTAGCCTCTAGGTGGCAGAGCCATTCCTGGCCAACAGCTGGCAATAAAGCAGGAAGTTCAGTCCTACAACCTCAAAGAACTGAATTCTGCAGACCACCAGAGTGAGCAGAGTGAGCTGGGAAGGACATCTTTCCTTAGGATCTCCAGATAAGAATGCAGCTAACTCAGCTGACACCTTGGTGGCTACCTTTTGAAACTATGAACAGAGAACCCAGTTGAGCTCACAAGACTTCTGACTTGTAGAACTACGAGATAATGAATGGTTGTGTTTCAAGCCACTAAATTTATGGTAATTTGTTATTTAGCAAATAGAATACTAATACATTCATCATCACTGATTCAAAAAGGAGAAAACAAGAACAGCTAGGAGGAGCAATGCATAGCAAAGATGCATAGAACCTGGGTTTTGACTTAGAGTTCAGGTGTTCTCCACCTATGAGCTGACTGTGGTGAACTAGAAAAAGCACTGGAGGTGGGGCTTTGGGCATTCACTTAACATTTCTAGCCTCTGTTTCTCCCATGTGTAAAATGCAGATAATGTTATCATTCTCATACAGGAGTTGAAGGAATCATTCAGGTAGTTGATGTAAAAGAGTTTTAAGAATGTACCAAATTAATGCACGAGTGGCATTATTTTTAAGCAAATCTAGAAGAGGCAAATTTAAATTTGCAAACAGATGTATAGGGGACAATTCTTTTCTTTCACTGGATAAGTTTTCTCTCATTCTCAGTACCATTTCCCAAAGTTTCCAACTCTTCATTTGGACTTTTTCCATATTATGGAATGAAGTAGAAGGGAGTATTACTATGAAGATTTTGTCAAAGACGATGGTCAGAAAGGAGGCCGTTTATATCTTTTCTTCTACATACTCATATTCTATCAATTGTCACAGCAAAATTAGTAACTTTTTAAAAACTTTTTTATTGTTCATTCATTTTTAATTCATTTGTACATTCTTCTGTTCATTCATTCACAAAGAGTGTATTTGGTTCCTGCTATTTCAGGCATTTGGTAAAGCACTGTTCTACTGGGAAGTCTCTGCTTTGGTTCTAAGAAACTGATTATTAAGGTCTGTGGTAGCAGGTATTTTTTTTAATTTTAATTTTTTTGCAAATGTTTCTCAGGTTTTGTGCAAACTGCAGGATTCAAAGTCCTCACATTAGAAAAACATGCTTATCCCAGAGAGAAGAGCCATTTGACAAATGCCACTTTTGGTCATTTCTATTATATGTCCAAGCCCATCTGGGTTCAGATCTAGCGGTCTGTAGTTCTAGATCTGCTCATTAATCAATACTGTACTGAAGGATTTCTTCCACAAAAGAATTTGTTCAGCAGAACTCTAGGCCTGTTAACTAAAGCTCAGTTGCATTTCATTGAAATTAGTTGTGTTGTAAAGTGGGGGAAATGTGAGGGCAAATTCTGCTTTTCTTTGCTAACTTGTGCTTTGTACTTGGTATTGTGTCAGCACCAGCATTAATGTGGCTGCATTTTGTTGACTGAAAATGTGCTGAGACTGAAGAGGGTCTTGGTTAGCCAGGCCCATTAGCACCTGTACCTGTGGACAGGTCAGGCTCAAGAGCATTCACATGGCAGAGTAGCTGATTGAAAAGCAAGCAGAAAAGATAAGGCTGGACTGTGCTTGCAGTATACGTAATGTTAAAGCAAGAAACAGGGAATAAATTTGGCAGCGTTCTAAGGAACATAAATCCCAAGGGTTATGGAAGGAAGGTAGCCGAAAGTCAGGATAGTCAGGAGCAGAAAGAAGACATGGGCAATAGAACATTCTCAGGTGCCAATATGGGTACCAGCAAGGGCTCTCACTGAAGCAGGAACATTCCAGAGCCTGAAGATTCCTGGGCCTCTGGGCAAGAATAAGAGTTTTGGTAAAGAACAACAGGCATAGAGAGGCTCAGAGGGAGAGTTAGATGAATTTAAATCCATAGGCATTTATTGAGCATTTCCCTGACTTAAGACTGTACTTAGGACTTTGTATAACAAAACAACTGTTGTAAGGTCCATATTCTTAAAGAGATTATAATCTAGAAGGAGAAGCAGAGACCTTACAAGCATTAAGTCAGAACTTGATAAGCACTGGAACAAAAGTGACATGTGTTACCAAGTACTATGAGATAAAGAAATGTTATATTTCTTGGGAAAGCACAGAGTCCTGGCTGACAGGTAAAGATCTAGTGACTATTCTTTCACGACAGCCATCACTCTGGCAAAACCCATTTAAAAACAAAGGCTCAACTGCTTAATGGTATAAATTATAAAAAACTATGTTGAAATAAAGGAAAATATTAGCAAAGAAATAGTAATTACAAATTAGTAAAACAGGAAGCCATATGTAACACAGTATCCAAATGACTGATCAATAATATTTTTGCACTATTTAAAAGTAGATAGAAAACCCAGGTGCGGGATAGAGAGAGGTGTGTGTGTGTGTGTAAAAGATATGGAAACATCTCAAGATTACTAAGTGAAGTATGGTAGGAATTCTATACAACACTTAAAAAGTATGAACTAGTCATACACAATAACATTGATGAATCTCAAACTGATGACCAACAGAAACTAGACAGTGGAATACATATGCCACTTACGTCAACTTTAAATTGGACAAAACAAATCTATGGTGTTAGAAGCCAGCATATGATTTTCTTTGGGAAGGGGTAATGACTAAAGATGCAAAGGTGGCTTTGCTAGTGTCTTACCTAGTGCTAGTGGCATCTGATTTCTTGACTTGAGTGGTAGGTAGATATGTATGCGTGTATGTGTGTATGTGTGCTCACTTTGTAATTGAGCCGCGCATTTAAAATCAGCGTGCTAACTTCATAAAAACGGTAAAAAAGTAGTGGACAGGGTTTATATTAGGTCACTTTTTGCGGGGGGAGGTTAGAGCTACATGTGTATGTTTGTTAAAGTATAATCACTAGGAAAACACTAAGAAACTGGCAACAATGGCTGATTTGGGGAGAATTAGATGGCTGAGAACCAGGAAAGAAGGGATACTACTTTTCATTGTATAATCTTTTGTACTTTTGCTTTTG
>VBSM01000662.1:1696963-1743223 GCA_008086735.1 Cheirogaleus medius
GGGGCTGGGACAAGCAGAAAATGACTATAATCCCAACCCCCACTAATGGTGTTCTGACCAGTGAGTTGTGGCTGTGACCAGAACCTTCCTGATAAGGGACAGAGTAACAGTGGGAAGTGGGGCTCTGAATATGTATGGGCCAGATTTCTTTGTGTGGCTGATATCTAACTGGATATTTATTCTTCTAGATTACACATCCTGACTCTGAGGAACAAAGGACTGGCAAGAGTTGCTCTCTGGTGCTTTATAACTTGAAGAAATTTACATTTCAATGCGGCTCTGTGTTAAATTTCTCACACAACCTCTCCCCCTACTCCCTTTTTGCCTTCTCCTCCCCTTAATTTCTTCCAATGGAAAGAACAGACCACTCTCCCGGTCTGGGAGAGGCAGCAGGGAGGAAGGGAGATGGAGAAAAATCATAGAGATATCACTGGAGGGAGGAGATTTATTGACAATCCACTTACAATTTATACCCTCAGAATCTTATTTTATTTATGTTTATAAATCACACATTACCAAGTACAATGAAATCTCCTAAAAACTCAGAGGGTTACTTGGCATTCTCTGTGATCTGAAAGAGGAAACAGAGGGAGAAAATGAGTAAGCAGTGAAGGTATGGGAGTGGTTGGGGGCAGGAAGGGGGGCTTTGGAGGACACATTTCCCAGGCAATAGTGCCTGTCCCTTTGTCTTGCTCTGTGTGAGCAAGTTGGACCCAAATAACTTCCTCAGTCCCTACACGTGACCCTCCCCCGCTTCCCAGGAGAGAGGATTCATTGTCAGGTAATTAACCATCAGCATTACAGAAAGTACTTCACCAGGCAGAAGTGTGAAAACACATTTACACCTCATGTAAATGGGATGGAAGAGCTTACTGTTTGAGTGACACCCGAGGAGCCACAAAGTGACAAAGATAGTCATCCATGCTTAGGATTCCAAGATCCTAAGAGCTCACATTCTGTTTTTAAAATGAGCCACCCTCTGTCCCTTCACTCTGATGCCAAAGAACATATAGTGACCAGTAGATGACAGGGACTTGGTATATAGCTCAGCAGACATGGCAGCTCCGATAAGACCCTCCAGTAATAAGTCATGGGCTTTTATATGCTGTTGTTAGTGCAGTCAACCAATAAACTTGTAAGACATTAATTTGTGCCATAAGGCACTATTTCTGTCCTCAGAATACCGACACAACACAACGATAATACAGGGTGATAATACCTACAGAAAAGCCACATCCAGGAGGTCATGGAAGAGGCAGTCACAGAAGGGTTCATGGAAGAGGTGACATGAGTTGAGGTGTAGAGAATAAAGAGGGGCTTGTTATGTGAACGGGATTAGGCAAATGCAAACGCCCAGGGGGGTTAGGGGAGTCTAGGTGTGCCTGGCATACTGGTTGGTATGAGAGAGTTGGTAGATGAGGCTAGATTAGTCAGTAAGACAGGTTTATGGTTGTGTCACAAAATAACTTGAATTTTATTCAGTAAATGATAAAAAAAACTTCGTAGGAATAAAAAACATCAGTCCATGCATGGGGTGGGTAAGAAAGAAAAATAGGAGAAAAAAAAGGTTTTCTATACTTGCCAGGATAAAAATATGGAAACCGTGACACAACACTCTTTAACCACAGGACAAGTAGTAGGTGTAGACTTCCTCTCAGCCGAAGGAGGAGGAGGGAAATAAGGGCTATAATTTTCATACTCATGAAGATATTCTGGTCAATCATGTTACATAGTTAGTCTCAACCAGAACTTTCTCTATAAAGGGGGAAGGATATCTTTGGAACTGGAGGCAGAGCCTTCATTACCTCCCGTGGTAGAGTTTAACATCTATTAGAAAAGCAGACCTGTAAGTTGAACTACCTCTTTTCAGGCTCATGATTAAATTGCACCTAAGTCCTCACTGCAGAAGAGCAGGTGATTGGGAGGGGACATCATTAGGTCTGTCCCATCTCCCATAAGTTATAGCCATGATTGCAACAAGCCTTGAGGGTCCCATAAAAAGATGAGGTCCCAGGGTATATGGGGGGCATGTTTGGGACCAGTAAACAAGGATGTGGGTCCTTTAATAAATGTTATTTTATGTCATAGAATTTAGATATAATTACTATTCTTTTCTTCTTTAGGTTACTTTATTCTCTTCCTACTGCTTTGAAATGTGCATGTTATTATTATTCAGGTAAGATGAAGCCAACAGAAGAGGAGAGGACTATCACTGAAAAGATAGTTTGTTACCATTCTTAAGAGGAGGCGGTAAGCCATGCCATGGTGGTGGGGAGGGGGGCACAAGGGAAAAATGTGAACAAAAGCCTTCATTGTGGTTTCCATGGGAAGAATTGGGCAAGGCAGGGTAAACATATTTAAGATTGGAAAATTTGAATAATTTGGGTATAGGAGTTATAATTATTCATCTGGTACCCAGCCCTGGGGTGACTATGGCAGGGGAATAGTGGCCTGGAGGGTTAGAACCCAATAGATAAAGGATGAGGTTGAGAGTATGGGGTCTAACTGGTTGGTTTGCATATGAAAGGTATGCTTCTAGATGAGCCCTTTACTCTCCCTAGGAATTGGCTATCTCTAAGAAGGGCTGTCTCTCCAGAGTTTCAAAGCCCCAGATATCAAAGCATTTCAGAAACACATGATTAATAGTCTTACAGACCTTGTTTTTTCTTAGACTATTCTCTGCACTTTTTGTTTGCTCTTTGGAGACTGGCAAAGATCCCTGCGTAAGCATATGATAAGTGATGTCTGCTACAGAAATAACATGACTTCCTCATTTTTATGAACTTTTTCTGGAACTTCGTAGGAGACATGAGATTTGTTTGATCTATAAATGGATTAATGGTGTGGTAATCTTTTATGTTTCCTCCTGGACAAACTCAAGAAGAGCTGTCACATTCCACATTTTCTATCACCAATGTATCAGGTTTATAATTCTGTTAAAACAGTTGTATCAGTTAGGATGTTTTAGGTGATAATTAAGAGAAAATTTATCTTAAAATGGCTTAAACAAAGAAATGATATTATTTCACTTAACAAGATACATTAAAGTAGAGAATTTAGTGCCTCAACCATATTATTAAGGACCCAGGTTCGTTCTGTCTCTCTGCTGTGCCATTTTTGGTGTATTATAATTGTCTTCAGCCTGGCTCCTCTCAAAGATGCAAAACAACTGGTTGCAGTTTCAGACCCATGTCTAGAAAACAACAAAACAACAAAAATGTCCAGAGTAAGAAGAGAGACTATTTCTGATTTGTAATTTCCTTTATTGAGTCTTTTTTGAAGAATCAAAGTTTGGTTTTTTAACTTTATTTTTTTTGGTCATTTTTCTGTTTCATTGATTTCAACTCTTACCTTTATTATTTCCTATGTTGTATTTAGAGTTTAATTTGTTCTTTCTTTCTAGCTTTTTAAGAATGTAGCTTAGATAATTGATTTTAAATCTTTCTCTTTTTCTAATATAAACATTTGAAACTGCCAATTTCCTTTTAAGCAACCATTTTAGGTGTATCCTATACATGTTAATATGTTTTATTTTCAATATCTTTCATTTGGAAATATTTTCTAATTTTTTGAGGATTTCTTCTTTGACTCATGGGTTATTTTGAAGTTTATGGCTTAATTTTCCAATATTGAGGATTTTTGAGATAACTTCTTAATGATATTTAGTTTAGTTCCACTTTTGTCAGAGAACATACTTGGTTTGATTTCAATGCTTTAAATTTATTGATACTTGTTTTAATGCACAGCATTTTGTCTATATTGAATGTTTCATGTATGCTTGAATAAAATTGTGCATTCTTAAGTTGTATACAGTATTCTATAAATGATAATTAGATTAGGCTGCTTGATAATGCTATTCAAATCTCAATATTCTTTAGTTTTTGGTCTACATTTTTTTTTATTAATTATTGAGATGCGAGTGCTAAGAAGTTTAATTATATTTGTGGATTTGTCTTCTTCTCTTTAATTCTGTTAGTTTTTGCATCATATATTTTGAAGATATATTATTAGGTACGTAAACATTAAGGGCCATTTTGTCTTCATGAAGAATTGACTCTATTATCATTATGAACTGTTTCTCTTTCTCTTTTTTTTCAGAGTCTTGCTCTGTTGCCCGGGCTGTAGTGTAGCAGCATAATCATAGCTCATTGCAGCCTCAAACTCCTGGGCTCAAGTGATCCTTTCACCTCAGCCTCCCAAGTAGCTAGTACTACAGGCACATGCCACCACGCCCAGCTAGTTTAAAAAATCTTTTGTAGAGAGGGAGTCTAACTATGTTGCTCAGGATGGTCTCAAACTCTTGGCCTGAAGCAATCCTCCCACCTCAACCTCCCAAAGTGCTGGGATTACAGAAGTGGGCCACAGTGCCTGGCCAATTATGTTTCTCTTTATTACCAGTAATATTTCTTTTTATTAATATCTAATTTTGTGTTATAAACATAGCTACTTTGTGTATCTTTTTCAATCTTTTCATTTTAACCTATCTGTGCCTTTATACTCAAAATGAATCTCTTATAAACAGCATATAGTTAGATCCCACTTTTTTTCTTAAAATTCAATCTGACAATCTTTGCCTTTGTATTACTATATTATAAGGTTTAATCCATAACATTTAATGAAATTGTTGATATGGTTGGCTTTAAGTTTATCAGATTGCTTTGTATTCTGTTTGTTGCATATGTCATTTCTTTTTATGCCTTTTCTTTGGGTAAATTATGTTTATGAAATATAAATTCAATTGCATCTCTCTAATTGGCTTTTTTGCCACATTTCTTTTTATTTTATTTAATTATTTTTATTTGTAGTTCTAGAAATTACAATGTGCACTTATAACTTACCCCAGTTAACTTTGAACCTATTTATATATAATATAATAACCTTAGTAAGTATGTTTGCATTTAAATACTTCCATCCTTTGTGCTATTATTTTCATACATTTTCTATTTCTACATGTTATAAATCCAATAATAATATAAAATAATAATATTACATCATTATTGTTTTTTGCTTTAAATAGTCAATTTCATTTTAAAGAAATTAAGCCGCAAAAAAATAATCTTTTATGCTTATCCACATATTTACTCTATTTAGTATACCTCATTTATTCATGTAAATTTTAGTTCCTTCTTGTATAATTTCCATTCAGCCTAAAGAACTTTCTTAAGCATTTTTTGTTGTATAGGTCTACTGACGATAAATTCTCTAGGGTTTTGTATGTCTGAAAATCTCTTCATTTTATATTCATTTTTGAAAGGCACTTTAGCTTGTTATAGAATTGTAGGTGGGGTTTTTTTGGTTGTTATTGTTATACTTTAAAGGTATCATTCCATTATATTTTAGCTTGCACTGTTTCTGACAAAGAGTCAGCAAGAATTCTTACAATCAATGCCCTGTACATAGTGCCTTTTTCTTTCTGGTAGCTTTTAGAAGCTTGTCTTGGCTTTTGGTATTCATCAATTTTACTATAATATATTTAGGTATTTTTGTTTTGTTTTGTTTTTTCTTGCTTGAGGTTTGTTGAGCTTCTTACATCCAACTTTTCTTTCTTTCTTTTTCTAATCAAAGTTGCAAAAAGTCATTTTTTCTTTACATTTCTGTTGTGGTTAAATCATTCTGTCACTTTCTTCTATAACTCCAATTACATGTATGTTTGACCACTTAATATTGTGCCACTGGTCACTTACTATCTCTTCCTTTTTTTTTCATTCTTTTGTGCATATATGTGCTTTAGTTTATTGTCCTGTCTTCTAGTTTAGTGATTGTTACTTCTTCAATGTCTAATCTCCTATTGAGCTCATCCAGTAAATTTTTATGCCAGATATTATATTTTTAAAATTTAGAATATTAATATCTTTAAATTTCCATGTATCTGTTGAGGTTCTCATCTGTTCATTTATTATATCCATTTTTTCATTTATTTTTTTCCCAAAGACTACTTGGAGGGCACAGTTTATTCATACACTTTTTTGTTGTTTTAGACTAGTTGCAAAGATAGTTCAGTGAGATCTAATATACCTGTCACTCATTTGTACCTATTGCTAACATCTTACATTACTATGATGTATTTGTCACAAGTAAGAAACCAATACTGTTTATGGACATTTTTTATTGTTATTAAGTAAAATCCACACTTTATTTGAATTTCAGTTTTTTTTTTAATCTGGTTCAGGATCTAAGATACTATATTGAATTTATTCTTCATGTTTCCTTTTCTTTCATGGTCTATGACAAATTATCTTGTCTGTGATAACACTGAAGGGTTGAAGGAGGTTGGGTATTTTGTAACAGGTTTCTCAATTTTGGTTTGTCTGATGTTTTTCTCATGGTTAGACAGGAGTTATGGGATTTTGGAAGAGGACAGCAAGGATTAAGTGCCCTTCTTATCATGTCTATCAGGGGTATATGCTGTAAGCATGACTTATTGCTGTTGATGTTGGTCTTTAGTTGGTTGAGATAGTGTGGGCCAGGATGCTGCACACTGAAGTTACTCTGGTTGCCTTTTCCAAACTCCAATCTTCAGAAGCATGTCACTAAGCACAGACAGCACTCAAGAAGTGGGTTGTCTTTTTATTTAAAAAATCCTCTAATATATTTGTAGCAATTGTTTTAACATTTTTGTGTCTTAATTCCAACATCTGCATGATCTCTTGGCCCATTTCCATTGTCTGTTTTTTCTTCCTGGTTATATTTTCCTGCTTCTTTGCATATCTAGTAATTTTTATTATTTGTTGGCATAAAGATTAATGGATGAATCTTTATCACCAGTAATACTTCTTTTATTAATATCTGTTTTTTTTGTTAGTAACTTAGTCTCTTTGTGTATAGTTTTCCATGCTTTCATTTTAACCTATCTGTGCCTTTATATTCAAAATGAGCCTCTTATAAACAGTATATGGTTAGGGCCAAAATAATAACAACATCATTTTGTTGTCTGACTTTAAAGAATGTTAAGTTTGATCTTGCAGGCAGTTAATTTACTGACAGATCAGCTTGATTCTTCTAAGTCTTGGCTTACGGCTTTGTTGAGATAGGTCTAGAGTAGCCCTACTCCTAAGGCATGGTCTTTCTGGATTTTCAACTATATGTTTTCTCTGTTCCCTCAGGTCTCCCCACTCTTTCTGGTCAGAACACCGATGTTTTCCAGAACTGTGCAACCTCCAGAATCTTCATTCCACTCATCATTCCTGTACTCAATCCCTGCCGTGCTTCATGCAGTCTCATCCTAGACATATGAAATGTATTTAGCCAATCACCTAAAGAAACGTATA
Source organism: Cheirogaleus medius (assembly GCA_008086735.1). Classification (NCBI taxonomy): domain Eukaryota; kingdom Metazoa; phylum Chordata; class Mammalia; order Primates; family Cheirogaleidae; genus Cheirogaleus; species Cheirogaleus medius. Next base: position 1,704,232 of record VBSM01000662.1, read on the forward strand.
TTCAGATTTCTGGTGGTTATTCTTTGGCAGTTCCCTCTTTTGCAGTTCCTCACTCACAAATTTCAGCTGCCTCAGCAGCCTAGAATTTATATCTGTTTTCTTTGCTAATGAAACTACTGCTTTCTGTTTGGGCTCTACTTCCCTGTACCATGGCTTGAAAATGACCTCCCTTATATAAAACTGAAGTGTCTGTAGCACTCACTCTTATTTTTCCTTCTCTCAAAGATCACAAACCTTCAGCATGAGCACTCTGAGGAATCTTTTCCTATCCATCTTTGTTTTAGCCACATTTCATATAATGCTTGCATATATTAATCAGTAAATACATTTTAAATGATTTGAATAAGTTAACTGAATAAACTCAAAAGTCATGACCATCTCATCTTTCAATTTTAGTTCACAAGAAGATGTAGAATAGGATCTCACCATAAAAAAAAAATAAGGTAAGGCATATGTTAAATAGTTTGATATAGCCATTACACAATGTGCACATATATCAAAAATAATGTTGTAAAATAAGAAAACAAAACCAACCAACAAAATCATATTGTACATCATAAATATATAGAATTTTTAATTTTTAGTAAAAATAAAAAAAGATAAAAAAAAAAAAGCTCCTTTTACTCATTCATGAGAAGGGTTTAGGTGGTAAGGTTGAAAATATGAGACCACAAATAGTTTACTTTTAGTATTATATCCTTATCTTAGATTCAGGAAAGTCCAAAGATAATTTTTCATTTCAGATAATATTTTATCTCAAATTTTAATTCAATTGAAGATTTCCTTAGTGAAGAAAAAGGATATTTTTGATTAATTAATTTCTAGCTAGGCTTAGTAACATTAACCTGTAGTTAGAAGCAAAACCAAATCAATTTATTTAGCATTTTAAGGGTGGGGGAGATTGGCCCTGTGATTGCCAACCGATTGTTTTAAACCAAAGGATGAAACTGAAGATTCCTGTTTTCCTGTTATATATGAGTGTTTTTAATCTTTATAGCAGTTTTTCCCCCTAGAAAAAGGCTTATATACAGATTTAATAAGAAAATATTTCTTTACTTAATCTTTATCTTCTTGGGGTTAAAATATCTTTATCACTCTGAAAATAGTTATTTCATTCCAAACACTATTATAATCATCTTCCTATGTAAATTTTTGTGTTGTCTTCTTAGCTTGCTAAGGATTTTATAAGCTGGAGAGGTTTCTGACCTAAAGGAGTACTAGATTCTTCTTTGCATGCTGATGGGCCATGTTGAACCCTGTATATCGTCACTAATCAATGGTTCTAAGACTCAGAGAAGGAGGTGGTCACTATAGTCTGCAGTTATTAGAGTCATTGCCAAAAATTACCTATTTCTGAAGACATTTTGCACATTCACTTATGTGTTCATTTATATAAACAAACATTTCTGAATTCTTGCTGTGTGTATGGCATATGCTAGCCCGGGGTTCCTACACCTACAGCATTAGCCTCACTTAGGAACTTATTAGAAGGAAAATTTTGGGGCCTCATACCAGACCTACTGAATCAGAAACTTTGAGGGTGGAGCTAGAAATCTGTTTTAATGAGCTGTTTAGGTAGCTCTGAGGTAACTCAAGGTGTCCAAAGGGCTATCAGAATTTATTATGCAAAATGAGAATCTCAGGTTCCTGAAGTTAAATATCTCCCTAGCTCAAGGTCTCATACTAGTTAGCAGCAGAGTTAAGACAGTCTTCTGAAGGCCAATCCAGGAGTCAGTCTACCACATCATATTGATTAACCACCTCTTGCCCTTCCTTCTATTCCTCGTTCCTAACTTAAAACCTGTACGTACTTAGGTCGATGTTGCATTGATCCTCAAAACCTGCCTCTGGGCAACTGGTGGAGAAGCAAAGGCAGACGGTAGTTACCAGGCTTCTGAGGAATCCTTTCCCCTTCTCCAGTCAGGTACTTGGCCTGTTAGTAAGCCAGCTAGTCAGTCAGTCAGCGTTTATCCCCACTGTGTGCAGGGCACAAAAAGCATATTGCACTTCAGGTGGCCTAGGACTGGGTGCATGAGAAAGAGAGGAAACAATTCCTGCCCTTGAAAAATTCATACACATACTCACGTACACACATTTTGAAAATACAGAAGAACAGGTCTGATGCATGACGATAGCAAGGGCAAGATAATAGCTACAAATAAATCGAGTATTGCTGGGCGATCTCAAATCCTAATGCCAGTGCTGGGAGCATGCGGGTTCATCACCCCCACTAATTCACTGGGCAATTTCTGCCTCATTTCGTTAGACAGAGGAGATTGTTACCAGAAAGCCAGAAAGGAAGCGCCATCTGGGACTGTGTGTGCTTCCAGACAGATGGCTGACTCTTCCAGTCCTGTTTTATTTCTGGCTGCGGATCACACACCCCACAGCTATACTGTAAAAATGGGATGTGACGGGACATGGGATGTTGTCAGAGTGTTTTTTTTTTTTTCTTCTCATTTTTTTTTTTTTTTTGAAACTTGTGGTAAAAATAAAACTTAATGACAATCTTCTTTTTTGACTGTTGTTCAAATTAAGCCCTTGGTTGGCCAAGTAAAGGGCTAATAGGCCCCCAGAATTGGAGATGATATGCAGGGACTTGGCAGGAAGCCAAGCTAACTTTGAGGCTGCTGCTTTGTGGATACCCTTTGTTAGAGTGTGCACATGTGTGTGTGTGTGTGTGTGTGTGTACCTTGGGATGGCTGAGAACTATGACACAGCAGTACAAAGTAGTCCGACCAGACTGGGATGCTTCACTCTCATCTATTTTTTTCCTGTCTTCTTCCCATCCCTGGGCTGCTCCCACCCCAACTCTAACTTCCTGCAGGCCAGACAGGGCCTCGATGCTGCCATGGGCATGGTGGTCACAGTCTATCTGCTTTTGGCCTACTTGGGGGCCTGGGCTTTAGCGTCTGGGATTGGAACATTTGCCTGGGAAGGTCATATAAATGAGGAGTCCCCACTTCCAAGAGTTGTGAGGGTTAGAGCAATTACTCAATCTAGCTCCATAGTATAAGACATCAGCTTGTTCAATAAATATTTATTGAGTGACTATTGATTAAGTATTACATTGTAGGGATGTAAAGAAGTAAAAGATGATCCCTAAAGCCAAGAAAATGTACCGGAAAAAGCCTTGACACTAAATTCTGACTTATTGGCATTGTGATTTGGGACAAATGACTGAATTCATCTAGCTCTCAATTCTTCATCTGTAAAAGCATTCAGTATTGCTACTGCCCTTTCTCCACCACTGCCCCAAGGCTTATCTCCCATCTGTAACCCTTCAGCGATGCTCGGACTTTGGGGTACATACCAATAGCATGAGAAGTGCTTTAAAATACACATTCCTAGGCTCAGAAAACTTAATGTAGTACATCTGAGGTGGGATCCAGAAACCTGCAATTTTAGAATGTAGTGGTGTACTCCTAAAGCAGCTCATCAGTGGGCCATTCTTTGATAAACTCTAACACTTTTTCCAGCTTTCTGCACCCAGGTTTAGTCAATATCTTTAACTTTCTCTGAGCTTTCATAGCATTTTATTTAAATCTTCTAAACACTACTTGTTATGGACTTACTGGCATTATAATAGGGAGTAGAAGAAAGGGTTAAATCTTTAGAACCATTTCTTAACTTGTTTATTCAACAACTATTTATTAAGCACCTACTATATGCAGTCAATAAGCAAAACAGAATCACTGTGGCATTTACATCCTAGTGGATTGAGACAGAAGTGCCTAAAAAAATCACTAAAATAATAAGTAAATAATAAGGTATGTTAGAAAGTGCTAAGAGGCATGAAGAAATGAACCAACAAGCATAAAACAAAAAGCAGGACAGGGTAAAAGGATCAGGAATGTTGGGGTGAGGGGAAGGTTGCAGTTTTAAATAGGGTTTACATATTACTTGTACCCACTAAAAGTTTTATTTAGCCTTGAGTGAGTCTCTTAACCACTTAAAGCCTCTATTCTCCATCTGTAAACTGGGAATGAAAAATCCCAACCTGCAGAGCTGAATATGGCATTGGCTGTATCATGCAATTAGGAAACACATCTTCCTTATCTGTATCCCCCTCTATAAGCTACTAGGGGGGGGTGTACTCATCTTGCTATCCCAAGCTTTTAACAGTACCTAGCATGTGGGGGGCACTTAGTAAATGCCAGTGGTTGAGGTAACTAATTACCAAATACTGAGGGAGGAATATATACAAAGGTGAGGCCTTGAAACTCACAGCATGGGTCTTTACAAGGGGGATTCACTCTCTGAAAGAAGGTTAGATGTTGGTATAGTCATTACCACATTGTGCTTTTGAGTTACTGTCAGAGTCAGACAATCTCTATGGATCTGAATGGGAAATTCCCATGAGGTTTTCAGGAATGACAGCAGGTCCCTACCCTTTCCCTCCATTTTCTAGCAGACTGACTCCCAAATATCAAAGCCTGGACAACAGATGGCCCGCTGCCCCTCTGGGCTATTCTAAACCAGCCTGGTACCTGGTACACAAAGTAGGGCTGAAAAAGCCATATTCTTTTCTGAAATACTTTTTCTGAATTCTAAAGACACCATTAATTATAGGATGTACCATCAACATACTATTATATTTCCTTTTTGAGGAAAAAAATGCTTCTCAGTTAAAGATGCACATTAATGGAAAATACATTTCAAATTTAGAAACATTAGATTGTGGGTAAAATGTACAGCTAGGAAGGGGGAGACTTGAGTAATAGAAACCATATGTCCCATGTCCTTGGGCCCCGGCATGCTCAGCAAAGGCAGTGGCGCTCAGCTCTCCCCTTCTGCCTGGCCCTCACCTTCTCCTCCGCTGAGCTTCTGGGTCTCAGCCCTTTCTCTGTTGACATGGGACCTGTAGTCCCTTCTCATAAAAAGGGGGATGAGGATACAAAAGGGGCTGGCAGATGCTTTAATACTTGCAAGGTGTTTAAGAAATAATTATAACGATGATGGCTAACAATTGTTGAACTCTCATGTACAAGGCCCTATTCTAAGAACTTTATGTGGATGACACCACAATCCTGTGAGGTGGGCACAGTTTTCATACCCACTCTACTGTTGGGGAAATTGAGGTTTGTAAAGGTTAAATAACTTACATAAATACAAATCAGAAGTGGAGTTGGGAATACCCGTATCTAGCTGACTCCAAAGTCTGGAGCTTATCTATTACACTGTGCTTGTACTTTATAAAATCTCACCTTTATTCAAATAGTAGTTTGAGTAAAATTAATGGGGATGATATGGAATAGGATGGGAGGGTTATTAGAGCAATCTCTGCAGTGAATTACACTGCTGACAATAGAAAGGTAGAAGGAGTAGGTGAACCTCTCTTTGCTCTCCAAGTTTATTCAACGTAGAAGGCAGATCACATTAGGGATTTCCTCATTCAAGGCCACTGGGCTGGCATCTGTTCCCCAGGTGTTATCCTTGGGCTGTGGTCAGTGGCCTTACTCGACTAAGCCAAGCCTAGCACCAAGGACCATATGATTTCTGTGTCCTTTGATGCGGGTTCACGCACTGATAAGGCAAGCTGGAGGGAATCAGAAAACTCAGTCGGGGAAAAGATCAAGGCCTGCATTAAGAAGGAAAGAAATGTCAGTCACTCTGATAGGGAAATAGATTTTCGTGTTTCATTGCACAAGCACGCACAGATGCACTCAAAGCCTGCCACGTTTCAAAGCAGCCTTCAATGCCCTGGTGCTTGCTTGGAGGGAGAGAGATCTGAAGCCTCTAAAAAGGGTGCAGGTATAGAGCAATTCACACAGGACAGAGCCAACAACCCTCTCCCACCTTCTTTCTTCATCTCCCCTCCTCCCGCCCGCCCGCCTGTGCTTAGTGGAGGTGCTGAGGAGGTATGTGTGAGTGTGCATGTGTGCACATTTAAATCCAAACTTAAAAGGATGGGAAAAACTGGCAGCTTTGGACCAAAGCAGCAACGATTCATAATGAATGGAGGAGCCGTCATGAAAGAGCTGGGGCACTTTCAGTAAAGCAAACCTCCCCGAGGAAGACAGCTCTGTGGATGCTGTTGAGGATGGCAGCTTAAAAGGCCCTTCATTTCAGAGACAGGAAAGAGGCAAAGCAAGGATTTGATATACAACACAAGTTTTTTTCTCTCTTTTTTCTTCCTTTCCCTTCTTCTTCTTCTTCCTCTGAATCCCATCTTGGCTGAGCCACGGGAAAACTAAATTAGAAAAACCTGCAGAGCATTCAGAGTCCAAATGAAGCACACAGCCAATTTATCACAACAGAGCTCAGTTATCTAATAAGCCCCGTATGTAATAAATGTGCTAAGTGCCCACCTTTAACTTCAGCACACACAGCAGCGGCCAGTGGCGGGAGATGGCAGAGTCCCTGACGAGGGGATGATGTCAGACCCAGCCTGAAGCACTCAGCATCTGGCTTACATCACTGGCTCTTCAGGGTGCTGAGCCAAGGTAGATGATGTTGAGGTCTCAGAAGGCAAAGTAAACCATCACCAAACATGTAGAATTGGAGCAGATGGCTGTTTATAGGTAGTTTTGTTGGCCGAGCAATTATCATGAAAGCAGAGTTGGAGAAACTGGAATGACAACAGGTTTCTTTCTAACCTTTTTGTTTTGGAAAACAGGTGTTTTCAGGAGGAAGAACCTTCATCAGCACACTTTTCCTATCCAAAAGTGAAGACAGGAGATCTTAGAGATTATGTAATTAGACTATTTTTCTTCCTAGCCAATAGTAGAGGGAAAAGATATCCTCTGATAATGCCAAAGCAGTGAACAGGTAGGACGTGGTACTCTTAGTTTACCCCTAGGTAACCTTGGGACACCAGGGTTACAGACTAGAAATGACAAAGCCTTGGGGGTCTAAACAAGATAATCAGGTTGTAGGTCAGTCTCTCGTTTATAAGGATAGCTGGACACATAGGGTGTCTCTAGGGTCCTCTTAATAATTAGATGGTCTTGGCAGAGCTCGACAAGGTCTACCCCTAGATCTTTAGGTAGAAGTGTATTTGAAACATAAAGGGTAGTTCCCTTGGAACAGTAGTTTTCAACTTCAATTGTATAGTAGAATCACCTGGAGAGTTTTAAAAAATACTGATGCCTGTGTCCAATTCTAAGAGATATTGATTTATTTTTAAGGTACCGGTTTAATTGGTTGGAGTTTTGTAAGGCTCAGGGTGAGTATATTTAAAAACTCCACAGATGATTCTAATATGCCATTTAGTTTGACAGCCACTGTGGCAGAGTGAAAATTAGGTCAGGGTTCACAGAAACAGGAAGTCCTGGAAATCCCAAAAGTTTTGAAATTGACCCATGGGAAGCAGGAATTAGGCTAAAAACTACTGTCATGTTTATAGGTTAAAAAGTGATAGAATATTGACAATTTCATATGGTTTGGACCAATAGATTAGGGTTGCGGGGAGTTCTCAGTCTAATAGTGTCCCCTAGAGTCTGTGCTTGGTTCCTTGTCTTGCCCAGTTGCTTTTCTGTATTTCTTTTTTTTAATCTAACATGATTTATAATCTGCACATATCTTGAATGGACTTGCGATGCTTACGGTAATAAAAAAAATCACACACACACATATATAATATATATTTGGAAATGGTCAGAAAACATTAGAAAAAGGATAATGTTATTAAAATTAACAATTAAGGATGAGATATTAATATTAATAAGCACTCAGTATAACTTTTGAGCTTCTAAAAGCAAAAGTGAAATTTATTCTCACTCTCTTTAAAGACAATGCAGATTTATTTTTAGGGACAGCACCAAATTCTGGATTGAATCTATTGCATAGATTCTAATAACAAAAGCCTTGAGTACAAAGTAGACAAATGTTGTTTTTGTTGAAGTTGCAGTGATGATTTCGAGGCTGTTGTATGGAGTCATGGTTCAGTGAAATGATTTTTATGCCAAATAGCCTCCCAGAATTCAGTAAGGCCTGCACCCCTGTGAAAAGCAGTGAAGGTATAATGCCCCTGGGAAATGGGTGCATTCTAAACTACTAAACCTCAAGTTGGCATGCTCTCCTTTCTGCCTGTGTGAAATTGAATTGCTGTTAACATCATCATGAGTAGTTCTTGTGCTTACTTTTTTTTTTTTTTAAGTGGGACTAGGTTTGTGATCATACTCTACCTATTTTTTTCCTTGTCCTTCTTGTGATCAACTGTGTATATTTGTGAGACTGATTGGTGGGATTTGGGTGCAATTTGGGTCATAGAAAGCCCTTTCCCCCCAATTTGATTGGGATCAGTTGGAGATAATTTATTCATTCATCACACTTTTATCACAGATTATGTGCCCATAACTGCACTGATCATTGAAATCTCAAATCCCTGTCAGCATGGAACTCAGAGACAACTGAAACAAGATACTTGGCAATACCCTGGGATAAGTATAATGGAAGCATGGAAAAGACAGACCAGACAAAAAGAGAAGGAAATTCACCATCAGGAGAGACAGATAAGGCTTCCTAGGCCAGAAGGTATCAGGGCCAGGTTTGCAAAGATGAGTCAAGATTTTCATATGGTCAGTAGGGAAAGGCATTATGGGTGGAGGCACCGCCTGGCCAGATGCCTGGTGGCTTTGGGGAGTGACAGGCAGCTCACTGCAACAGGAGCTTGAAGAGAAGATGGCATAGGTAGCTAGGGTACATAGACAGGCAGGAAAATAGAGAAAAATTGTGTTCTAGTGCAATTTTGCATGTAATCTTTATTCATTCCACAAATATTTGAGTGCCAAGTATATGCCAAGCTTGGGGGGGTTGGTGAACCAACCATAGTTCTGCGTCTATTTTTATAAGTTTTAAACATTTGCAATGCTGTTGTCATTTCTTTCCACTCTGAGCTAAGTTTAACCCAATTCCATCCTTCAGGGTGTTTCGAGCAGGTCCCATATGGATGGAGGCAACTCTCTGCTATGAGAAATCCACCCCCTAACCCCCACCCAGTTCCCATGAGCCACCAGAAAGATAAAGAAAGGAAAAGCAACATTGATTATTTTTTATGTAAATCTTCTGTCTGATTTTTTTTTTCGAGGCCCCCGGAGTCTGCACTAATTCGTATGGGGTGTTTGGGTCAATTCAATCCTTACAAATCTGTGTATTGTTGAAACTGGTGAAGACTATTGTTTGTCACTCAGATTCAGGCAGGGTGATAAGAGAAAGCAAAGAAGGAAGGAGATGGATGGGCCTGACGTTGCATTTACACCGGAGAAAACTAAAAATAGACCTGAAACAATCCCCAGGGTAGGAGCTGACTCCTCAACTGCAGGACCTACCCCAGCTGCCTGTCCCAATCCTCCCCAAATGGGCTGTGCTCTGTTACCACCTCAGTGGGGCACTGTTTGAAACCCGCTGTGAGGCTGGGATAGCAGGAACATTCCCTGCATCCCACGGGATCTGGTTCCCTTTGTTGCCTACGCTTCTCTCTACAGCACTCTGAGTAGATGGCATTGTAATCATGGTCATAAGTATTATTAATGATAGCAGCTATGACAATGAGCTGAGCCCAAGTCTCTGGCTTTGATGTCAACAGAGAAAAGGGAGGTTTTCATTTGTTTCAAATGGAAACAGATGCATATAGGCAGAGCTAGCAATAAGCAGAACAGTAGGGATGGCGGTTTTAGTGTTTGTCCTCCTACCTGCCCTGCCAAGCTTCTCTGTTAGGCAGACCTTTCTGCCTGCGACTAGCAGGGAGCTTGCTCTTCTCTGGTGTCTCCTTTCCTCAATATTGGGGCTCTTCCTGCTTTTACCTGAGAATGGTTTCATTAATGAGAGAATGATAAGGGAAGGTGTCACATCAGTTTTCGAGCTGTGCCCCCTCAGATAGTGTCACTGTCTTTGTTCAAACCAGGGTTGATTTTAGAAGTGGAGAAAAATGTGCTTACTCACCAATATCTCTGCCTTAAGCCTAAAACTTGCAGTAAGGGAGCTGCCCATCGATTCAGCTCAAGCCAATCCAACGCATAATTACTGAATGTGTCTGTTATTAGCATGTGTAAAACACTGTGCTAGGTGGACAACCTTACATGCAGCCAGGATTGTGCTAATTTGAAATACTCGGTGAGGTTTACTTTTTGCCTTGTTTGGATCTTGAAAGATGTTGTCTACATGATGGATTCAAGATGTGTTCGACATGGTTGTTGCTTTTAAGCAGTTCACTGTCAAGGTGGGGGAGTTGTGAGTGAGCTGGGCACCTGCCCTGGGAAAGAGGAGTGTGAGTAACAGTGCCACTCACCCTGGCTCACTGGCTTGCTTTTCCTCTGGCCTTTTCTTCTACCCAACCTCTGGCCGCCAGGGGCTCACTCTCAGCAAGCTCTATTACCCACCTCAACCAGCTGCTCTCTGCTCCCCACCGCTGCTTCTTTCAATTCTTCAGTGCCTGCATCTCCTCCTTCTCAAGCTTTCCAGATTCCAGGCTACCCCCATGTCGCCTAAATCATTCCTTGCCCCTACTCATATACTGCTTTGGCTTCCTTGGCTCACCGTGTCTGTTGTGAGTTCAGAGTGTGGATCCAGTATTGAGCGTCTCAACGTGTGGTACCTACTTCTTTCCCCACCTCTTCTTCACTCATCTCTGCTTCCTGATTTCTTCTGTTCCCTGTTCTTCAGTTTTTATGCTATTTCTGAACAAGTCCTTATTACAGTGGCTACTTTTGTTCCCTATGATCTGATAGATCTGAGTCACTGAACTAAACTATAATCCATCTTCATTTCCTCTCTAGGGGTCCCACTCTCTGCACTCTGGAGTTAGGCTGCCTGGGTTGAATCCTGCATGACCTTGGGCAAATTACTTAATCTTTGTGTCTTCACTTCTTCTTCTGTAAAATAGAGAGAATAATAGTTCATATCCAACAGCAGAGTATCCTTGTGGGGATTTAATGAGCTAATACATGTAGAGCACTTTAACAATGCTCGGCATAAACATATATGCAGCTCTTATTACCTATCGAGGGAGATATTGTTAGGCCAGGAGGGATCCTAGGACCCTGTGTGCCTCATAGCTCCACATTTTAATCCTTCGTGTCTGTGACTAAGAGCATAAAACCCAGGGTGGTAAATGCAATGTTGGGCTCCTGTGGTTTCAGACTTTTTTCTGGAGGTTTATGGCAGTACCAGAGTTGGTTGGGAAGGGATTAGAACTCTATTGTCACTTACTGTTTATCACACTTCTATGTAAATTCTTGCAGGATAAAAAAACACTTGGTAATTATACTTGGCTGGTTTAGGAGAACAATTTTCTTCATACAAAATAATACCCTGACCTTGAAGAAAGATGTTATTAGGCATTTACCCTCACAAGTGACATGTAGTTTTATCTGCAGAGGCAGTAATAGATTAAAACATTAAAGTCCATGCAGGCAGAAAGATAGAGGGCCCAAATACAGTTTAAAATATTATTTAAATTTAATGTTGTGTTTATATAGTTAATTTCTTTTTATTAGCTACCAACATATTTAATGTAAAATAATTAGAATCTCAAGATTAAAACAAAAATGGCCACAATTTTAGTTAAACTGCATAATGAGAGGCAGCCCGGTGTAGTGGTGAGAGTCTCCTGAAGTTGGGGACCAGAGGTACCGCTCCTAACTCACGGACCCTTAAGGAAGTCTCCCTTGTTTGAGCCCAAACCATGAACTTCAATGGTAAAAAGAGAGAAACTTCACTTCAGTGGGTTCCATTTGTTTTTTTACATAATAGAATCCCTTTGTTCTTTTTTTTTCCTAAAAGAAATCTTATGTAGAGTCCTAATATAGAAAAGAGAGTAAAATTGGCCTCTGTCTACTCCCTTTTCGCTGCACCAGCTAAGCCCCTCACTGGTGCTCTCCCTCCCACTGAAGGCCCTAGGTGCCACAGAACACAGAACTCCACAGAACATACCGTGAAGACTTGCCTAGGGGTTCTCAATGTTTCCTTCTAGCGATAAAATTCTATGATTCTGATTTTCGTATGTCCCCGTCCTACATTTCAAAGCCTTGTTCCCCTTTTGTATTTTATTCAAGATTATATTTTTTAAAAAACGTCCATGGAGATGGATTAAATAAAAAGAAGAATAGAGAATAAGAAGGAATCTTTTATCACCTGAATAGAGTGCCTCTTGCGTCCCACCCCTCCTCTCTCATCTCATTTCTAATTCTTCCTGTCCAAAGCTCCAGTTGGAATTTGTGAACCCAGACGTCGATGGAGCTGCTACCATTACGATGGTTTTGACTTAGACAATTGACAAGTTCTTCTTCCTTCAGTGTCCTACTCAGCTTCTGCTCCCCAACTCCAGACTTCCATCCTTGGTGAACAGCCTGGTCACTCTTGAGCGACTCATACTCTGGTGCCTAAGGCTATTGGGCCAGAGGAACTTGTTATTAGTAACTTCTTTTCCTATTTCCTTGAATGCCAGGCCTGGCTAAAATCTGATGTTGGCATTACATGTTGAAGAATAATCAATCTTCAATTAAATTGACTGTGAATATATACGAAAGGGACTTGGTGTGGTGCTTCACTTATGAAAGATTATTAATAAATGTTAGCTCTCTCCTTCCCTTCTTTTCTATGTTTTTCTTCCCTTTGGACCTATCCAGAGCAACTATAACCACAGGTAAGGCCTATACGATATCAGTAAAGGAGTTAGGTGGCTATAAATCCTTTTAAGACTTCCTTTAGCCACTGCCTAAACTATCTGATAATCTCTGTAAAGCCTTTTCTAAAAGCAGAGTGAGATGTACCCATTGCAGGCATCCATGTAAACAAGATTTGTCAAATGGTTAAATGTATAATATCAAACCAGTTTCTTATCACTTTCTCTGCATCCAGTGCCATATTAGTTCTTTCTTTAAAACTATCTTTTAAGATGATAATTTCTTATTTAGTTCATATAAAGGAGAGAACATTCTTAGTACCAAATAACAGAATTGCCATTTCAAAATTGTATCCATTATAAACTCTTATTTCAATTGCTTTTAACAATCTGCAAATTTGCCCCTTGGGACTACTCAACTATTGTGCTCAATTGCCCAAATATGGATTTGGAAGAGGAAAAAATGGGGCATTGGGATGCATACAGGAAAATATTCTCATGACTACATTCGGCATTTGAGTACTAAGAGTGCTGGTAGAAAACCATGGCTGGGTTTTAAAATACCCAGTCTTATAATTGCACTGGTTCACAGTGAGTAGTATGTTGTATTGCCCCATACAATGCTATTCGATGAATAGGAAAAGTGTCTGTTTCTCTGAGAGGTTCTACCCCTAGCCAGGGAACTAGACATGGCAAGTAAAGATTGGGCTGGATTTCAGCTTGCACACACTCAACTGCAGAGACTCTCGTGTAGGCTCTTGGGTAAGGCTGTTCTGATCAATAATCTGTAACTGTTCAAAAGAAGGACGTGAGGCGAGAACAGACTGAAGCTTTAATAATTTAATCTCTCCCACCATGTCCAAGGCTGTGGCTCTCTCCTCCCCATTCTGTGACCAGGATATCTCAGGCAGCCTAATCTGCCAGGTAATTTTTCTAGTTTCTGTCTCTTGATCTCAACTTTCATACTTTTTTAATGGGTTCCACTGGGTTCTATCCTTTGGGTCATCTCAGAACTTCCTCTTGGTCCATCCACTGCTATTAAAAACATCTCTGGTTAGTTGCATATTTGTTTTACTATTTCATGAAAATATCAAAATTATCAGTTTATTTTATAAGAAACATGGTAATTACAGAAAAATCAGAAAGTATGTATCATAAACATAAATAAGATAAAAGTCACCTATAATGTTATTAATAGGCAAAAACTTAGTGTTAATAGTTTGGTATATACCCTTGTCACCTTCTTATATTTATATTTGAATGTAGGAATTATAATGTTTATATATTTTCCAACAGAACTGTCTCTCTTTTTAAAATTTGGCTTCACCTCAGAAGGCTTTCTTTCGGATACAATATGAACCCAGGTTAGTTTTTCAAACATGGAACATTATAAAAGAAGAAATTATCTATTCTCCTTCACAAATTGTTTCAGCAAATTTTGCTGTATTTTCAAACCTGTGATCTATATCTACCAAAGTATGGTTCATGCTTTAAAAATGGTGCAGCAATTCCTCTGGCTTTATGAAACGAAACCTGTTCTCCCAAGGCTAGAATGGATCCAAGGGCCAGAGGTGCAAATAGGGAAGCACTGTGCACACACACCCAAACCCTTGCTATTTTCCCTTCGGGTGTGTTTTGGCTATAGGTGCACCCATTGGCTTTCATTTCACACCAGCTGGATCAATACCCAGCTTTTGCCTGCATCATATTGAGTCTTATGCTTAGAACCCTGCGATATTGATTCCAACAGCTGCTTCAGTGGGAAATTTGGGAAGCACTGATTTGATGTCTGAAAAGTAAGAAAGTAGGGCATTGCTTTACTGAATTGATTTCATTTCTGGCGGTTTATGTTTTAATAATTGCCTATGTCCAGTCTGCTCTCATTACTTGTAGCTTAAAAAACCCAACAGTAGCAGGAATGTGTATCTGTTGGATCACTGTAGTGCCTTTAGAAATAAGCTCAGAATGTTTTCTATTAGGGACTTTATCTTAACAGCTGCAATACAGTTTTCTTGTTTAAACCTTAGACTAAATAAATAAATAAATAGCGAGAAAAACAAAAAAAAAACCCCAAAAATGCCAATTACTTCAGAGAACATGAATTTTTCATTGTGCTTCAACAATTCTTCTGAAAACTTGATGCTAGATAAAAAAATAAGTGTTTGTGCATATTTATGTACACACACGCACATTTACAATATGTTTTCCTAAAGAATTAGAGACAGAAAGAGAGGGAAGAAAGGAAAAAAGGAGATAGAGAGAAAACTGTGCCATGGTGATAATTTAGGGTTACAATGATTTTTTAAATTATTAAAAATCAGTTCCTTAAGACACATAATTATATTAGATAAATACATTTTGTCAACTGTCTTCACAGTTCCCAGAGAAGGCAAAGTGTGTGTGTGGTGGTGGTGGAGAAATGGGAGAATGTTGGTCTTCTAAACCCAATTAAAATTTAACACTTGTCTCTTTTTATCTGACATCCTCATTTGGGGGGAAAGAGTGAGGAAATACAATGCACAGATGCTCTTTACAAAATAAAGATATTTCCTTCCTTCTGTAACTTGGGTTTGCCGCAGCTGCTAATAGCTCACACAAAGGCACTTGGGATGCGCTTTTAGACTGTAGTGTTCTGAGATCCCCATGAAAAAAGCTCCTTACTAGTTTATTTATATTTATTTTTTTTCTAAGGATATGTTCTGGATGCTGGCAAATTGGTCTGCTTCTTAAGATTCATGTTGGTGCTTCTCTGATGGCCTCTATTACCCAATTTAAATACACAATAGTCACAAGGTTTGAACACACCATGTTAATCCAGCATTGGAGATCTCTGCTTGGCTGTTTGTTAAAAGAAAATTGTACCTGTTATGAACTAGAAAGGGGCACAGAGTTGCTGTTAACTGCTTTACCAAATTGATTCTGACTCACTCATTTCGAAATGAAAATTGAAATGCTTTTGCCTTTTTTTGGTGGGGAATTTGCTTTACTTAGCTCTAAGTGGGTATCATTTCTTGTGATTACAGAAAAATGCATCATAACTTTTGATTACGCTGCTATTAAGGATGCATGGTAGCAATTGCTAGCACTCATAAAGTACTGCTGGTGGGTTCTACATAACTCATTTTTATTTGGAACTGAGTAGAGGAGGAGGGTATGGATAAAGTTACTCAAATCTTGACTTGGGTAATGGACTCAGTCACCTGGGAACAGAAGGGACTGGAAGAGAAAAGGTTTTGTCAATGGATTTCCTGTCCTCTTTAACCCCAGTCGCAGCTGTCACCCACTCCTTCCCCAGCAAAAAAGAGTCAATGCATCAGCCATTCCTACATTTATTTGTTCCTTTAATAAAAATGTACAGAAGCATGCTATGTACAAAATACTGGCTGGATATGGTGGGGTCAAATGAAGGAATATACCTGTTTTGAAGGAGTTTATAATGCAGGATTAAAGGCACCTACATAATAATTTATATGTCACGTAAGTTAAAAGTAAATTGGATGAAAGGTAGAAAGGATGACAAGTGGCTATATTTTAAGAATTTCTGTCTTCCCATCAGATTGTTAATATCTTGAAGGCAAGGATCATGCCTGTCTTGTTTCCTGTAGTATCCTGAGCACACAGCCTAGAATAATAGTAAGCACTCAATAAACAGCCATTGAATGAATGAATGAATGAATGAATGAATAGCATGCAGTGGTATGCTGGTCCTAGCTTACACCTGCATGCAAGAGCCAATTGTGCAGGTTTCTTCCCAACTCTGTGTTCAGTGATATCATGTTGATAGCTTGGAATTGGTCATGGTTGAAGTATTTGCACCACAGAAATTGGACAATATGACAAATCAATACTTTTTTCCCTAATAGTGGTTATTAAACATTTACCACGACACCACTGCCACTTTTATTCATGCATATCTTGAGAGAGAGAGAATGAATAGGAAGCATGAGAAAGAATTAAATGAATATTTGCTCTTACAAATCTCAATTCTAATATAACCACCTTGTGAGATAGACTGGCCACTAGAAAGCCTCCTTTTGCCTTGGCTGGAGGCAAGCTAAAACATTTCATTTGCCCGAGACCTGCAATGCTTACCTCTTCAATGGCAGAAAGTGGAGTCTATAAAATTTTTAAAGAAGAAGAGTAAATCAGACAACATTTCTCTGTTCTGTGCTCACCTATCATGTATCTAATGTCTTTCCAGGGGCAGCCTCAAGCTGCTTCCAGCCATGCCAATGTGAGAGAATAAAACCTACAGCAATCTAGCCCTTTATGGGCTGAGCGTTGGAACATGTTGGATTATCACTGTGAGTTCTTTAACCTCAGCATTGTGGCCGAATAAAAAGTCCTTATCTCAATCTAATGTAACCATCATATGAGGAGCAGTTGAAAAAGGTGGAGAAAGAAAAGAAAGAAAGCAGTCATTCTGTGTGGAGAGTAGGGTGTGAGCAGCGGCACAGAGGTGGAAAGGCCCACAAGGTGGCCAGTGAGTAGCTTCCCATCTGCAGGGATGGACAGGGACGGATCTTGAAGGCAAGGCCAAGGAGTCTTGTCTTTGATTGGCAACAGGGAGTCCAGGAGAGGCTGCTGATTATTTTGGTAAGATAACTATCAGTGGTGTGCAAGCAAGGTGGTTTAGACAGAGTACAGAGAGACTGGAGGCAAGGTGACCAGTGTCTTATCCAGCTTAAAGATACCAAGGGTCTGAATTAGGATGATGGCAGTAGAGTTGGAAACATATAAAATGTATTTTAGGGTGAAAAGCTCACTTGAAAACATATTCAATATGGGAGGTGAGGGAGAGCTGTGGGAGAAACCAGGTTTTAAAACTGGTTGACTAGGGAAACAGTTTTTCGACAAACAAAAACACAATAAAAAAGGAAACTCCTAAGATGAACCTCATGGCACATACTGTAGTCAGCATCTATTTCGACCTCCTTTCTTCTTTCCCTTGTCATCACAGATGGAAAGCTAAAACCTCACCTCCCCAGAGTGCCTTGCTGTGTGATAGATTGGTCATGTGATGGAGTGGCCATGTGACAGGGTACTGGCCAATGAAACATCAACGGAAGTCTGTTGTGATTTCTGGGTAAAGCTTTTGTTTTCCTGATAGAGGTGCCATCTCTCCAGTTTCTGTCCTTACTTCATCCCCTACCTGGAAAGCAGATATGGTGGTCAGAACTGTAGTTAGCATCCTGGGGTCATGAAGAAAAGGCCAAGAGTATTTCAGAGACCTGAGCTTTGGTGTCTCTGACGTCTAAACTAAAGCCAGCACTGTCTCCCTCTGGATTTTTTTGTTGCTGAAAAAGAAAACAAAAACACAAACACAGCATTTTGTGTTACGCCCAGTTAGGTTTCTTATTACTTGTAATTGAAAGCAATGTTGTAATTAATACAACTGGTAACAATAGTGAGTTTTGATTTTGGCACATTAAATTTGAGAGTAATCACAGAATATCCAGGTAGAAAATCTCAGCAAAGATTTGAAAATTGCAACCTAGCTTCACATAAAAATTACATAGAAAGTTAAAAAAAAAAAAGCCTGGACTTACCCCTGGCTAATTGAGTCAGAATCTCTAAGTGGTGAAGCCCAAGTAACTCTGATGTTTAGGCAGGGTTGAGAATCACTGGTCTTGAGCAGACAGCTCCTAGAAATGTGGATAAAGTCATTTCTCTGATAGTTGGAGTCAGGGAATGAAAAAAATCTCTGATGGAGAAGATTGAGAAAAGAATTTTGAATAAATTAGGAATAAAGCTTGATGGGAGAGAGGAGGGGTGGAGGACCAAAGAAGGTGTAGTTGAGGAGGAAGTTACAATATTAATAAAATTGTGTTGCATGTTGCACACTTAGCATGTAAGTTAATTACCTCCCCCAGGATTCCACAAAGACCAGGACTTTGATCCAGGTTTATTTGACTATAAAGTTTTTCTCCCTTCATAACTGACTTCCTACTCAATAAATCCAGCGTTATTTAAAAAATTCTGTATCCTTGTAAATTTCTGTGCAGTATGTGATACTCTTCACCATTTCTCATCTGCATTTCTTAAAATTCTTCTTCTTTGGCTCCCATTATTCAGCAGAACACTAGCTTGGTTTTCCTCTTGTAATAGCTAAGATTTAGAGAGTATAATTATGTGACAGGCACAGTTCTAAGAATGTTGCAAGTGTTAATTCATGTGATCTTAACAACAGCTTTATGAGGTAGGTACAATAACAATTTTATTACAAGGAAATGGAGGCACAGGCCAAAGTCATAGAGCTGGTAGGTGGCTAAGGTAGAATTAAATCAGGCAGTGTTGCTCAAGAATCCATGTTCTTAATCACTGTTCTGTGTAGTGTGATGCTTAAAAATATAGACTTTGGAGTCGAGTGGCCCTGGATTATAAGCCTAACTATCATTTATGAGCTGTGTTACCTGAGATGAGTCACTTAACCATTCAGAGATGGGGATTTGCAATAGTAGAGAAGGAAATCAAGAGTCCTTGCCTAGATACTTCTATTTCTATAGAGAATTAGGAGGTAAAATCACAAGAGGACAAGTACTGGGATGGGAAGCTTGAGGACTGTTTGAAATAGTTCTTGAAGGGGATGGGAGGGATTGCTATCTAAGGGCATACTGAACATTTCTAGGTAACAGGATGGGCTGGGAAACTGAGTTTGAAACCAACAATCTGTGGCACCAATATGAGTGACTATGGGTTTTTTTTTTTTTTAATACAACTTAAAGGTCTAGGTTTAGCATCAGAAAAAGCAAATAGCTGGATTGATTTAGCGCTGGCTGATTGAGACTAGAGGAAAGACAGAGGTCAGTTGGTTGAGGATGTTAGCAAGAGAGAGGTTGATGACGTAAATCATGTTTTGTAGGCCAGATAAAGAAATAAAATCAAGAAGAGGCAAATACATTTGGGAGAAAATTAGGATCAGTAAAATGGTGCTCTGGATGAAATTTGAACAACAGATATCAGACAGGTCAGGGGAGTAAGGGAGTTAGAAGATTAAGAGGTTGTGATGGATGCAAGTGTGGACTCTGGAATTCTTTAAATTAATAGTCTACAAAGTAGAGCAGTTCCCTGTGGTCTTGGGGTCTAGGGTGTGGCCATTTGTATGAACGATTCCAATGGAGTTAAAAATGACTAGAATTGAAGAGGGAGAGAATTGAGACAAAGTTGATGGATGAATCTCTTTCCAGGGAAACTGAAGTCACCCAGGATGATCATAAAATCTGGATTAGAGCAGTTGACAAAACCAAATACAAAACTTTCAGTCAATATGAAAGGCTGACTAGGAGGTGGGCAGATGATAAAGGGACAAAGGGATAAAGGCAAGGGATAAAGGAACACACTGGATCCTTTAAAACTCTACAGAGAAGATATTTACAAAAGAGAAGAGAGAAAATGTTTGGAAAACAAGGATATGTTGTAATTCTGAAATAGAAGGGAAGGAAAGCATGAGAAGGAGAAAATATAGAGGACTTTGAAATGGGAAGGGGCTAAGTTAGACTTTTTGTCGAAGGAGTTTTAGAGGTAGAAAGACAGACACTAGGGATCACCTAATCCAAACTTCTTGTTTCAACAGGGAAGCAGAGACTTGGATGGGGCCAGCTGTGTACACCACTAGTTAGCAGAATCTGGGTTTAGTTATTCATTGCTTATTAGTTTTTAATTCATCAGATATGTATTGAGCAGCTAGTGTCAAGGTTTAGGGACAGCAAGGTGAGTAAATCTTAGCACATGTCCTCAAGGAACTGATAGCATGGTGAAGAGAGGTGGTCAGAGTCCATAAACTAATTATAATAGAATGTTATAAAGGCTAGAAGAGGGCTTTACAAGTGATGCTGGGGAAGTTCAGAAATGAGCCTCCTGGCCAGAGAAAAGGAGGAAGCAGTGTTGGTTGACTGTGGTATGGGTCTTGGTGGAATTGAAGCAATGTAGCTAGCACATACTACATGCTTAAAAAAATCAGACAAAAGTGCTTTACTTTCCAGGCTGATGCAGCACTCAGCCAGGGCACAGAGCTTGGAAAATTGCCCCTAAGCTGGATTTTTTCGGCTCTTTCCCTCCTTCCCTCCAACTTCACAACTGTAAGTGGCCATTATGGGCCAGGGTAGGGAGAACGCCAGTCTCAAGGAAGACTTCCTGGAGGAGGTGCTAACATTCTAACTATTCTTTGCTTCCAAGTACAAAGCTCCATCTGACTTCTGAGAGTTGAGAAAGCTAAGCATCCTCTACTCCACAAAGGAGGTGGCAGAGCCATTTATTTAGACACCTTGGGTAGCAAAGGAGAATTAGAGAATTGGTGATTGTGGAAAACACTAAAAACAGTACGTGTCCTCAGAGCTTTATAACGGGAGAGCCAGGGGTAGAATGTACTGCTATGAAATTTACATTAGAAGCAATTTTTAGTCTTTCTACTCATCCAGCCTGTGGTAAAGTCTGTGATGCTCCTTGGCACACTAAAGGAAAGGTGATGATTCGGTGATGATTTGGAAACTTTGATGATTTTAAGTATTAAAGTGGTTTGGGCCCAAAGAGGGATTATTATCACCAAATCTCTATTTCCTTTTCCTGGCTGTGCAGGCGTGGTCCCAGAGTAGTTTTTCTTAAAGGAAAAGGATAAAATGCAATGAAAGAAGCGAGAAGAAAGTCTTAACTGTCCAAAGCAAGACAATATTAGAAGCAACCTATTAGTGAGAATAGACCAGGGAACGTGGTAACAACCTTCAGATCTCAGTGGCTTGAAATTTTAAAGGTTTATTTCTCTTGTTGCTACACATCCATTGCACATTGGCTAGAGCTTCTCCTACACGTCATTCTCCACTCAGAAATGTAGACTGAAGAAACCCTATCATCTAGAGAATTGCTGGTTGCTGACGCACAGGGAGAGAGTGTGCTGTGTCTTGTACTGGGAATAAAATGCTTCTGTCCTGAAGTAACACATGTCACTTCTGCTGAGTTTTATTGGTTAAAGCAAGTCATGTATGTGGCCATGTTCAACTTCATGGGAGTAGGGAGGTACAATCCTGCTTTGGAAGGAATAGAATTGGAACATTTGGTGAATCGAATTGATACTACCAGACTTCTTACATTTCTAACAGCCTACTGGTTTTCTGTTTCTCCCTTCTTCGATCTACTTTATGGACTTCCACCATAGTAATCTTTCTAAAATGTAGACTTCTACTTAAAATCCTTCACAAATCCTCTTTACCTTATGAATCATTAGTTTCACATTGCAGGTTCATTACTATCTATCATTTTCCAGGGTAATATGGGATGTCTTCCCTTAATCTCCACTTGCTACTCACTTATACCCAACCTATCTGTCATTTAGGTCTTCATTCATTTTTCAAAAGTAAACTAAATACCACCATCCCCACAAAACACTTTGTTTTTCATTTTTTCATTTGGCATAAAGGTGTTGTCAGTGTTTCTCAAAGCCTGCATCTCTGCTTTGCATGATAGAAGTTTATACTCATGACTCTTCCCCACTGGACAGTACGTTCTTCGAGGAGAGAAACAGTATCTTGTTCATTGCTATATGGTTCCCTTCCTGCCTTTGTCAAAGCATCAAATGCAGTGCTTGACGCATAGCAGGTATTCAGTTAATTGAAGGATCTTATATTGTTCTTTTTGGTTTGATCTGGTTGATCTACTCTCTTTTTCTTGATCCCTGTTTGTAGCCTCCAAGGATATTCATGGTTAAAGTAGAGGTACTCTGTACACACTATTCATATCCTGGGCTACCATGTTTTATATTGAGAGCTGAATTATTTTAAAGCATTTTTTTAAAAAGATGTTCTTAAAAATGGATAGGGAATGTAATTGGTTGGAAAGATTTTTAGGAAAGCAGGAGAAAGAGAGAAAACTGTATACTTCTTTCTAAGAAAATCAGAATGGTAGCTACCATCAGACTAATTTTTATAGACAATTGAAGTTTAATTTTGTTTTCCTCACTAGTCTGTGGATATTTAGATAAGTGGAACACATTGATTCTTTATACACACATATCTTTATATACAGTACATACATTGTAGCGCTCAATACAAATGAGTGTCTTTTCTATTCTCTTTTAAATCTTGGCTTCTCCTTGGTTACATATGTAGGTTGTGTTCACATGAGGCTAATTCAAGATGATCATTTTATAATATTAGACATGTCAGAGACCTAAGAGACTATATCTATTTTCCTCTTCTTATATTACAGATAAAGAAACCGAGATCTAGAGAGAATAAGCAACATTTTCCCTTCAAGTATGCTAGGTGGACATCCACAGATTTCATCAAGCTCTTTCCTTCTCAAACTTCTAAAATGCAAAATGATAATGATAATTAATGATTAAATTCATTAGTGAAATCAGATTAATTAATTTCATGAATTTGTTGAATAGAAGTTAAGTGTCAGCTACCTTGCTAATCGCTTGAAATTGAAAGAAAAAAGACACAATTTCCTTTATATGATAGCCCTGAGTCCAGTCTACAGTGTGTAAGGTCCCTTGCTTGGTGCCAAGTGGGAGGCTGTTTACCACCTAATGTTCTACAGAGATATTTTAAATGCAATTATACAGTCATGTTGGTGAAGTTTATTTCAGTTGTCAATTTTTATGGAGGTTTATTCATTGGCCTTTTAGTTGGTTTCAAAATTTCAAGATAAATTAGTTTTTCAAATTCAACAGGGGGACATATGATGACAAAATGTATAACTAGACTGGACATTCATTTTAACCATAATTTCAAAATAAAATGAACTTACATTCAGAAACCAAATACTTTTGATCGACAATCCCTGCTTCCTAAATTGAAAGACTAGGTTTAGGAGCACAGCACTATGTTGGTGAGTTTCTGGACAGACGCAGTAGTAGCAGGGACAAAAACAATAATATCAAGACCTCAGAACATTTTTAAAAATTCTTAAATGAGGCTTCTATTAATCTTTGTGTTTTATATTAGATGGGAAAAGAAGAAGAGCTATATGATAATCAGCATATTCGTTTAGAATCAGAGAAGGGCAGAAGGACTAAACATAACACTCAAACAAATCTCATCTTAGCATTGATCTCCACCATAGAGAAAATGCAAATGTGATTCTCTGGGTTATGTTCCACAGATAGCAAAGGGGCGCTACTGCGAAGGGAGGGAGATGTTGAAGGTGAAAATGAGGTGGTGGAACTACTCGGGAAATTAAAACTGTAATAAGGCACCAGTGGGTTGTGTTTCTGTCCCTTTGCAATAACAGAATGTGAACAAAAGGGTCAGAGGGCAAAGGCTGAAGTTCAGCTTAGAAAATGAAGGCTGTCAGGGGGTTTCGGGCTGTGCATATGGCAAGTGGAACCAGGCTGACAAATTAGACAGCTCTGGACAACCTTCACGGTTGAAAATCAAGTCTCTTCAGTTTGCTATAAAAGACTGAGTCTAGTGTTTGTAGAAAGAGGCACAGTACCATTTTGCAAAGGTTTTAATGTGGGCAGCATGCTGGCTTTGCTTGGAAGAGGCTGGAAAAGGAGAAGGAAAGTGGGTGTTTGATATGAGGTTGAGAGTGTGAAAGGCAAAAAAGAAAATAAAGAGAAAAAGAGGAATGAGAGGGAGAAAAGGAGCTTGGGAAGGTAGAGATAAAAATGATGTGAGTGAGAGCCAACAGGAACAAGATAGGCTGTGAGAGGAGAAATAAATTGAAAGAGCCAGAAAAATATGTGCTTGGAAGAAAGCACTAGACAAAGATGAGAGATGAGGAGAGAGGGTCAGAAGAAAGAAGACAGAGGAAAGCCAAAAAAAAAAAAAATACAGCCACTCCACTGTAAATTCAGGCCTGTTTCAGCATGTACAATTTCAAGGGGACTGCTAAGAGCTCTCTCCTGTCAGCCAGCGCCAGGACATGCTGGGAGTAATGGAGGGAGAGTCAGAAGGCAGAGGTGAGCCCTGGGTTCGGGCACACAGGTAGCTTGGGTTGATTGAGCTTAGCCCTTGTAATGACAGAGGCAGAACTGCCCCCTTTCCTTATCTACTCTATGCTCAAACAGGAAGATTGCCCTTTGTTTTTTACTTACAAGCTATCTTAGTTTCACATGCTCTCAAAAGCCATTAAAATGCTTCTAGCGAAGCTTTGCAGTTGCTATGTGTGCCGGCCATAACATTCAGGCCAAGGGGTTATTATAAGGGAGGGAGATAACAGGTTTTCCCAAGTGGAGATTTAAGTAATACCTAAGAGTGTGGGCCATCTGGTGAATTCCATGGAAAACAAATTGCCTTTCATAAGCATTTTTACTATCTCTACACCATGCTAATTTCGGTGGACAAACTATTCCTTAAGGGGTTTTGTACAGACAAAGAATAGAGGGCAGCTTTTCTGTCCTTTCTCTCACTTCTCCAGGCTCCAAAATGCCTTTGTTTCCAGCTTATCAGAGACACATGGGCCAGGATCATTTATTTGCTCTCTTTTAAGAGTCCAGGTGACATCCACTGAATAGTCTTAGAGGTACTAGTTGAGCACCTACTATGCAATCAGCTGCTGTTAGATGCTACAAGAGAGGTGCAGAATTATAGGAAATGGTCTTGTGGGCTGTGTCAGTGAGTATAAATTTACACCCATGAACAGTCTGTATCTTCATAGAATTTGGCATACACACAGGTGTATGCACTTGTTTGTGTGTGTCATTGTATTTAAATCTTACTTCAAAAGAAATACCTGTAAATGAATACTGAAACTTATTTACTGTCATGCATACTGTTGAGGATAAAATATTTAGGGTGAAGACTATTGATATCTGCAATTTACTTAGAAATGCATCCAAAATAAGATGGATTGATGGAGGGAGAAGAGGGATGGATCAATGGATAAATATGTGACAGAGCAAATAGCAATAAAATGTTAAAATCTAGGTGGTGGGTGTATAGGTACTCACTGTAAAATTCAGTTTTACTGGGTTTGAAATGTTTAATTTATTTCATGAAATAATCAGTAAAAAATTAAAAGCTATTGATTTAGCACTAATTCTAGAACTTAAGAAAAGAAAGTGTGCCTGTAATCCTAGCACTCTAGGAGTCCGAGGTGGGTGGGATCATTTGAGCTCAGGAGTTCGAGACCAGCCTGAGAAAGAGCAAGACCCCATCTCAACTAAAAAATAGAAAAAAATTAGCCAGGCATGGTGGCGCATGCCTGTAGTCCCAGCTACTTGGGAGGCTGAGGCAGGAGGATCGCTTAAGCCCAGGAGTTTGAGGTTGCTGTGAGCTAGGCTGACGCCACGGCACTCTAACTGGGGCAACAGAGTGAGACTCTGTCTCAAAAAAAGAAAAGAAAGTGATGGGGTAGAGAATGGGAAAAAAGATGCGGAGAAAAAGAAAATAAAAAGGGACCATTATGTTAGTTACCTGCTACTGCATAACAAATTAGTCTAAAACATATTGGTTTTAAATGCCATACATTCACTATCTCATAGTTTCTGTGTCAGGAATCTAGGAATGGCTTCACTGGGTCGTTCTGGCCCAGGGTCTTTCATAAGGTTTCATTCAGGATAAGTTCAGGTACTTGAGTAATCTGAAGGCTTGCCTGCGCCTCCCAGATCTGCTTCCAAAATGGTTCACTCGTGTGGCTTTTGGCAAGAGGCCTCACTTCCTCACCACGTGGGCCTCTCCATTTGCTGCTCAAGTGTCCTCACCACATGGTAGCTGGCTTCCCCCAGAGTGAGCGATCCAAGACAGAGAGCAAGAAGGAGATACCATTCCTTTTATAACCCAGTCACGCACCATCTCTTCTGCCATATTCTACTTGTTACGTGCAAGTCACCAAGTCCAGCCTACACTTAAAAAGGAGGGAATTAAAAACTGTGTGGATATGTTTTAAAACCTCCACGAAAGCTTAGGTGGGATGTTAGTAGAACTCTTTGCTTTCATAAGCAGATGGCAGAGGGGCCTCCAGTCTCAAGGTTGCTGAGACCCACATCTGAGGAATGAAGCACAACAGAAAAAGGCAAAACTATTGCAAAGACAAAACCTTGATCCTGTGAAGCCAGGTAGAAAGGAAGGCTGAAGAATCCTAATTCTAGAAAAGAACTCTTCTTGGTGATTATAGAATTCCTACTGGGGCCTCTTGAGTCAGGGCTAGGTGAGACTGGGAAAAAGGCTAGCCTTGGAATTTAAAAAAAATTGAGATGAAATTCACGTAACATAGAATTACCATTTTAACCATCTTGAAGTGTACAATTCAGTGGTTTTCAGAATATTCACAGTTTTCAGTAACCATCATCACTATCTAATTCCGGATAGTCACTCCACAAGGAAGCCCTGTAACCATTAAAGTCACCCCTAATTTACCCCTTCCCGTGTCTCCTGGCAACTGCTAATCTATTTTATATCTCTATGGATTTTCTGTAACTGTGGTTTTGAGTTAACAAGTAAAGGGACACCAAGGTCAGACTACCCATGAGGAATGGTTTGCCATGGGAATGTGGGAATTGATAAGTCCAAGGAAGATGGTAGAAAGAAACAATAAGATCCATAGTAACAGAAAAGAGAGGATGATGTAAGTAAATTCACATAAATAGTGTGGGGCCATCTTATAAACTTGGAAACAGTGAATCTGAATGGTTACATGCTTGGCTGTTACCTGAAAATTAAGGATGATTGTAGAGTTTCCCTGGACTCGATATTAAAATTTGCTGTCAAAGAGCATCCTCACATTATTCTTGGTGCTTGAGGATAGATGCAGCTATTCAACCCAAAATTGGCTTTGTTGTTCCAACAGGAAATGTCATCTGGTTATTTTAGGAGCATAGATAAGGATTTG
This sequence comes from Cheirogaleus medius, assembly GCA_008086735.1. Lineage (NCBI taxonomy): Eukaryota > Metazoa > Chordata > Mammalia > Primates > Cheirogaleidae > Cheirogaleus > Cheirogaleus medius. The sequence goes on from VBSM01000662.1 coordinate 1,731,566, forward strand.
GTGGAGAACAACTGACTAGTAAGATTGAGAATACAAATCTAGATGTTATTTTAAGATCAACTACATCTCTAGAGCTGGACTTCCTAGGTTTGAATCCCAGCTTTGTGAACTTGGGCAAGCGACTTAACCTCTTTCTGCCTTAATTTCTTCTTTTGAAACATAGGCATAATCGTGCTGCTTATTTTTCAGGAATGTTAAGTGGACTAAATTAATCAATACATTAAAGACTTGGGAACAGTGCCCAGCACACTGTGTGCTCTCAGAGATGTTTGCACTGAAAACATTATTATTAAAAGAAGCACACTCTTTAGGGGAAACTAAAGAGATGTAATGGGTCTTTCATCCAACTATTTTAACATATAAAATCTTACATATTTTATACTAGGTCCCTGGGCAGATGGAGTTTTAACTGTTCACAGTGTAAGACTGTGAATGATGCTACTGCAAATTCAGTCACAGTGTCAATCTGCTGACAGAAGCTGTTTTTCCCTTTGACATTCCTCAAAACCAGGACACCATCTTGAATGCTTCAAGTGTGAGAAAGAACTCCTCCTTAAAGAGACTCTAAGCTTTAAAAATATTAATCTGCATCTGGAATCACTCCTGTGAACATCACATCTTATGATAAAAGTATCTCTTGGGGTCTCTGTGTTACCAACTCTTTTAAAAATATTGGAATTGTATAATGGAGAAAACACTGCTCTATAAAACATAAAACTTTGCTGTCAAGAATAAGAGGAAAGAAAAGAACTTGGTGAAAGATTTAATAACTATGGGTCTTATGGTTCCATGAATATTCAGCCTTTTAGGAATATTTAAGCTTGGCTTAAAGGGGTTGGCAGGAGTACTGCCAGCAGGTCACATGACCAGAGTATTCCAGGTAAGCTGCACCATCAAACCTGATAGGATATGTGGGAGAATGACCTCCCTTCTGCTTAGTTCTTAGAAATACTATGGTGTTCAAACAGTGACCTGTCAACATCCACTGTACGTACGTGTAAAGATAAAAATCATTTTTTCAAAAAAGATCAACATTTTTTTTAAAAGTACCATGAGGACTGAAGATAATTATTGGGTGGGGCCACTTGCCAAACAGGTTGTGCATAAACTCAGCCTGCCTATCAACTGACTGTCAGTTTTGCTCTAGGATAATACGTAAGTTTCAACCTAATCCACTATTCTGTCCCTCCTCACTAGAGATGGCTGCTAATTTACTAACCAGTTTTGTAAAAAATTGTTGAGAGAGTGAGAAAAAAAAATGAATGTATTAATAAAAACCAAAAACTTCCTTCATGACTTGTTCCCAGAAATAGGGTGTAGGGTGTGCCCAATGACCTTACAGATGAGTCCTGTGTACCTATGTCATGATGTCTTTGTAGATGGGTGCTAAAGTCCCAACACTACTGTTCAAAGATTACTTGCTGCTAGGCAATCACCCTCCTGCTTCCGGCCTTTAAACGGGCCTGCCCCATCCACAAACCTTGATAACCTTGATTGATAATGGCAAGCTGCATTTACTAGACAGAAATCTCTGTTTTCACTCTGGACACCTGACCCACCCACTGCTTGTTTTTTGACTTGCTTGTGCTCTGAAGTTATCTTGGAGAGACTCCGACTTTCTGATCTGTCGATGTATGACCATTCCATAATGCCTCCTCCTCTGCCGATCACATATCCTTGATTTCCACTTCTGCCTCTCTGGGTTTAGGGTTGGTATGCAATTTTTTTGTCATTTGGACTTAAGTCTTTTTCTTTAGATGTCAGGTTAGCCCTCTGGCTCTCAGTTTTCCTTGTAATTAAATAGAGCAAACTCTGCTCTGCCCCGACTACTGAAAGCCAATGTCCATGGGTGGCTAGGCCAGTATTGACCTCCCAAGGGAGGAATTAAAAAGTGGGCCACTATTCAAACAGACATCTAGAAAATCTGTTCTGTCTTGTACAAGTATACGCAATGCTAAATTGGTCCTTGGAAGAGTTTCAGAGACAAAAGAAGGAATATAAATAGTTTGTTTAGTGGCTTCCTTTTGAGATATATGAGGGTTTAGGTACCTATTCATTTGATTGCCAAGTTTATGGACTGAATTGAAGTAATTGCAGCAAGAAATAACAAGACCTGTTTCACAGAACAATAGTGTAGGAATAGAGAGATTTATTCTCATTGAGGTCAATACTTAGAGGGCAGAATTGTGAGGTATGTACCCAAGTTACTGACAATTAACCATAGATTTCATATAGTCCACCTGAGTTAAGGTGAATAGACAATCTGATAACTGAAAAATAATATTTGGATAGTAGTTGAAAAGGCTGAGATTAAAACTCCATTTGATGCCAATGCTAAAACAGGCCCTAGAACAAAGGCCATGACCAGGTATTTATATGAGATAGTCTGAAGAAGCAATAATGCTTTTTGGAACCTTACTGAGTACATTAAAAATGAGTTTGCTATGAAAAGTGACTCTGCTATGTGGTTAATCATGTTAAAGAAATGTTCCACATAATCACTGTGAAATTGAATGTTGGTAAATAAGCTGCTTAATACTTATTTAAATAATTTTGTAAATGAAGAGGAATAAGAAATATGACATTGGGTCATGATATACATATATGGCCTAAGAAGCCACTCACTTCAGAAGGCTAATGTCTAATTGCAGATATTACAGGAACTGTTCTAAACTCAAGATGTGGTTTCAATTATTCAGTGTCTGATTACAAATTTGATGTGTCTAAACTGGGGCACTCAATTCATACATGAGTGCCATTTATTTTGCTGGAAGCATTTAAAGGGAAGATCAGAGTTCAGACATCTGCACCCTCTTTGAGGAGCATCCAGAGATCTTGTGGCCCTGTGTGTAGCACAGCATGCTTGAGGGTGGGCACTGCCTGTCCTCTTCTTTAGAGTGATCCCTTGACTTTTGGGGTCATCACACTTTAGCAGTCAAAGGTATAGATAATGACTTTGAAAGCACTAGTTAAGGAAAATTTTGTTAATCACCCTGATCATGAGCTAAGAATTTTGCCACAAGGTAACAACTAGGAAAAGTCTCCTGGCAAGGTATCCATATAAGTAATTAAAATGTTTTAGGATGTCATATGCCCCATCACTTCCTGTCAGTTGGAATGCATAGATGATAAATATAGGTAACACATATTATCATTTCTTGAATATAAATGCTTTGTAAATAAATATACACACATTTATATATATTTATATACATACATTCCATAATGGAAAATAGAAAATGTATTTTATATATGATGGCCCAATGTATATAAGCATGTAATTGCCAAGAAAGAGTTTTGACTATGTCATTGAAAAGCTGCAATATTTAAAGAGTTGCCATAGATAGGAAGCCCATTGATCTATAAAACAGTCTTTGAAAATCATGGAGACTAGAAGAGCTTCTCTTATGGGAAAAAAGACATTAAAAAGAGGTGAAGATGAGGCCATGATATTTACAGGTGACTGGGTGACTAGTATGAGCCTGTAGCTTTACTTATATTATCTTAATCCTTCAAATTACTCTGCAAAGAGGTTCTTATTTCATTTTATACATGAGGAAACTGAGAATCAGGAAGGTTAGGTAATTTGTCTAAGTTTACAGAGCTAGTAAACGGCAGAGCTGGGATTTAAATCCAAGTCTATCTGACTCACAGCCCATAATCTTTCCAGTATGCAAAACAAAATGATGTTGAATAGATAAATGAACAATATTATTCCTGTTTCCTTCTGCTAACATTCATGACTGATGGGCTCCTAAGAATATGCCAGACATGGCCACGTTGCCGACGGGCCTCTCTTGAAAAAGGTATGCTGGTCCTGCGTGTAATTATAAATGTATTCATTCAGCACATATTTCTTGAGGCTTTCCCATGTTCGTGACATTCGATGGAGTTCTGGCAGGTGATGCAAAGGTGACTGCATCTGCAACTCAAATAATGCATGCAGGATGGATCATTAAATTCTAAGACTGACCTAACAGTAAAGACTCAGGAAAGACTAGTACAATAAGCAAAAGCATCTAGGGCGAAGGCTTCTGTTGTATACGCCTCAGAGGGAAGATGATGACCTTCTAATCTGAAAATACAAAGGCTGGGAGGGGCACGAGGGCCTCAGATTCAGAGTCAGTTGACCATTTAGTCTTTTAACTCTGATTAAGTACATTTAACACCTAAGCTTCCTCTTTTGTGGGGATGCTGGGGAAGTATTAATAATTTTACTTTTGGTGTCTTGTTTTTCTTACTTGTATTATAGAGATAATAATAATATGCACTTTAGCTATCTTACATCATTGTTTTCAGACTCAATTTGAGGAACTCAGAAAGTTTTAAGTTCTAAACAAATGAAAGGAATCGTCAACTTTGTGAAAACAGAATTAGTCTTTAGGGACCTCCCAATCTGATTGAGATGCTATGAAAAGTACACAAATACAGTGTGTGATCCAACAGCCCCAAATCACAGGGACACAGATGAAGGGTTCCGCTAGCTCGGATAGGGGACCCAGACCTAGCTGGGAACCGAGGGTGATCATTTGTTTATTATTAGATATACCTATTCACTTCAAATCCCAAAAGGCTTGGTAGAAAGATTTAAAGCACATTTGTCATGGGCAAATGTTTTCTAAATATGAAATGTCTATAGAATGATGATGATATTGTAGGTTTCTGACTGATGCTAAATCATTTAATCTGGAGGTAAAGCAGCACATATATTATGAGGTCTATGAAGAGAAAGAAAATAGTTTAAATGATTATCTGACTTTGGCCATTAAAATTTTTTTTTTTTTTTCTCGCAGGCAAGGAGAAAAATGTGAGAAGTGAGCCACTGGCTGTTTTAGGAAAGAGGTTGTATGTGGTAAAGTGTTGCATTTTGATATTTAAAACCTGAGGAGACCTGTAGAGACCACAGACAGATGTAGCACTCTGATTATTTTCTTTTTATTACTTTATGGAGGATATTCATTTTGCAGTGTTTTGCAGTACCATAAGGAACCCACTACTGTCCAGCACCCATTAACTGGGCATGTTCTACTGACAAACACTCCCAACTCACAGAAACAACTCCATGTAAACTGGTGCTCATCAAGTGTCAGCCCCATGACAGGACTCTAAAGCAACTTCTGCATCATCAGAATATGATGAATTATATTCAGAATGAATCTCATGTCAAAATAGTTTATGTTCTAAATATCTCATAACAGGTGGTTTAGATTATTTCAGTTCTGAGTTTCTAATTATCAGAACATCTGATTAATGAGAATATATATATATATTTTTTGGTCTATGCTGAATGAAGGAAGTTGCTAAATTATTGCCTGCAGATGTCATTGATTGGTATAAATTCAAATTGGATCACATTAATGAAATTGCGAATTTTGAGTTAAATGTCTCCATAAGGTGAGACTCTGGATATGGAAAAAACAAAAAAAAGCTACAATTCAAGCAGTTGGAATAGATAACGGATATTCATATTTACCTATTTATCATTACCAATGCAGTCTAATTGTTAAGCATATTGAGAACTCAGTGGCTCACTGGAAGGAGAAGAAAGAAGAACTTAAGCTAGTAATACATGGGGCGAGGACCAGGGGAACAAATTTGTCTGGGGGGCTTTATCTCATGGGGTGGCCATGGGTCCAAATCTCAATGTCCAAGTGGCCATGACACTGCTCCATGAAGAAGTCCAACCTGGTGGGGTGACACAGCAGCAGGAATCTCATTTTATATACTATTCTGGGTGAATATAAGCACTGTGATTGTTTGAAAAGGAATGCTAGGCAGAATTTGTGGTGCAGAGGTATGGAACTCAGAGTCAAGCAGAGGCTCAAGGCCCCAGAAAAATGCACAGGAATTCACGACCAGAGAACTGTAGTGCCATCAGTACACCAAGGCAGAGGCCTTACTCTAAAGAGGGGTCAAGATGCATAAAGTTGAGTGGAAAGCCTTACAGGACAGGAGGGTGTCCAGAGCCATCTACGGCACACCGGTCTTCAGACAGCAATGCTGATTCCGCTTATTAGTATGTACCAGATTTTGTCCTGCGTTTGGAGGCTGAATCTGCAGACCAACAAGCAAGTGGCGCTTTGGTTGTAGGGATGGCACTGCATGTTTCCTTAGCTGTTCTGTTGCCTACCAACTTTCTGCTCTGACAAAGTTTTCTCAAAAAGGAAGGACCTAAGGTAGGCAGGCATCCAGGTCACTATAGATGTTGTCTCACTTTGAGGTTCTTCAGAAGAATTTTTCCTAACTGTAATTTTTGGTTGAACCAATTCATTTTTGAACCTTTAGAGACCTTATAGAAGGGATGGCTGAGTATGAGATAATGCTGCAGGTAGAGAAATTCTGGAAAGATTTTTGTTGTTGCAAGTGTAAAAACGATATTGAAGAGGTCAAATGAGATGGGTAACAGAAAAAATGCAGTACCTCATGTCTATACATATTTTTTGTTTCTGGTTTAGAACAACTAACATTTTAGGCTTATTTTCATGATAGGCTGACTTTTAATTTTCATATGAGAATTTGCAAGGACATAGATTTAATGTGAACATTTGTCTTTCTCAAGGTGAGTAGTTTAAAAACTTTTCCACATGTGTTTATTTATTTATTTCAGCATATTATGGGGGTACAAATGTTAAGGTTACGTATATTGCCCATGCCCCCTCTCCCCCCTCAAGTCAGAGCTTCAAGCGTGTCCATCCCCCAGTTGGTGTGCATCACACTCATTATGTATGTATATACCCATCCCCCCCACACCCGCCCGATACCCAATAGATGTTATTCCTATATGTCCACTTAGGTGTTGATCAGTTAATACCAATTTGCTGGTGAGTACATGTGGTGCTCATTTTTCCATTCTTGGGATACTTCACTTAATAGAATGGGTTCCCATCAGTACATGAGTGGATTAATAAAATGTGGTATATGTATACCATGGAGTACTATTTAGCTATGAGAAACAATGGTGATAATAGCACCTCTTGTATTTTCCTGGCTAGAGCTGGAATCCACATGTGTTTTGGTTTTAAAACCATAAGTGGAATCTTTAACTCCCTCGCTTGAACTTGAGGGTGGCTGGGGGAGAGGGAGGTATTTGTGACTGCCTCAGTGAACAGAATGTGGCAGAAGTAATACCACCTGACTTCTAAGACTCTGTTAGAAAAGGCCACACAACTCTTCCTGGTTTTTCTTGGGAAATTCTGAGAGCCTTTGGTTGCTATGTAAGAAGCCCAGCTACCCTGAGACAAGTATGTAGAGACATCACATGGAAAAATCACTTAAAGAGAGATGCCCAAGGAGCCCCAGCTGTTCTAGTCACTAGGCAGGGGTTGCTGGTGGTGGTAGCAGAAGTGGAAAGCATAGTAACTGAGTTTGATAGGATGGACAAATGGGATAAGGTAGAAGTTGATCCCTACTGTAGCAATATATCTTATTTTCCTTCTCACTTATTTTATACCGTCCCTTCTACCTTACTCTACCCTTTTCTATTCTGCTTCTATGGTCCAAAACAACAACAACAACAACAACAACAACAAATTTCTTGTGTTTACTGAACTTCTTTCCAGAGTACAGAGGAAGACCTCTAGAAGATTCAGTTAGGCTGAGCTCCTAGAAGCAGTTAGGCTGAGGCCACTTGCCGGAACTCTGGCCAATGGAATGTTGGCAGAAGTGATGAAAACCTCTTCTGTGCCTGGCCCTAACAATGTCCTGTTTAATACTTGGATACTCTCTCTTTCCTTTCAGCAGTGACCTTGGAGGCCACATGTTTCAGAAGATGCAAGAGGGCACCTAACCCACATTGACAGTGAAATGAGTGAGAAGTAAACTTCTACTCTGTTAAGCCTCTGAGATGTTAAACGTTAAAGCTGTTTGTTCAGCAGCTAGTGAGCATTACTGTAACTTACACAGGTCCTTCGACCTGACTCACTTTTTGCTTATGTAGAAGACACACAGGAGGAGCAGTCCTTTCTGTTGGCTACCTCACAGAGCTTTCAGCCCATCCTCTTTTTCATTTCCAACCTTCTTGTGGGGCAAGTGGAAGACGCTCAAAATGTCAGAACCCCCTTTGGGACTGTCTTTGCTACGCCCATCTCGATCTTATAAAATTGCATTTCTAGCCTTTGCAGATGAAACTTAATTGTTTCTAGTCTCATTTCCTCTATCATTAAGGCCAATGACTTACAAAACAGAGACCAAATACTGGGAAATACGTCATCACTGAATCTTCTCTCCTAAAGAAGTTGTACTAATAAACTCTCAAAGCAGGGGAAATAAGAGTGGGGGAAAGAAGTGTAGAGAAAACTTGTTTTTTTTTTTTTTTTTATGAGTCAAATGAAAGTATATTTTTCACAGATCAACCAACTCCTGAATTGAAGGCCAATTCAAGGAAGAGTGAGACAGTCCAGAAAAGAAAACAGTGGTATATAAAAATTCAGCATTAATCTGGGTTCACAGCTGTAGCGATAAAGAGAGTTGTGTATTTTCTAACTATCCCTGTTCTTTCCAGTGAAAAGGGAAAGAAAGAAAATAATATCCTCAAATGCTCTTTTAATTCTCATAGTCATTATCTCTTTCCCTCTTGCTCTTTATTTCTCTCCCTCATGTACAAACACACACACACACACATTGCAGCTTCTCATCAGCCACCAACACCAGAGAATAATGGCCATCTCATGCCATTTGAAGACAGCTCAAAGGTGATGGGGGGGGGGAAGGGGACAAACTCCTCTTTGCCCCAGGAGGGAGCTCTTCTGGCCCGAAGGTAATAGCTCAACACTGCCCCACAGGTCATTCGACCCCACAGTTAAGAAAAAAATGCTGGCACAGGAGATAAAAGGGATATAATGAAAATGTAAACGAAAAACTTTATACCAGGCATGGCCTGACAGAGGGAAGATTGATATCCCATGATGCTTTGTCTTGATGAGACAATGAAAAATAACCACCACAGCAGCTGTGTCAATATCAGACTTGGTAATGCACCACTGGCTGTGGGTTTTTATTTAATCCGCTTTGCTTTAAGATGATAACGGTTGTTACTTTTCAGTGCCTGTCTGTCAGCGCCCAGCATTGCAATATTCCTCCGCAGCTCTGCGAGCGGGTTTCATTTATTTTAAAATACCATTTCACACACTGCTGACTTTTAACAGTGTTCTGTGTGAGTTTGTGAGATTGAATAGTGACAGAAACAACACTTTTTATGAGAATACAGAATATTAAAAACGGGGCACAATATACAGATGGCAGTTTTCACTACAGCTTGTTTTTTTCCCCCTTGCTTCTGCTACTGAGCTTCCCCGCTGAATGCATTTGTAGTAACACCATAAATGTCACTTTCACTGACTGCCTTTTGGCATTTTATTTAAATGGAATTCAACTCTGGCTTGCTGCTGCCACTGTTGCTGCCGCTGCCGTTACCAACTTGTTTTTAGGGTGGCTCCGATTTACAAAATCATCCGACTGGCATCATTCCTCGTGGCCCCAGAACAGGAAATATGTGAGTAACCGCTCAAACCCTAAACCCTTGGCCAAGACCCAGGGTCCAAGGATTCTGAAAGACTTCACCAGGGGAAATTACCATACCCACATATGCTCGGCCTTCGCAGCCACTGCTTCGTGGAAAACACTTCTGAACTCTAAGACTACTCCTGACTGGGTCCTAAATTACTTCATCATAGTGGAGGATGGGGTGGGGGGCAACCAACACATACGAACTGTCTGCAGTTGAATGCTACAGGAAAACACTCTGAGAGACAGGGCTCTGAGTGACTTATCTAGGCCTTGTGTCTATTATTACAGACTCGAAATACTTCAGTTGGGACATTATACCCCGGCCCTGGCTTCTCTCTGTCGATCCTATCTTGGCAGGTACATCCTTATGCGGCTGGGCCTCTAGACAGGTTCCGAGGGGTGGTATTTTGCTGCCAACATGATGTTGACGTGCAAATTCCCCTTTCTCTCCTTTTGCTCCTGCACAAAACATCCATTGCTTCATCAATACCAGAGACTAAGTAGAATAGACAGGGTGGTGAAGACTTTTCCCAGGAGAACCTGTAATTTGGGGAAAGCTAGCTTCTTGTCTAGGTCAAATGAGGCTAGAAATGATCTGCTTAAGCCAACCATATAAATGCGTCCACATCTCACAGACTTAGGCCTGAATCAGAGAGCCTAAGAGATTTCCAGCTGAGAGCCTGAATTTTCAGAAAATTGGAAATCTTTATAGAAAAATAATTAAATAGAAAGTACAATTCAAAGTCTCAGTACTGGCCTCCAGACGGTGACATTCATAACCTTTGAGTGCAACACCTTTTAGAAATGAGCAAAAATGGGACTATTCGGTAGGTTCAAGAGCATTTTTAAAAACCTGACTAGTTTCTGAAGACAGTCCGAATATTTACTGACCATTTACTAGGGTTATGGCAATCTGTCTTAATCTGTCTCAATCTTTTTGTGTCCTTTTAATTATCAACGTTGGAAGAGGTAAGGGATGGGAGACAACAGAGATACCCCAAATAAACCGTGGATCTCTTCGTGTTGGATTATTTATGCTTATTTTCAAATTAACTTCCCTAAACTTTTCAGAAGTGCTGAAGTAAAGGTAACACGATGATACATTAGACCACCAAAATGTTTAAATAAATGTAAAAGATTAAACTGTTAAAGACCCTTGAAATAAAGGTGATAAGAAAGAGAAAATATAATAGTGGAATTTGGGCAGGGATAACATCTTATACTATTTACCTATTTCAAAGAACACCTACCACAGAAGTCTCTCTCTTCATATGCATTCCTCATCTCAGTAGATGGAAAAAACCATCTAAGCAGTTTTCTTACATAAAAATCTTGGGTGTCATTCTTAACTCTTGCTTGTTTGGCAACTTCTCTTCCAATCAATCCCTAAGTGATAACATAACTTAAATGCATCTAAGTTATGCAATATAACTTAAATGCATTTATTTCAATCCTTCCCTCTGTCCCTATGTTGATGTTTATCATTGCTGACACAGCAGTAGTTTTCTCATCTTCTTTTCTCCTCAAACTCATCCTTAATAATGTTGCCTGAATAATATTCTAAAACAAACATCAGGTCATGACACTTCACCCACCAAAATCTATGCACTCTTCTCTGCTTATCCACTTTCATGAAAGAAGTTTTCTCAGAACACTTGAGTTCACAGTGATCTCTCCCCTTCTCCACTTACTCTAAGTATCTTTCATTTGACTTGGTCTGTGTTCATTATCCTTTTTTAATTTTCCCATATGCATATCTCTTTTCTCCTCTCTTTTTTGTATCCCCTACAATACCTAGTTGAGTAATGGGCTCAGTGCAATAACCCCAATAAGTGATCAATAAATATTCATAGGGTTTGCTGAATATTTGAATAATCAATCTAGCATGTAGCACGGTTCCTGACAGTTAGCAATAATAGACCATTTTGAAACTAAGGCACTAATAATGAAGCAGAGGGAGAGCAGCTCTTCACTATGTATGGTGGCTACCAGAATGATCTTTACCCAAGCTTATACATGGAGGAAAAAGCCCCCGTTTGAGTGCAGAAATCTCAGGGTTTGCCTAAAAAGTCTTGGGATAGAGATGGTGTTTCTAATATTTCTACCTCCAAATCCTTTTGCTTGGCTGCATTGATTTTTTTTTTTTTTTTTTTT